>JAHREE010000294.1:2814472-2934590 GCA_033628505.1 Tringa tobata
ACACCTCCCACTAGAGCATATTATATATGTAAGAGATATATATTATATATAATATATTATATATATAAAATATATATTTAAGAAATATTCTTTAAAACTTTGGCAAAAGATTGCTGCTTGTAAAAGCAATACTGTTAAAAAACACTCCTTATTTTTCAGACAGGTACTATTTTATTTGACCTTGTAAAATTGAGAATAAAGCATTCATAGAAAACTAAACTGGCAGATTTTGAAATGCACTGTGCATTATGTACCTATATATATACTGACCTGCACTACTGACCCTTAATATTTCTCTTGCAAGCTTTATGAATTTTTCATTCACTACCACTCAAGAAACATGAAAAAACACCAAAAACATTACTATCTTGGTAAATTGTATTATTTCTTTCAGACATAAAATGGTAAGAAGCACAATAAATACTTCATGACACAAAAGAATCCTTTTAATCTACATATTTAGTAATTTCTACAAGCCAATCTGTTTTCCTCTGCTCCACAGCATAGATGCAAGAACAGATGTTAGAGGGAGATTTCCTAACAGGCCACTAACGTCTACTGCTCTTGATGCCCTAGATTGACAGGTATATAATGGAATACCACAAACAAACATTTGCAGAAAAAGAAACTTAATGCAAAGTCCAGTCAAGCAGTTGAAGGACTTCCAACGGATTGTAGCCCTAGCGCACTTGATGCTGTAATAATCCCAGTACAGGTGATTTCTTGTTTGTTGACTAATTCAGAGTGAATTTCAGTCTCCAAGGCACAGAGCGTTTCTTGGGAACTGGTGAACATCTTGGGTTTTATTAACATCATTTATGATGAATTAATTTAAAATCATAAAGTAATTTTATACAAAATCAAGGCATTTGTGTGGGCATATGCTTGTATGTGTGTACATGTCTATACAGCAGCTATCTATATGTACCATACAAGTAATATTTCTTTACATGCTGCGTAGACACTTTCACTCATGCAGACACTGTTTATACAGGAATACAAAATTCACTTCCAAGCCAAATCAAGGGTAGTACTTTCTATTGCATTCAGTACTCTAAAACTGATTTCCCTGTGGGGAGAAGGGAAGAGAATTATACTTGTTTGTGAATTTAATTTTCAAAATGACTAATATTAACAATACCAGGCACTGAGTGCTATACGATTCCATGCAGACAAGTCAATAACATTTACAGATAAGTAATTTCCATTTTTCCTTTTTTTTCAAATAATTATCAAGGTTAATTTAATTTTAATTTTTTTAATAATTCTGTGTTGAAATAAGAGTGTGAATTGTATTTGGCAGCAATACTGATCAAAACCCAGATCCTCTCCCACCCTTTCTAGCGATCCCTTAAATAATACTTCTTTTTCTCAGAGGCACATTGAAATGAATTATTAAATTTTTTTTTCAGTGCAACTCAGTTCTAATTTACATGTTTATTTTCATGTTGTCCGGTTTTGACTGGACAATTACAATTGTTTGGCTATAAATTCTGCACACATAAACTTTGCTGGCTTTGCCACCCAGTTCAGTTAGATTTATGATAGTAACAAAGGAAGAGAAAGAAAAGCACAATATGATAATAAACTAGCATGAAATTTTCAGATTATGAGGAATGAACACTTAAAACATAACTGTCAAAAGCGACTATTATTTTGCAGCTGAAGATGTCCTGGTAAATACTCACTTACATACTTTACACACACATAATTTTGGAACATTTAAGTTAATGCCAAGTCCTTCTGTAACCAGAAAAAATGCAGAATCAAGACCTTGATACTCAGGGAATATGGAATATTTTTGCTGGCTTGCACTTACAAGACAGCCCCCTCTCCCCCACCCCATGGATAGTAATGTTATCCTTTTCTTTCAAAAATACCATTTATAAAACTGACAACGCTTAGAAGCATTAAATAAACCGAACAATGTTTCTTAAAAAATACCCGTAAAATTCAACTACTGCACTGAGACCATAGTCTGCACAACACCACAGCTGCACACAGCTACAACTGGTATTCCTCTCTGGAGCTCACAACAATTAAAAAGGACAGAAAAACCTTGTCAAAACTTAACACAGAAGATAAACATAAGCATACAGAGATAAAGTGACTGGCCCAAGGGTATTCCTAATGCTGCCTCCTATCAGATCACTTGACATAAAATGAAAAGCAGGTACAGATCAGATCTGTGAATAATAATGTAATACATTGATTTGTTTACAAGAGAACTCTGGCTGTATCTGAAATTAATCTGAAAACTGCTAAGTATACAAAGCAGTTTCTCTTGAACTGTAAATCATCAAACTTTAGATTTATTTAATAAACATTTCATTCTAATTGATCAATTCATTTTCCCCCATCAGATCTTGAGTATTGTGTGCAAAGCGCACACATTCTAGCCAATTTAATACAACTTTTAATAAAATAAAGTTTATTCTCATTTCACCTTCAAATGTCCTTCGCATAGAAATAATATAAGCTTAGAATTCAGTGGCTGCCAGATTTAATGCTTTTGGAACAGCAAAATGGCAATTATATTAGTTTTTACTTTCTTAATAAGGTGTTGCAGAAAAGCTATTTAGTGAGCTGATTTGAGATTCCCCACTGTTTTTAATACACAGAAAATGAGATTTGTACTCCAGACACTTCAGGGAGTATGTGTTAGGATATGATCATGTATTGCAGAAAGATAAAATGGGTCTTAGACTATTTCTTGATAATCATAGGTCAGAACGAGGAAAGAAAAAAATATCTGCAAACTTGCTAGCAATTAAAAGTTTAAAATGGGTTAATTGCACACATATTTATATATACAATCAAGCAAAAGACAATTTCCTGGAGCTTAGTATTGACCATTTAACAAGATAGAGAGATTTATATTATATTTTTACATATATTTTGGTCAAGAAAATTTATAAAATCATCCAATCTGATGAGTGATACTAATCTTAGATACAATAAGCAATATCCTCAACATATTTTACTCAAAAGAAATAAATTATCGGGTGTTCCTATTCTTATGCTTAAAGGCAGGTTGTACATTCACAAGGATACTGGGAGCCTCCTCTGTAACATGGAGGATCAGTCCTTAACGTCAACTTCCCGTGGAATTAAGAGTTCAATATATCTGCTTTGCTCATTATGCAGTCTACCAAAGCATTTGGGTTTTATTTCTTAATTCCAGTTGAAAGAAACACAAATCTGCATTAAATAATTCAAGCAATCTGTTTCCTAAGGGGTAAGAACTATTTTAGTGGTCAAAGGCAATGCCTCCAACAGCAAGCAATGTAACTCAACAGGAGCAGAGCTGCAGAGCAAAAGAGTTGATATTAGAATAGAATAGGATATTTTTTTTTTCAGTTGCAAGAGACCTACAATGATAATCTAGTCCAGCTGCCTGACCTCTGACCAAAAGTGAAAGCATATTATTAAGGGCATTGTCCAAATGCTTCTTAAACACAGACAGTCTTGGAGCACCAAACACCTCTCCAGGAAGCCAGTTCCAGTGTTCAACCACCCCCTCAATAAAGAAATGCTTTCTAATGTCCTGTCTAAACCTCCCCTGGTGCAGCTTTGAACGATTCCCACGCTTTCTATCACCGGATACCAGGAAGATCAGTTCCACCTTCCTCCTGAGGAACCCATGCTGAAACAATGCCCACTGCAGGGTTTTCCCACTAGGTTCGTTCCAGCATTGGCTGGAGACCCCATCAGTGTCTGAGCTCTGCTAGCTGTAACCCTGGAGCACACTGCTGCTGTGGCTTAGAAACCAGTTCAAACACTCCAGAACTGCTCTGCAGTGTGAATGAAAGCACAGCAAATAGGGATGACCAGCAGATGTATTTCAGAAGCACAGCAGTCCTCGCCTAAATGAAAATGCTAGAATTGACTCATTCAAAACATCACAAAAGTGAAGGTTTTCTTCGCTGTTTGGCATACCTTTGCAAAAAGGGTAAGCCACGAAGCTGTTAATTTTTCTCTAAAAAATGTTCTTTAGAAATACAGGTAAAGTTACCAAGGAAGATATTAATGGTCCACTTCATTTGCAAACTCCCCTTGGCTGAGAGAGATGCCTGGTGACTACATAGCACAAGAAATACAAAAGCGTGAGAACTTTGACTCACAGAGGGAAGAAAATAATTCCTAAGAACAGGCTGTATTGCAAATATCAAGACACTGTTTTTATTCTTATGGGAAATGGCCTTGTTTTATTAATCTTCACTGATTACTACCATACTCAGTCCAGCTTTCTAAAATATGTATTATCTGTGTTTCTGTATGTTTTTATTACTTTTTTTACATACTCAGTCTTTTTATTACTGATTCCCATAATCTTGGTGTGTTTTCTCCTCCTTCGTACCACACTCAGTTTTTTCTACAATCCATTTTCCCCTGTGCATGAGGACTGAGCCCAATGAAGAAGCAAAATCTGTAGGCATTTGAGAAATAAGCACCACGGCAATATTCATCCAAATCTGTCTTTCCTGAAAATTTATTCCATTTTTGCAACCATGTGAATAGAAGAATCCTTTATGTGCTTTCCCTCCCATGCAGCCAGCACGCTCAATGGACCCAAAGCACATCTTCTTCAGAGCAAACATGATTGACAGCCCTTTGGTGGGCAGAATAAGCAGCTTGAAAATGTTATTGTTTTGTACGAGTGGTGTGAGATAGTGCTTTTTTATTTGCATCTACAGCTGCCAAACAGCATCAATACCTTCAGGACTTTTGATAAGTTAGGTTAAGAGTATTGATTTCCACTTTATTATTGTATGTTTGGAGGAAGGAAGTGTTGTAGTTTAAGCACAAGCAATGACTCAACTAGTCTGGAGGCTTTGATACAGTTGGTTATTTAATCAAGATACTCAAGGGACTGAAAGATGGGCACAGAAATGGATTTTCTCTGCAGGTCACTACTTTATTAATTTAACAATGGCGACGGGGCAGCCTTAAGCTCTTTCCCCTCATGGGAGGTATCTCATCCGATCCAGTGCGCAATTAAATGGCTCCCCAGCAGAAGACCAATAGCTCAGAGCCGACCTTCCGCCTTCTCCCAGAGTTGGCCCACCCCTGAACTTCTTCCTCATTCCCCTGTGAAAGCAAATAGTACTACAGAAGGAATGATAAGGTGAAAGGTAAGATCTAGCTTTCTCTTTACAAGCATAAGTTACATCAGTGACCTTATTTGTCCCAGGGAGCACTACCTTTAAGCTTTCACATTTACCTCATTAAGTGATACCTAGTTCTTCGCTCTTTCAGCTTTATAGTTCTCCCATTCTTGTCCCTGGTAGTTGTCCAACATGCCTCTCATGACACAAAAATATTTTAAACACTCTGCCAGCTTAAGCTGCATTTGGTTAATACACTGCAAATAGGAAAGAAATAAATTCAGCATAAACACAGAGAGAAGGTAAAGCAAAAATAGCATAAAGATGGTTATCCGGCAGCCAGGGCAGAGTGTCCCTTGCTCTTTCAGGCGTACTCTTATGTGCGACGTTCCCATGCGCCTGAGCACAAATACTTCTTTTTTCTCTCCAGCACCTGCATATTCCCCTGAAAATCATGGAAAACTTCCTTACACTGAAAAGGGCTGATGTCAAGGAGTGAAATGGTCCCCTCCCTTCCTAACTATACCAGAAGGAAAAAGAAAAAACAGTTTTCTATAGTTTTTCTCTTTCTTGTATTTTTCCAATTCTGCCTGGAACAAAGGAGTTTACAACTGATATAATGAAATTCTCTCATTAAATTACACTAAAAACTACAGCAAACTGTATTATGCTCTAAAGCAAATAGCTTTAATGCCCAACTCCTCTGACAAGTTGTATGTTCTTATAGGGTCTCCTCAGGCCACACTGCTCAGTTCATCACTTTCTTTCTATAGTTGCGATAATTTTTAGAACTGTGGGTTTTGCTCCCACCCCACGGCAATTTTGCTGCCTTTTCTTCCCTGATGTTTGGCTGTATATAAGGCAGACAGGGAGCACCCCTTTGCTTGTAGAGCCAGTGCTGTGCGAAACTCTAAACATAGGCTGGAACATTTATTTATAGTTTTGTTTACAATTGCTTTTTTTTTTTTTTCTCTCTTTCATAAAGAGTAGGATAGGATAGGATAGAATAATTTTAGTTGGAGGGGACCTAAAACAATCATTTAGTCCAACTGCCTGACTAATTCAGGGATGATCAAAAGTTAAAGCATGTTACTAGTGGCATTGTCCAAGTACTGCTTAAACACTGACAGGCTTGGGGCATTGACTACCTCTCTAGGAAGCCTGTTCCAGTAAACACCCTCTCTGTAAAGAAATATTTCCTAATGTCAAGTCTGAGCCTCCTCCAACAGAGCTTCGAACCATTCCTGCATGTCATGTCAGTAGATACCTGGGAGAAGAGATGAGCACCTCCCCTTCCCCTTCTCAGGAAGCTGTAGAGAGCAATGAGGTTGCCCCTCACATAAAGAACATTCTTTTTAATTCTCTATATTCTCATTTCATGCCATTATTTTCTTCAGTTGAACTATTGTGTTTCTTATGCTCATGTCTGCAATAATTCCTGTCCAATACAGATTGGTAACATTTACTGAAACTCTTGTGTGTTCATTGATGTCATGCCAAATGAAATCATTGCTCTGTCATCGTTCTCTGAAATCTGTATTAAGTTTATAAAAGAAAACGTTGTTTTCTTTGATCACTAAGTTACTGAGTACAACACATTAGAAAAGACTTTACTGCTAAGTTACTTTTGTGAAAGATGTAAAATCATGATACGCTAATTCATTAAATATGTAACTTCATGCCATAAATAGTTAAGGTTTTGAAACCTAGGCAATCAGGATTTTTTTATATTTAGATGAAAGATTATTGCCTTGAAATAATTTTCCTATTGTTACGTAATGGCCCACCTCAGAAACAAGGATTCCTCTCAATCTGACAAGCAATTTAATCTTTTCTGAAGACATTCCCTCATTTCTTTTAATACAAAGATGTTTGTTGTTGGTTTTAGATGAGAAATATGTAAGGTGACTGCCTGAAAACAATTCCCATCACCTAAACTCCACCTACATAAGGAAACACTTCCATATCCTTTTTTGTTATTCAGGCACCAACACTCATGGTTACATTCAAAAGGCGACATGGACAAAAGCTCTATGTGACTTGTTGGGTGAGAGGCCCATCTAGACAACCTTTCCCATCTAGTGTCTAGGTCTATGGAACCAGCTTCTCTTTGGCATCTTGATTCTGCAATGCAAATTACCAAAATGCACACCTGCAACATAGAATTTCCCTGTTGATACTACTCCTTTGTATTACTACTTTATGTGATGGTAATCAAAGCATCACAACACGCAGAATTGCAGATGTGTCCTAGCTAGTATTTCCAAACCAAACCAAATCCATTCCATTGCCTCAATCTGCCTCCTGTTGTATAAATTTTGTTACTAAGAGAGTCCTCATTCTTAGGTCTTAGCAAGATCTTGCTTGGAACATCATCTTCTCTTCTGGCCAAACTGTTTCTTTCTTCCTGAGTTTGTGTTGCCAGTTTTAAGTTTCAAAAAATTCAAGTTCTTCTTATTACCAAAACCCTTCTTCACGCTATACTTTCCTGAATGAATCTTTCTGTTTTCTACCATTACAGTCTTAGTTTTGTTATACTTCTTAGTTTTTGACACTCAGAAGTTTTTGCTTTTAAGCCAAGTGTTTCCTTTTCTCTCCCTTATGTCATCCTTGAACTAATTTATTTTTCTCTTTTGCATAAGAAAAACAAGCCAGGAGGCTGAAATCTTAATTTATGGGTTTAGATCTTTGGGATGGGTCATTTTTATTTTTTTTTAAATAGTGCAAACTTATGACACAAACATTCTTTTCTGAAAAGGCTCCTAGGATTCCAAGTGCATTATCTCCAATAACGAAGTTATTTCAAGGCTTTTTTAAAGCACAGAAAAATTTGTTACATTTCCTTGAGTGAGAAATAAAGAACACTCTGAATTTTTAAAGGTAGTGTCCCTTCTGACTGAAACCACGACAAATTTTCAAAGTCTACAAGAAAGGAAGTAAAGGAATAAAAAAATCTTATGAAAACTGTCATTAGCATCCCTTAGTTGGCAGTCACTAAAATTTACAGGCATTTTAAAAAAACACTCCTGCTGTCTGGGATGCTACAATTGTTTCCACATGTGAAAAGCAGTGAGTAACAGCCAGAAAGCCTTAAGTTTCAGTGTGCTAGGATAAAAATTGACAGTAGTATTTTTCAAAACACCGTCAACTGCATTTAGAAACCTGCTAAATTTTACAAGTCAAAAGTACTTAAAGCTTTTTTTCTTTAGAAATGCTTAACTAGATTATATTATACGATATCTCAGTGAATTCATTAATGAAAAAAGATGTCCCAAAGGTCAAAACTAAAAATCCCAGGAAGCTCTAGGAAGGCTGCAAACATCATTTCTCTGCATTAACAACCATACCTAGAGCTCTCTGTTCCTATGGTAATTCCTCCACTGCTTCTATAAGGTTCCCAAGGACTGCCTTCCTAACCTTTTCCTTCTTCCTCCTCTGCATCAAGTGGTTCAAATGTCCTTTCTGTCCTTTTCCCCTCTTTGCTGTTCACCTGGCTTCTCATGCTCCCACTGTACCTTGGCCTCTCTCTCTCTTCCTCAAGAACACCGGAATTGTAAATGCCCATCCTCCCATGCAATTCCATTTCCCCTCCTTCATCCATCCTTTTTCTTTTCTTCAGACATGAAGAGAAGCTCTTCACCCTTATCTGTCCATTTAAACACTACAGCACATACATGGCTTTATTCAAGGCAAAAAATGAAGGTACTTTTGGTTTTCCTCTTATTTACATAGAATAAAAAAAAATATTCAAACTCACACATCACAAATAAATCGCCATTTATACTAACCAGAATGCTGAGCTGAAAATAGAAGCTACTTATTCTGTGGCAATGAAGACAGTGGCATTATTATACCTCTATATTCCTAAAATAATAAAGCTCCAGATATTGTCTAGGTGTGAGAAGGTACTTATGAAATATCTTTTGTTACTTTTACTCTCCATTGAGGCAGAAGAAACTTCTGCTGTTCATGATGGTTTCCTGGGGAAAGAGACATGGAACAATCGCTAGTCTGGATAAAACAGCAAAACTAAGCATCTCTGTCCTTATTCCACAGCCTGGTCTGGGAAGTGGAAGCGGTCAATCTGACCTCCACTCAGCTCTCAACAGGCCAATGCATCAAGGAAAAAAAAACAGTGGTATTTTTGAGGAAACTAGGAGTGTGAATGTTTCTGAAGGACCCTCGACTCTCAAGCTGGGTGACCAAATGGCTCACAACTTTTGCTAGCCAGCAAAGGTCACAGAAGCAGGAAGAACCTGACTCTGCTGCTACCTGCACAGCTGCCAGAAGAAAGGGAAAAACTGGGATGAGAATAAAATACAAGCACCCTAGACTATTAAGTGCTTTGGGGAGTAATTGGGCACAGAGCCAAGGAAGTAGCATTGGGCTACTTCCCAATCGTTTTCAGAGAGGCTGATGTCATCTGAAGAGTGCACTGCCTCTTACACATAGCAAATTTTAACTCTGTGCCATTAGAAGGGAGAATTTTTTGGGGACCACGTCAGGTTTAATACTATTTATTAGCTCTCCTTGCCTTTGGTTTTGTTTAAGACACCGTGTATGTTTTTAATTGTCATGTTTAGGAGCACAGAGGCCTTTATGGATAGGCAGCTATCCATAAAAATGCAACAGTAATATCAGCAGGAGGTTTCATTGAAACTTTGAAACTTCATCCACTCTTTTCTAATTAATTTTTTTTTCTTTGTGACTAAGAGCTTTAACAGTGCATCCTTACAGCTGGTTTTAACTATGCTTTTTATTTTAAAAGCTAAACTGTGAGCTTTAAAAATTCACAGTTAAACTTTTTAAAATCAGCAATAAATGTACATAAAGTTTCTGCATAACTAGTTTCTTTCAGGAGGCAACGATTTTTTTAAATAACAAAAATTCTTAAATTCACCCACCTCTTTCATTATTTTTCTGTCCATCAACTGAATTTATCCATTTTTTCAGGAAAAAACGCCTCCGGTTATTTCCCTACTTTTCTTCCACTTCAATTATATTTTCCTCCTCAATAAATTCCTCTTTCTATCTTAGGACACGCTCATACACTTGCATTGTATTTTATAAAACTATTACACATTTATATATTTTGTGTAACTTTCTGACAAAACTGGCAATATAGAAATAAAAAAGGGAATGTGAATATTTAGAACAGTATTTTATTTCTGTGACTTGATGTAAATTACGTGCAACTGGCTTTGCCTGTAGGAAGTGTAGTAAACTACGACTCCGGAGAGCAATCTATACCTAGTAGGTGTTCAGGACATCTACCGACCACAATTTTTCAACCTATTGACTTTAGTCTAGGTAAGTCAGCAAAGGACCAAATGGTCAGATAGAAGGGCTTGAATAATGAAGAACTCCAAAGAGCTAAACTGACCGTCCTGAAAAATTTCCACCCATAATGCAGCAATTTTAAAAAATAATTTCTACATTAACCATTAATTTTTCAAAAATTAAAAATGGAATTTAAACAAAAAAAGATTCAATCATTTATGATGGAAGTTAATGTAATCATAAGCAGCACAGACTAATGCAGTTACTGAAAAAGTAGTTGCGTTCATGTTATGCTTACAGCGCGCACAATAACAGAACATAGCAGAATAAAAGATACAAATGAAAAAGCCCCAATTTTTCTATCTGCCCATAGTGCACATTCTTCCTAAAAATGCATTTTTACAGTGCTTGCCCATTCTAGTTTGAAAGGAACTAAATATTTAATGAGGCTTCTACAGTTTCTTTTATGAGATTTGTACAGTCAAACTACAGGCTATAGACCTTAGGAAACTTCTGCCATTAAGCCTGAACTTCCCTGTCTGAATTTGATCCTGTAACTGCTAGTTAATCTGGCATCAGACCAAGTAATATCCCTATCTCAGCTGGCATGAGCAACTCCCCATATTCCTGCCTTTCTGCTACACATCCCCTTTCACTCTGTTATTTTCTGTCAAGCTCTTGAAATCCTGTTTATAAATCAGTCTTCTCTGTCCTCTCATCACTAGGGTGCTCTTCTCTGAATTCTGTCAAATCTTTCTGGTAAACCAGCAGAGAATAATACACCATGCTCATGAGGGAGTTCAACTAAAAAATGAGAGAAAGGGAGTCTATTAGCGATTGTTCATACCCCCAGGCAATTTGGCCAATAGTTGACAAGAATTCATATGATCATAAGCAGGTAGTCTTTTGAACTACTGGAACAGTGACATCTTTTGATGTAGAAGTAAATAAATGAAGTTCTAGGATCAAGCCTACAGAATATCATCGTCATGGAAAATAAACATTATTAATAGCTCAACTAACAAGTAATCTTTACTGCCAGAAGGATAACTTACACATGTTTCAGAATGCCATTACAGAGAACATACACATCATATTTATTTCTACTTATTTTACATTTAAGAACATCCCCTGTAGAAGAACACAAAAGAAACGAGGAAAACAGGGAAGCGAACAACAGAACAGGCCTTCTGAAATCTTGCACTAATAAAAGGAAAGGGTACTTAATCATTAAAGAACGCACCTTAGCTGTTACTTTTTGTCTTCTGTTTATTATTGAAATAAAACGTGTTGACCGAAGGCGGATTTTAGTGTTTGGAAAGCAGAACAGACTCAGTAAACCAAACTATCTAGCATTTTGGTTTTGTTTTATAAATGTAAAACTCTACAAAATTAACATAGTATTTGTGGTTTTCTTTTGTATCTGAATGGAAAGTCAATGCTGGCTTGTCTCTACTCTCAACTTCATCTTTCTATCACAGATCATCTGCCTTGTTCCCACCTTAAGAAGGTGCTCTGAGATTTGCGAAGTGCATACCCTTCACTACAAATTGTAGTTATGATGAGATTCCAACCATCTGCCAGCCTTCAATTTATCCACTGCAGGACACAAGAACTATCTCAGAGAACAGGCAAACCTTCAAAACTAACAACTGAAAAAGGACTGACAGGGAAGTAGCTAAAACATACATACTGAAAGGTGTCACATATAGTATTCATGAAGCTTCAGTGTATATTAGAATTTCAGTTTTTGGAAACAAGTTACACTGTTACATTTAAAATAAATGTTCTCAGTTATTTTCAGGGTTTAGCTTATAAAGAAATAATTCTGTTTCGATTATTTCCCAGAATGCATTCTTCAAAATCTCACTTTGTTCTTGACATAAATTGAAAACAATAATATAGATATACTGTACACAGGCTTCAAAATGGCATTAAAGAGGCACATTATCAATATGTTTAAAACATTTAGAAAGCTCAGCTTTGCATATTTCTAAGTGAATGACTAGATACTTAGACTGAGTAATATCTGTTCCAATAAACTGCTGTGTGTGAAATGTTTTGAATAATAGTTCATTTATGCTGAGGTAATGACAGCGTAATATAACTGAAATCTGTGCTAATAGGAAAAAAGAAGCCCCTTCCAGCTATTTCTGTTACAATCAGCTGCAGTAATTTTCACCCCATCACTCTCTCTCTCTGTCTCTCTCACATAAAATATTACTTTAAGTGTATGTTAAAATGCTTGTTGCTAATTTTAAAGATCAACAATTGGTACCTTTCATCCATATGGAGAAAAACAAAATAACCAGACAATAAAGAAGAAATTTTCATATACAAGACCGATATTTTATATATTTCTGCAATAAAAGAGAGCAATTGCGGTTAATGATGTTTTTTTTATACCGGCAAAACATTAAACTCAGTTTGGGTAAGACTCCAGGATGTTCTGACAAAAATGCATATGAAATTTCTAATGTAGATGAGAACTGGTCACACAATTTATTCCAAATAATACTTAAAGTAGACTGAGACATTTTTCTGAGCTATTTATAAACTCAGCCAAGTATTCCTTTGATGAATGAATTAACTGAAATATGTATCAAATAGATTGGTTGAAACCTCATCAGCTAAATAAATTACGGGCAGTTCTTCAATTTGAATGTTTGATGTATGGTTGGTGATGTACATTGAGTGGCAGTGCTTAGCTCTGTCTGGATGCTGAGCTTTTTAATCACAAGTGCAATGAATAATAAACAAACCCCATATCTAGAATGCTATTTTGGACCCAAACCCACCTGTACACCACAATTTGCTTTACTTCCAGGAACAGTGTGTTTTCTTGCCTATGAAAAGATTCTGAATTCCCATAAACATATAACAGCACTAATCCAGGAATCATCATAAACTCAGATCAGCACAGATTCACTAAAATATTGACTACCTGACCATCTCTACTATGTTAAATGGAAATATAATCAACCATCAATCTAACTGTAGATAATTTTTTTTAGCAATGGTAGAAGGATGTTTTTCATTTGGAATCTCTGGGTCAGATTATGATTTCTGACTCCTTGTCATAAATGGCTTGCATTACTTAGGCTAGGTGCCCCTAAAAAGTTATTTCATAGTTAAAATGATTCAGCTATTCTGCAGCAAACACCTTCTGAAAGCCTTTTCCCCTGAACAAGAAACAAGTAAAAAAGCACACATTCATTTCAGAATAAAAGCCTGCATGTTGGGCAATTACTGTGTGGTAAATAACCTCATGCAATTTACACTAATTTCTTATGGTATTTCTGATTGAAGGTGTATCCTCCTGTATTCAGTGTCTTCTATAGGAATCTTTAACTACAGAAATAAATATCCTCAAAAATCCCTGTATTCTTCTTCTTGACCTACAAAGAGCTAACATAACAAAGTGATAGCAAGTAAATACTCTTCCTTTCCCATTTCAGAAGAGGACACTGAGCTCTGAATCTCTCTGGAAAGACATAAAAATGATTATACCCACAGATGCTCTCAGAGTGAAACATAAATATACATTTTGTTTTCTGTTGATAATCTCTTCACACAAACAGAACAGACTCACAAGCAAACAAAAATAAAAAATAATCAAGATGTTTTTTCCAAAAATGAAATATAAAATTGGGGAAAAAAACCTGGCTTGTATGTCTGGGAAACACAGTATTTGGGAGTGACAAAAATCAACAGGATGAAAGTGCACAGAGAAGACCGGAGCTCTTAGCATATAAAAAAACTATTTCCACTTTGATGATGGCTTTTACTCAATAACTGTTCTCGCTCTACAGATTCTTTCAACCAACTTTGAAAGAGGTAGATATCGATACTATTTGCAGCCTCCTACTTATTTCACCACTATCTGTATTCATGCCTAAGTAGGACTGCTCCTAGAAAGGAAGCAAAGACCATCCCTTGTATGGAGGCAATTAAGCACAACTGAACATGTAAGTGGCCAGTGCTGTGGGTACAATTCAATCAAGCAGATCAATAGGGGTGGTTTTGATATTCCTGTCACATCAAAGAAACGGTGCCCAGAAGAAAAAGATTTAACAAGTTAAAAATGAAATCAGAATAAATAAGAATAATTCCGAGCAAAAGCAAGAACAAGCACATGGTTGCGAGGGCTGGCATTACCTTGAAAGCATTATATAGTGCTATTAGAATAGTGTGTTAATTTTTTCCTCATAAATTTGCCAGGTTCAGCCACCAGGGAAAGGCTAGCATTCCAGTTCCCTTTGTTAAAGATATATCTATCTTGCTGAGTCTTGACAGCCCTATCATGTCAGCCCTCTGTAGTAGCAAAGAGTGTTTCAGCAAGGAGGGGGGAAAAAAGGAAAGAAAAAAAAAAGAAGTGAAAACTGATGTGATCTACTCTGCTTCCTGTGGGCATATTTCACCACAGCAGATCCAGAGGGATGCTTTGTTATTCCTGTCAGATCAAAGAAAGAGATAACAGAAGAAAATATAAGAGGAAAAATAAAACCCAGAAATGAGGGTAGCTGAAAAGCACTGCGAGACTACCGCATCATTATGACTTTTCAAATTATTTAAATATGCTAAATATCAAGTCACCACCAAAGGAATAAATATTGCATAGGCCATATGCTCTGTTAGCTGCCAGCAAAACTGTCCTACTAGGATTAGTTTACGGGCGCAGCAACTGCCTGTCAAACACTAGCAATTTTAATCATTTTTCAATTTGCTGGGTGAGTTGCGAGTATGTTCAGGTATTTTGACAGCTGGCTGCTCGGAACAAATATCTGAGCCCAGTAGCTTCACACCACCTTGCTTTCCCTACGCACTTGCAATTCTTGTCAGACTGGGGGGACGCAGGCGTTTGGTGAAGATGCTGCAGTCACAGGAAAGTCACTGTACTCTGTACACACTGCTCAGCTGTATTTGCAACCCCCATCCAACACAAGGATGACTCAAAATCAGCCTAAAGTCTAGCAAAAAACCAACAGCTGTGTAATATAATGTTTCACTTGATTTTTCAAAACATTTCCGATCACAAACAAGCTGACTGTCTTAAAAAAAAAAAAAAAAGGAATTAGAGATCTGGCTATGGTTTTAAACAAATAAACAGCCTCAAATAGTACTTCTCTACACACTAGATGCGCATTCAGTACTACATGTGGTGAATCTATTATGCACTAACGGAACATTCCCACTTAATTATTTTGTGTTTAAACTACAAGGTAGTACTGAAAATAATTTTAGCTCTTGTGTTACATTTTTATAATGACCAGTATAACTCTGCTGGTCTCTTTCAGCCACAACACTGTGTCATGCAGAAACAAGTTCCCAACTTAAAAAAACCTCAACCCTATTGATTTTTGACTGTCCAGATTTCCCAGGTGTTTGGAAAAAATGAGGCTTTCCGAAATCTATGGACATTTTGGGAGAAACAGCGGAAGAACAAGGGTTTTCCTAAAGAAGTGAACCAATAAGATCTAAGGACCATAAGTAAACTGTATTCCCAATATTGTTTTTTATACATTAGCATTCTTACCATCAGCCCCCTGAAAGTCAGCCAAATCTGTCCAGTGGAGAGGATTTGGATTATGATGTAAACTAACAGTAAAGACAATTCCAAATAACGTCTAATGTCCAATATAACTGCTGTTTACATATTAAAAAGAGATACAGGCTTTGTACCAGAGATGTTCTGTCATGTTTCTCCACAGGAGAAGACTGTCATGGTAAAGTTCATTATCAATTACTGCTTTACAAGTACAAGATGAGTTAAGCTGTCATAATTTTCTCAGTCAGAGATCCTTGCTGTCAAAGAATGTCAATTTTTAATCTGACAAAAGGAAGAAAATTATCTGTTATTCTGACCTCTAATTTCTTGACATTTTAATGCTGTAATTGCTGTGGTTAGTGCTGCAACCATGATTTCACCTGTCAAGTAAGAATGAATCAATATCCTTAAGCTGTTCTTCAAGTTTTAGCTTTCACCTCACTGCTTTTACTTAAAAAGAGGAAAAATTTACAAATAGAATACAAAAGGTTGCAATAAAAAAACCCAAACAAACAAAAAGCTCAAAACCAAAACCCAAACAAAAGAATAATTTGCAGCCTAGAAAATGTTTATTTTGTTACACATTTTTTCTCCTCCTTATTACAATATGAAAACAATTTTGCAATGTGCAGAATAAAAGAGACCATTGAAACTGATAGAACTGGAGAATTTCCCAGTTTCTAATCATAAAAGATTTACACAACGAAATTCAATTTTATACATTCTGTGGAGCATTTAGGTCAGGACTTTCATGTTGCCCTCATCACTACTTGAAATATATTGCAGTGATCAATTATTTTTTGTGGTATCAGAAAATTTCAAAGTTGTTTGAAAAATCAAAATCAGTATGTTTAAATGAAATCAGTATATTCTACCCATCCTGTGCAGATCTTAAGATGCCAAAGCATTATTACAGGTGCAGAGATATGTGATTTCATAGACTTTAGTAATCTAAAATGGAATGCTATCCCAGAATTCTGGTTTCAGCCATTGTGAATTTGCAAAACAGAAAATGAAGGAAGCAAGCCAAATAGAGAAACTTCTACTAAATAGGTCTGAAGAGAACAAAAGCACAGGATGGCCATTTTTCCAGCACTAAACAGCAGAGAATTCTTGGAAGGTTCCCCCACACATGTGAGAAAGATGTAACGAATGGCAGGCATGAATTAGCCCACCACTGAATATATTTTTTCTCCAGCTACGAGGCTACCAAAGTGAGTCCTTTACCATTCTTCACAGAAAGCTAAAGCCAACATATTCCTCAGTGTTAAGCGAAGGACCCAAGTAAAGGGTGAAAGTGCCAAGGTACAGCATGAACAGTCCATGAGGATATGCCTTTGAAATGATGTCTTTCAATCAGCTCAGAACTAAATGGGAGGCGTTTTTCTTTGGAGCCTTATTTCACTGGACAGGTTCTGCTGGGACTCAGCTCAATACAAAATTAGCCATAACCACAGTATGAGGAGGCTACCACTGTTTTTGAGTATATTGGTGTGATAATGGCTGCTGCCAAGAAGGTTATATCGATTGGGTTATTTCACAGCCATTTATTGAAAACATTCACCATCTTCTGTGTGATGGAATAAAAATGTTTCAGTTTATTTAGAAAATAAACATCAAGAGCATTTGGATAGCAAGATATGCATTTTCTTGGATAACTCCCAAGCTCAATTAATTTTAAATTGCAGTGTTTCTAAGTTAAGAGGCAAGACACCACCACCTGCCACTGTAAAACATATTAAACAATTGTTATCATTATTTTTAAAGGTGCCAGTGTTCCTATTGTTACATTCCTGTACTTATAAGCCATATTCGGAGACTTTTAAAATCTCTCTTAGCTTCTAATTTATTTTCTGGAATATCTAGTAAAATTCAGAATAAAGTGAGAAAAAAACTCCAACAAAACAATTTATATAGAACATATATACAGAAACATGACATCCAAAAACTTGATCTACTAGATCATCAAGATGTCAAATGCTTTATTACTGGCTAGAGAATGTCTGCTAGTTTCATAAATAGAGCTCAGGAAAAGAGAAGAAGACTCTAAATCTGTCTGTATTTACACATGTATTGTAATTTCTGATTCAAATTGGATAAAAAGTATTTTTAACCTTTTTATAACAAACCGCAAATCACCAGTGTCTGAGATCTCTTGGAGGAGAAAGTACGCTATTTTTAAATGCTTGCATACAACTTTATGTACCTCTATATAACAAAAATAGGGAAGATTCATTTTTTTCTAGACATGTTGCCTTCTCATTGCTAAGAATGAAATTCATTTACCAATCTAATTTGTGGCATAGGAGATAAAGTTTTGCTTTTAGAAATTTACATGGCATAAATAGCCTAATAAGACGTTTATCTGCTATTGACTGACAGGGATTGGGTTAGATGTATAAGTGAGTGAACAAAATCATCTCCATGAATTTCTTGGAATTTTTGATGACAAGTTATGCATGTAAGTAGAGCCACAGGAGAGCTGAAGAGTCTCATCATGTCATAAGATGTTAAATAAGGTGAACAGACAGACAGATAGACCTCGATCCTACAAGCTGCCCTGTGGGACTAGACCCTTAAAGTCAAGACATAGGAGTCTGCCTGTGAGAATCAGGACCTTAAGCCATGCAAATCCCTTGTATTCATGGTGCTTGACACCTGTTTTATACTTTAAAAAGAAGTGCTTCTTTGTATCTCCAGTTCTGTACCTTACTGACTCTTCTCGTGCTCAAAGTTTTAAATCCAGAAAACCATTATGGAGATGATAACATTGAATATTTGAGGCAGTAGGATCAAAGCAATTCTGGCCATTCTTAAAACTAAGCAAATACTAACTGTTTACAAAATATAAGCTTTGCAGCACATGGTGTGAAAATCCAGTTCTAGGAAGGCAGGGGTCTGAATGATTTTTTAGTTCAGCTCCTCAAAAAGCACCGAATGTAAAAAGATGCAACACACTACTAAAAAAAAACACGCCAAACCCCAATATTTAGCTGATTACAAATGCTTTCTAGAATAATTTCTTTCTGAAATCTGTAGATTTCTGTCTCCAAGATTGGAAAACAAACAAGCAAACAAACAAACAAAAACCCATCGCCTGGCAATGTATAAATTATTACTGTTTTGCATACAGCAGATGGCAGCTATCTGGGGGAATGGAAGATTGTGTGTACAGCTTCATCACAGCAGTACTCATCTAGCAGCTGTTGCTTCTTCACACTTTTCACCAAATTTCAATTGTTTTAGCCAATGAATGGACAATATTAGAAAATGATCATTCAAATTAATAGTCTTACTAAAAACAAATACAGTCCCTGGAAAGAAAAATGTATCAGGATATCTAGTACAATTAATTTTTTTTAGTTTAGTGATAAATTTAAAACGCTCACTTGTATATATGCGCATGAATATATATTTCATGTGTACATATATACAAACATAAATACTCGTATGCACAACAAATAGAAAACATTTTCAATTTTGGTACAGTTTGATTATACTTCACATGATTAACCCAAATGTAATCTGAATAATTGCTACTGAATAATCTAGTAAATATATTCTTACCACCATTACCTGACTGCAAAGGGAACATTTTTTTCCCCTGTGACTGTGATGAAGTTTTTTCTTTCGGATTTTCAGTTCTACTAAGTGAACTTAACAAAAGTAAATTATAAAAAAGTAGCATATGTTACAGAATATACATTAGATTATAATTTCTCATATAATAACTGACCGTTAAATATATTAGTAACTTCAAGCAAACAAAATACTTTGGGACTTCTTTTACTGCTTGTTTATTAATACTTGTTTCTGAAGTCACCTAGGGCCTAAGTTCTGATTCAAATACACACACAACAATTTTCTCCAGCAGTGAAAGATGGAAAAAGTACCGTTTCTTGTGAGCTGACAGCAGTTTTTAGACCGAAATGGCAGTAAACACCTACCTCCCTGAGGACAGGATCAGTGATACTGTCCAGGTTCACAGAGCCTTCATATGTTAGGTAGTGGAAAACGTTGAGTGCACGCACGGCTTCTGGTCCTCGTTGCTTGTAGCCAAATATAAGGTCAATCCATTGATGAAGCTGACATGACACAAACTCGCTTTCCAGGGCCTGCAAGTGAAATTCAGAATTAGGAAGTAAATTCCACCTTGCAATTTCATGTTTAAATTACATTCTACCTTTTTCTATTAACTGAGGAAACATAATGGGTATCATTATATTTCCTGTTCAGGCTTATTTGATATAATTGAAATCCTTCAAACATTAAAAAAGCAGAACTAATTATGTTGAGAGAAACACTAAAAAGAAATTCTTCTTTCCTTCAGCTTTATATCATGCCAATTTTCATCTCAGCTACTGGGTTTCTCCTAGCTGCAAGGGTTTTAATTATTAATTTTTGGCCTTGTCAAATAATTTAGGTAATTTGTCAAGAAACACTGACGAAAATGGGAAAACAATTTCAAAAACTCAGTCTTCCAACTCATTTTCCAACTAGTTCTAATTAGTCTTAAATCTAAAATGGAAACCTGAGGATTAAAAAGCCGTATTGGCAAAATGAGGTTCTGAACTCCATGTGTGAATTGTGACTGATTTCTCAAAGGAGAAGAGCATTTTTCACACTCATTTTTGGCATTGGGTTGGTTCATAAGAGAAAACACAGGCTGTGACTAGCTGGTTTAAAAATGGATTGCTATTCCTTTGCTCAGCATACGGAAAGAGATTAATTCTAGATGGAAGAAATGATGACAGTATTACCGTTGTGTCTGATCCAACCAATGTGTCTTTATCACATACAATTGGCATCCTTAGTAGATATCATTGCCTGAACTGGAGCTTTTGAAAGCTAAAGGCATTACACAGTTTCTCCTTAACTCTCTCCCAGACTACCTGACTTGGTTTCCCATGAACCTGTACTTGGATACACAAATCATTCATGTATTTAAGAAGGCACCTTGGCACACTCGTTCCTTCTTTCCTAATGCTGCCTTCAGAGAAAAACTGTGATAAACAGGAACTGGTATTAAAATAAAGATTTATGGCTCATTGACCAAGTTATTATACATGTCCTTGCCCAAACCCCATCACAGTGCTGTCATATACATTGTACAGTATCACACACCTAGTTCCCTTTGATCAGAACAAGCGCGGTTCAGTTCTCAGATCTGGGAACTAACATCTGATTAGTTTGTCAGGAAAAAACAATAAATTATGGAATCACAGAATGGCTGAGCTTGGAAGGGACCTCTAGAAATGACCTGATCCAACCCCTCTGCTCAAGCAGAGCCACCTAGAGCTGGATGCCCAGGACTGTACCCAGACGGCTTTCGAATATCGCCGAGGATGGAGACTCCACAACCTCCCTGGGCGACTTGTGCCAGTGCTTGGTCACCCTCACAGTAAAAGAGTGTTTCCTGATGTCCAGAGGGAGCCTCCTGTGTTTCAGTTTGTGCCCATTGCCTCTGGGCCTGTCACTGGGCACCACTGAAAAGAGCCTGGCTCACTCTGAAAAAACACCACCTGCCTTAATACCATTTATTATGTAAATATCTATGTCAAGCTTACTACTGCTCAGCATACAGGCAGAGCTGGCAGCAACCCTCTATATTACATTATCTAATACTTCTCATTCTCAGAGATTGGGGCTTTTTTCTTCACTTTCCCTGAGAAATCCTAATTCCTCCATTGTTTCCAGCACAGTGCCACTACTCAGCACACTTTCTGGCTAGGAAAGAGTTTCATGTCTCCCCGAGGAAAGCTCAAATTTTACAGGGGAATAAACTTTGAGAAAAAAAATGTGTTTTCATTTTCTTCATTTACATCAAAAGGAGGCTACTTCAGAAATAACCACTGGACATGGGGGCACTGTGTCATGCACTGCCTACCAGCAGCAGCCCCCTGCCCACCACCCCACACGCAGGAACAGCCACAGACAGGACAAGCCACATGGCTCTGGCTCCCTGGGTAATCATACAATCCTTCCTCAGACATTCTCCCCATAATGCTCCACGTGGAAGAGGAGCTCTCTGTGCTTTGGTGGAAAACTGGGGCCTTTTCTGTCGAAACCAGTGACTGTTATTTCTGAGGAAAGAGGATGGGAAGACTCAGGCTTAGTAGCTGACATGCAGCTCAGTTTTCAAGGGCTTAAGTTCAACCTACCGTAAGAAGCTATCAAGAAATGTTGCAGAGAACCAGATAAAAATTGTTGTTTCCTTTTCAAAATCAGAGGCCATCATATGCAAATTGCAAGTAATATTATTTAAATAGCATTAATACTCCTTAATGCTAAATACTATTAAACTAATACTATTTGGTTTCAAAGCATGTCTCCCAATAAATAATTAAGAAATGCCAGATCCTTAATTATACTGGTTTGTGTGCATGCAACATGATACAGTCAGCAACTACATCATCCCATATAATCTCTTTCATATAACTTTTACCTCATTTAGCATGCAGGATGTTAGCATGCAAGGAAAAAATTAACTATGCCAAAATAACCATAAATAAAGCATGTCCTTACTTTTAAATGCTCAATTTTTAATATTCCTTTGTATGTAATAAAAATTAAAATAGAATTGAAAGCCTGTTGTCCTTCCAGCATCCATCTCCAACCACCTTGCAGTGAGCAGCCTAACTGTTCTCTTCCTCCTCCAAATTCTGCGTATTTATAAGTTTATTTCGCATCTGTATCTAGTATTTATTTATTAAAAAGTAATCGACAAAAAAAAGTTAGGCATTTGCTTTGGCCAAAAATAGCATCGCTATTTCTAGAATGGGAAAAGCATTTCAGGAAAATGGCAAAACTTTTGGCTATTTAAAGGTGGGAAAGTAAATTTGAAAAAACAAATGCTTGGGTCAAATGAGCATATTTCACCCATTATCTCCTCTAACATCCTCTCCCTAGTGTTAGGAGAGTTGAATGCCTATGTTATGTTTCCCCGAGGCAGTTTCTACTTGCATGACCAGCCCTTACTCAGCAGCTTGTCATTCCAGAGAAGGTCTTACTGACCCTGGCAGGTTTGGAGAACTTCTATTCCACATGGGTGAACGGTTCCTTAATTACTTATTAAATAAATGAGCTACTTTCTAACAGTAGCATGTTATGTCTTCTGTATCCAATTCTTTAAGCAGATTTATTGTATTATGTTTATATGTCTAATGGTTCTTTAAAAGTCTGTACGCTGACATGCAACACAAGATTTGGGGAAATTCCTAAGGAGTGAATTTTATTATTTTGAAGTATAAATTTAAGAACTCCAGAGAAATCTGGAAGTCAGAAGAATTGCTGTCAGGGATACAAGGATGTTGGTGGTGGCAAGATGACTCACAACACTGTGCCTGCCAGACGCTGCATGGTGGAAGACCAGTGTGGTGGGGGCACTTGGGGCAGAGACCAGACTGGAAGGTGGAGAGAGGAGCCAGAGCGGTGAAGAGCAGCTCTGCATGGGCCTTAGCACTGCGCATGGGCCACCAAAAGCCTACAAAGTCCTACCTGATCCCCAATGGGGACAAGGCTCCTGATCTGTGCTTTTTAACCTGGATTCATTTTAGTCAGGAGAAAGCTTCTGATGTCAGATCTGACCTGGTTCACTGGTGTTTCTCCCAAGTACTTCTGCAACGCTACTCATGTGATACTTTCAGAATCCTCTCCCTAATTTGCTCTAATGCACAGGCTGCTCCCCCTCCATGTAAGTGCCTCCTGAAAATTTATGAGCTGTTCACTGTCAACAGTACATTGTTTGGTTTCTCAAGAATATGCAATGCTCAGTAGGGAACAGGGTGAGGGAATTTTCTGCGTAAAAAATAATTTGTAGGTACAGTAGGGACAACATACAGGAAAAGATAACAATAATATCTTTAAAATAGGCTGGTGATGGCCCTAAAACAGTGCATTTTCCAAGAAAATTTTGGCTTCAATGCTTCAATGGGCTTTAATTTTTTGAGCATATTTTCAATATGAAATATAAGGAAAAATGTTTTTTTCTTAGAAAAGCTATAATAATTATTACTTCTATAATTATATAATATCATTTATGATTTCTAAAGATTCTTACTGTTAAACAGAAATGAGTTCATATCTAGCTTGTTCTCTATTATAATTAAAATGTACAGAAAACAGAGTTTTATTCAGGCACTCTCAAACTGAACTTGTTTGAAGCACTGTTACTAGGGCCTCATTTTGAATTAGCAGCACACCAGTCAGTATTTTTTCCTGGGTTTTGTTTTGAGGAAGGAGTCTGTCACATTACTGTTTCCAGTGGAGTGGCTTTTATTGCTAATAGGTAAATTGCAAGCATTATTATCAATCTAGTGTATGCATATTTTGAAGTAAAAGTAATGTGGGTTTTGTGTGTTTGTGGGCAAGTGTATGCATGTGTACACACGTTCCATAAGCTGAAAACCTGACCCCTAGCTGTCATAAAACATAAATAGGTATTAGTAAGTTTATGTTTATGTGTAAACTAAATAAAGTCAATATAAGCCAAGTTACTGCTTAGCGGGACCAAGCACTATAGCTCTTCCCAGGTTTTTGGGCAGTACGCACGCTGCACACTTTCCTCTCCCCTCATCCTAATTTGATGTTAAAATTATTTTTTACAGAGATTCCAGTAGGAGACACTGGCTTTTATTTTAATGCACACTGTGTGGTGTGTAACGTATCAGGAGTTCTGGATTTATAAAATATGCTATTCCAGCCTCTTTCTAACATAACGTTTTGTGTTACCTGGGTATTTTGTGTCACCAGCAAAGAGGAGAGCTCTGATGCTGTCCCTTGTCTCGAGCACGGCCACACCTGCCCCTCCTGTTTCTACAGCTCCTGCCTTGTTTCCCTCCCCTCCATAGCTGTATGCTGTCTGTCTCTCCAAGAACTCTTACCACAGTACCTTCCTGTTAACTTATATTCAGTATATTTAAAAATATTTTCTTAAAACTACTCTGAGACACTGCTCAATAGCAGACCATCGGCTGTTTCAGTCACTGAGCTGGGTTTTTCTTCTCTCCCCTTACAGCTGTGCTCCTCTGCAGCCATTGAATATACGGAGTCTCTCTGCCTAATATCTCTCTATCTCATTTACCATTTCTCGTCCTGACTAGTGGAGTAAAATCTTTGACTCGTCATGAAACAAAACAGGCAATACTGACACCTGAAATTAGTTATGTTTGTTTAAACAAAGTAATATTTTAACAAAAGTGAGACAGAAGTGCATTCTACAGATCTGGGTTATTCAGGGATGTTTGCACAGAACCCGATCCTTTATGTGAGTGTCTTCAAGATGCAAATAAGATTCTTCAGCGATATATAAAGTTTAAAAAAAAATCACTGCCATTTCCAAATTAGATTGAAACCCCTGTTAGCTGAATGAGTTTTAAATGCATTCAGAACAAACCTTGGCAATACACAAAATAAAATCAAAGCTACTACTGAGGAAGTAATATCAAATCTTATCTACTGCTTATCTGGTAAAAAAGGAATGTCAACTGCTGCTGAATGGTGAGGAGAAAAGATAAATCTTCCAGATCCTCATAGCACAGAGATTTCATAATAGATGTTTCTAATGACTATTCAAGTAGCTTTTTAATTATGAAATACTGTGCATGCTTCTGAATAGCCAGGGAACTGTGCAAAAATGTTATTGGCAGCAGAAGAGCACAAATAAATCATTTCAAAGACAGAAAAAAAAAAAAAATCAATCTTAGTAATAGTTATGTAATAGGAACAAAATATAACAAAAACAGGACACCATTTAGTCTCTCAAAAATATAATTTATAGTGAACACATTTTACTCAACACTGTAATTTGTAATTTAATATGGTTATAAACCATAATGCAAATATCATAATTAACTTTGAATTACACAACCTTGGATCTTTTGTTTCAAAACTGAAGAACGCTTATTATAAAAGCTCTGCTTCAGTGTTTCACAGTGGTGTTCCCTGCCTTGATTTAACATGCTTGACTTACTGACTGAATCTGTTCTATTTCTGGCTCTCAGGACTGCTCTAAGTCTGTGGGGATTGAGAGGCTGAGTAGGACTACAGATGCACATCTGTGGAAGGTTTTATGCATGTTTTTTTTTTTCCTGGTAAACTGGGAGATTATGATTGATGAGCCCAGCATTAGGGTAATGTTATCAGGGACACTTTCTGCCTCTGTCCTTTGTGCCATCGCCGAGGTCAGACCATAATCATGTTAGCATTGAACATAGCGCTTTATTAATGTTTCATGAGTAACTCCGTAGTAATCAGTCTGGCTTTGTATGGATAAATAAAACTGCTACAACAATCCCTGATGTATACACTGAGTGCTTTAGAAGCTACCGTAATAGGTCTTAAAAGTAATTTGACTGAATATCTTTTCCAGTCTTTGTAATAAGTCTAATTTTCACAAGTTTAAAGGAATCTCTTTTGATGGAAAATCATTTCAACTTCATTTCTGTGTTTAGTTAGAAGGGTAAAACACTCAGCTGAACAATCAACCAACACAATGCTAAAACCCGGCCTGTCATTTATTAATTTGCACAGAATGTTAGTAAAGCTTGCTAACCAATTGGTAGAATTACATGGATTTTTGTGACTGTGCCTCTGTGACGTTTTCTAGGCTGTTCCTCCTTGCTTCACCAAGTCTCAGGATGAAATGCTGAAATTCTTGCTGTTTTAAGAAAATGTTTACATTCATAAATGTGCGAGCAAGCTCTATATGAGGATTTGTAGTTACTCCCACATAAAATTACATATTATATACACTTGCAGCAAGCAAAAAACATGCATGAACAGAAGAAAATACTGGCAGCTAGGGAAAAACAAGATCCCACTCTATGTTACACAGTATCATATAGGATCTTTTCCACTGAAATGAAATGACTGCTGCTGATTTCATTAGACAAGGGATCAGGATAACACTTACTTGAAATATTCCTCAATTTTCTGTGGCTTTCCTGTAAACATACACTCTACTTGCTTTGCTAAGTTGCTGTAGAAATTCTAGGCTTGTACATGCTTCCTGTATTTTACACATCAGCACCACACCCAGGCTACTTTTTTTTCTCAAGATAGATTCTTGTGTAACAGCCAAAGCTTGGCCTGGGGATGACCTAACTGAATAATACATCTGCTGGCCGGTTCAAAACATGGAATCAGACATTAGGTAGGGAATGTCAAACTTTCCAATCCCTTTATATTTGTTTCTTACTTTGACCAGTCTAGCTCTAGCAACCAAAAAGAGAGCGTACTGGCAGTTTGTTGTATGTGCTAAAAAAACCCTATGTGAGAAATTTTTTCTGAAAAATTATTACAGATTCAAATTATTACACTTTCAAAATGTAATTCCATTACTTCTTACTACACATACTGTCTGTATTTTCAAGAAAGGGATTATCCTTCTTTAGCTACTTGCTACTTCATAATAAGCTTTATGAAAATCTATGCATATATCATGCTCTTTATACATCCCAAAGTTATTAACTCCATTTCTATTCTCTGAACTCTGTCCAAATATGACTACTTCTTCTGTCATCTAGTCACCCAGAAGTGAATCCAATATTCCAGGTGCAGTCTCAAAAGGACCATAGACAGGTAAAACCGTTTACATCCTCTGTGATGCAATGATTCTCCATAGATGGCATCAAAATACACTTACTTCTGCTGAACACAGAATTACAGAGTTTTATCTAATCTAATTGGTGCTTATTGTCACCCTTCCCTTGCTACTGCTCTATTTTTGGTACTATTTTTGTTTTCAGACTTCTGCTTCCTATTGAATATTTTTAATTCTTTCCTCCCAAGGTGATTTGCAGTGTATTTTCTGCATCTAATTCAAATAAATCTATGCCTCGTTCTCCTGTTTTCTAGGCAATTCCCAATTTATCATTCCCAAATTATCATTTGTGAACTTCATCAGAGTTCACTTGAAGACAGCATGTATCTGTGCAGAACTGAATTTTAACTACTGATCATGCTCTTGCTAAAAGTAGATGCTGGGATGAATAAAGGCCATGCAGAAGCTGCCTCTGGGCAAAACTGTATAATAACGGCATGATGCTCACATCCATGGGGACAGGGGTGGAAGACAACATAGGAAGGAATAGGATTTTAGAAATTTGCAAAGTACTCAATTAGTTGAAGCCTGTAAATCTGATACCACTCTAATCTTAACATTGGTTTGTCTGTCTCTTGGCAGTCTGAGCATAATTACACACGTATGGAATCAGTCATGAGTGCTATTACTGCTTGATATTTAAAATATTTAATATTTCCAGCTTTTAACTATCAGCCTTTCTTGAAAGTATAGTCTTGAAGGGGCATAAATGCTATACTCTAAATTCATGCAAGCAGCTGTTTTCTTCAACAGCACAAAGATTTTCTGTAAAGAGCTCTTATGCTACTTTCAAAAAAGCAGAAATTGCATGAGAGAAATCAAATAACCAATGCTAAAGCTTTTCTTGAAGGGACTTCTTATCATATATTGCTTTTTATCTGCCTATTAATCACTTCATCTTTGTGGAAAGATGGAGAAAACACTATTTAGGATACAAGAAGGAACACTCTCTACAAAATTTCCCAAAGGGAGTCATTAATATACATCTCTCATTATATTCCTCGATAGACGGCAGCTTGTTTATCCTTTCTCACTAAGGTAACACACTTCTATTCTTACAGATGTCAAAACTAAACCCCGTGGTCAACTTCCGTGTACTCACTCCTGGGCCTATTTCACATTGAGCCACAACCACAACCCAAAAAAGGGCTCTGTGCAGCGACAGGGGCACTCTGGAGACAGGTACCTGTGATTGCGCATCCCACACTTGAGAATGCTAGTGGAGTGTCATGATCCTTTGAGGCCACCTCCTTCTTTGCTAGTAAAATTGCACTTGAATTTATTGCCACCAGCTGTGACAATTACTTGTTTTTGGGAAGAATGTTACTATATATGTAGCTAAAAGAGAAATCAGCCAAGAAAAGGGGAAGTGTTGTTCAGCTTCTTCCTGCCAACGAAGGACTACTCCTTGGAATACATTTCTCATGCTTTGTGTATGCATTTCATGTGTTTCAAGTGATGAGGTTGCCATCACTTCCTTAGGAGAAGGAAGTATATGTGTACATGTATGGCTGCACATGTGTTGAACCATTTACTCTTCTAAATGGAGGGCACTTCTAAATCATATACATCTAGGAATAAGTTTGTTCTGAGAATATTTTTCTATTCTTTTGAACTTCATATAGTTATTTTTTCTATCAAAAAATTTTTATCTATCTGATTAGAAGAAAACGAGCATTGCTAGACTTACAATGTGACCACAAAAGCACTACTGGGAATAATGCACAAGGTGAACAGTTCTGCAGTTGTATGGAAACCCGTAGCTTACTGAATGTATAATCCTAACTCTATAAGCAAGCCAAACAATATGCATTTTAAGAATGAGTTTAAGTTGAGTAAGGAATACAATATATCTTGCAAGTTACCAACATTTATAATAACCTTTATAATAACCTTTTATATTTTGATGTAGAAGGTAGTGAGGAGGAACCAACTAAAATTTTTCAGGCTATCCTGCATTGTCCAGCTCATCCTCATCTGATGCTTTCTCATGAGAGAGTAAATAACTGAATTTCATTTTCCGTGATTTGGGCACATGGGAGGAAAAATCAATTGTGAAATAAAGGGTTCTCTTAAGCAAGACGAATGCAAATTCCCCTTAACTTTTTTTTTTCTTTAAATCTAGTTTTAAAGAGATGAAAAACAGCATTAGGTTAGCTTGAACTCATTACTTAGGGTAAACTAAACGGCAGCTTACCATCCTGTTGATACGGACAAAGTCTTCAGGCTTCTTTGCCCATGGTGGAAGATCAACATCGTTCACAACAACTTCATCTTCCCTGATTCCTAGATTATAGCCATTACTGTTGACAAACATCTCTGGTAGGTAGTAAAACTCTGGAATCAACTCCTAGCAAGGAGAAAACACACAATGAGACTTTATAATTATACAGAGATGCTAAATGGTGCTGCTAGAATCTGGCTCTCTTTTAGTACATATTAAAGCATTCCTGGTTTTGCTTATGTTTCTTTGTACTTGTATAAGAAATTTTATACTGTGTTTTCTTGTCAGTCTTACAGTCAAACATTTTATTCATAATGAAATAGTCAATATTTGTTTTTTCCATATCTGTTTTTATGAAAAGCATAACTTTGGGAAAGCAGTGAGTATCAATGGAGACCTCTTCAGAAAAACATGTATAAGAAACAGTATGCTGAGCCTTCAATACTATAAGTTGGATTTTATAATCACTATTTAACTAGCTACTTAAAAGGGGCAAGAAAACTGGTGATATAACACTGTCTTGATTTTACTATATCTATATTCTTTAATTGCATACGAAAAGGTGGCAATTTGACTATCTATATAAGGAAAAAGAATTCAGGGTGAATTAACTTTTATACTGTAAGAAAAATTAAAAAATACATGGAAAGAAAAATGTCAGTACAACAAATATCCTTAAAACAGAAATACATTATATTTAAACTGTGAAAGATCAATAAATGAGTAACAAAAATCATCTACAGTGCATTAATACATTATAGATAAGTTAGGGTGTGAAGTTTTTCCCAATTTCCAGGACAGCTAACTAGAAATGCATTTTGACATAATAACTATCACCATTTGTTGCTGTCTATTATTTTAGCAGTAAGTATTGAACTGCAATAACAAAAAAGCTTTAAGCTGGCTATCTCTTTTCTAATAACCAGATATAGATTAAACTCACTAAATTACATTGTTAAAAGCAGTATGGCATTCAGTTGTGTAACATGATCAAAACTGATGACACAGCACCTGAAACCTGAATCTCTTTGTGGTCCTTTCAAAGGCTGCAGACATGCGAAGCGTAAAAAAAAAAAATCACTGCAGACACAAACTTATCTAATTGAATCTGATCTGCAACTCCATAGAGAATAGAGCAGTTAGAGCATAGATGGCCCTTTAAAATTTATTCATTAAAAAAACAAAACAAAACAAAACAAAACAGAGTATTTCTGTTACAACTTTAAGTATGTTTAGGGAGGCAATTTACTCACTTTTAAAAATCACATACTACTAACAGTCTGAGTTCAGATTAGACTAAAATGTAATGTAAATCAATATTTAACCAATGCAAAACAGTAACTGAGTGAAACATGCCTGAGCTTGAAGAGCTTATTATGAAATTAAATGTAATTTCAAAAAAACAAAAAATAATAATTACATGCAGAAATAATAAAACAGAAGCTAGAGGAAAGCCAAACTAAAAGCAATCTTGAATATCCTATAAGATTAAAAGAAAAAAAAAATATTACTTTACTGACAATCTCAAATTTGTTTATATACCTCTAATTTACTCAGATTATTTCTAAAAGCAAACTTCCCCACTTTCCCCTAAACAGGATTCACTCACTCTCAGGTTCCTGAGGAAGCCTTTTGGTTTTCTCCAATGGAGCCCAAAGAAGAATGACGATCCTCACAGTCGGAGAAAACTAGACATTAATCTTTCCAGAGCTCAACAAACTACTACTAATTTAGGACTAAGAGCTGATCACAACCCAACACGTGTTGCTATACAAATCACTGACAAACTAAGAGCATTGCCTTAAAGAAAGGAAAAATTCATAAGGACCTCATAATGATGAAATATGATTAAGTCAAAATTAAACTAAAAGTCAGTATTAAAATGAAATAGAATTTATTAAAGGAAGAAAGTAAGCAAAGTTTATTTCCATTTTGTATAAAAGCCTTGAAACACATACCACTGTTTTTAATTATTACCAATTTTTTCTGAAACATGGTGGTGTACTAACCTGCAGCATCAAATAGCAAGCAAGTTTTTGATTCCATCAAACATACACTGACTCTTAAATTTCCTTTTTCAGTTCTAAATGTCTTAGGACCTAATTGTGAGCTTTTATATCTAACATATCTGAAAGATTTGTGCTACCCAGAGACACATCTAATGTTTAACTGAATTCTACTAACCTTCTGACTCCAGGGGCATCTTGAAACAAAGGGATTTAGGTAACTGAATATTTTTAATGGTGCTTCCATTTAGTAATTTTATCTTTGTTGCTATTTGCTTTCAGTGTAATTTAATGTTCTCTTGTAAGGTACAGCAGAGAACATAAATAGAAATAGAATAAATAGAAAGCATGTGATTAACTTTCTTCCTAAGATTTACTGTGTTGTATATGTTTAGTTTGACCTGTCTTATTCTTGTGCTCTGGAAACTAACCAGTGCCAGACTTCTAAATCCTTTTCAAATAACACTCTCTCTAGAACCCTAATCATTTCAGTTACACATCTCCTGGCATTATTTTTTTTTTTAGTCAAAGTAATGAAACTAAACATAGCATTTAAAAAAAACATTAATAAACCCACTGTGTTATAGTCTCAGCATTCTCATCAATGTTATTTTTAGTGCAGCCTGCAATTTTGTTTGCTTCTTTGAGTACTATTTAGCATGAATTGAACCTTTTCTTGAGATATGAACAATGTCGCATGTGACCTTTCCCAGCTACTTACATATTTCCCATACTTTGCATTAACCATTCAGTTTTCTTTGTAGCATTTGATATTCCTCTTGCAATTTTGCTGTCTCCACTACTGACTAGACTAAGAAACCACAACACTTAAAAATAGCTCAGATAAATCCATCCCCTTCTCAGTGCTAGAGAATGAATGAACATATACAAAACACAGACCCATTATGAAAACTTGTGGCACCCTGTAAGTATAAACTTGCTAACATTTGGAAAAATCTTCAAAATGTGTCCTGAGTTACTTAGAAGCCTAGAAAACACAAGTAATCTAGAGAAGTGCGATAGGAAGGTTTGTTTTTATGTCTTCACTGTTTATTCTGCTGTGAAAAAAAGAAGCAGCTGTCTCTTCTACCTCATGCCAACGGCAGGCGCAGGGTGAGGAGGGAAAGGCAAATACTCCCTTCCTCAGGGCCCCTGAGCCTGCTTCACTAGGAAAAGTACAAAATGGGAGACAGAGAGAGGAAGGATTAGCAAGGACAGAGCAGGCAGCAAGGACAGAGCCTGGGAGGTTGCTGGGAAAAGGAAGGAGCAGACAGGAGTGAACCTCAGCAGAGACAGCAAGATGACAACTGAGGCCCAGAGAGAATTGCTTTAACCAAGAAGCCACTGAAAGTTGTAAGAATGAACACAAGAACGAAGGAAAGAATAACACTAGCAAAGGCTAGAGTTATTTTCAAAACCTATTTACATTTTTTGCAGCCAGAGTTTGGATTTTCTTTCTTTCATAAGTGGGTTTGTGCCAGTTCATAAAGATTATGGCTAGAGAGACATGGCTCTTTTGGTGCTCTTCCTGTTAAGGACAAAGAACAGATACCTCAAATATCTAACTGTTTCAGGGTCACGTTTGGAGAGGTGACCTTGCCCACTCCTCCACTCCAAAAGAGGTTCAGCTATATACCACCCTATATATACCATCTTTCCTGCCAGATACCTGTCTACCTTGTTCCAGAATTTGAGTGACAGTAACTCCACAAACCTCCCATCAAATAACTTCAGTATTCTTCACCTGAGGAAATTTTACTTATGCCTGGCCTGAAACTTTCCTTACACAATGTAAGCCCATTTTCCCTTGTCCTCACTATCAATCCATCCCAGATTCAGAGAATAAATTACTGCTTTCTCTTTGCATAGTTTATTACATGTTTGGAAAGCATTATCCTACCAGCTTTATAGTTTTCAGCTCCTAAAAGTCCAAGTGAAGGACAATGATTTAACCTTTCACATTGCTACATTGCTTTAGTTTTAGCTACAGATGTGTAAAATATTCTTTTAATCTCCCCAAATTAGCTAGTAGAATTATTCCTGAATGGTGCATAACTTAATTTGCTCCTATATATACTTTGGCCTCATTATATTTTGTCACATGTTCGTCACACAGAAGCCAAAATAAATGTTTTTATCAACCTCTGTGGTCTTCAGATCAGAGATTAAGATTGCATACTTTTCTGACAGGATCTGCTATTTTTCATTCATTTTTATGCACTGTGTAATTTGCCATACAACATAGCTTCTTACAAATCACCAGCTTCATACTGTAGAAGGGTCATTGTATAATTCACTCTGAAGATAGGGACAAGGAGGCTCAGAAATTAGCATGGCGAAATTGTATCTCGGGGATGGTATTTACAGCAGGGGATGGGACACAGAGGATCTTCTATATCCCAATCTGCTTTCCACTTGACAGACAGAATAGCTGATAAGCGGATCCTTAAATGTCCTATTGCACCTTCAGTGGCACTAGGGGCAAAAGGTCAATGCAAAGCCAGGTCTATGCAAAGGAATGCTTGTTTGAAGCTACCAGGATTTTGAGAAGTTTATGTTCATGAAACACAAATCTCAAAATATTTTCTCCCTGCACTACAAACATTGAGTCAGCCAGTGACAAGACATAAAGGAAAACATCAAAAATAAAAAGCTTCCCCAGAAGTTACATCAGTTTGCAGGCATAAAATGAGGGAATGCAAAGAAAAGAGGTACCAAAGAACAATATTTTTAAAAAGTCTGGTATTTTTAAAATAGTCACAGACCAAGTAAACATTTTAGACACGTATTGTTATTGTATGCCATTCAGCTGATATATAATTTTGCATTAACTGATACAATTCAATAAATTTTATTGGTTTCTTTGCTCTTGCCAAAATATATCAAAGGTTTGAAATAAATCTTTCCAACTACATAACCTGTCACGGGTAATTTCTTACCACAATAAATATCTAGAGTTCAAAGAGTTAATAAAAATAGGGATTCTAGTGATCTAAATCTATTTGCAGTAATTTCTGTCTAGTTGTCCTTGACATTTCACAAGCTGGTAACCTCCTCTGCTCCCTTTCATTCACACTTCTAATAAGACAGGTTAGCTTTCTATCATTTAATAGTCAGCTACCTTTCAAACTGCCCAAGAAGCTTGGTTCTTCTTAGATGAAGAACAATGCAGTAAAGCTACTAAGGGGTATAAAAAAAAGGTAAAATGAACATTATAACAGACATTTCTTGTCTGTAAATGTGATCTCTAGTTTATTTTAATAGCTATACTAAAACCCCAAGGTATAGTTAACAGTATTATATGTCTTGTGTCACGATATAAGAAAACATCCCCAAATGCATTTTCTAATTTACAAGCCTGTGACAAATCCAAGCTGCTGAGAAATTAAACTTTAAAAATATGTCTTGGAGTGATAGAGGACCACTATTAACACTATCATAATTGTATACCACTTGCATCAAAACTGACGTTTCTGTTTAATATGTTTTGCTAAGGGTATACTATTTTATGGCCTCCCAATGAAATCAAATCCAACCCAGACGTTTTCACTTTTCTAATATAATTCACTTCAGAGTTTTAAAGCTGCCATTTTTTTTTTCTTTCTTTCTTTTCCTCCCAAAAGGTTGATCCCCTGGCATCCATTAATTCCACAAGAGCCTAGTACTGGGTCAATGAGTCAGTCAGGAGTACCTCCATTAACTGTGTTAATTCACACTAAGGCACCTTAATGACATTTTGTCAGAGCTACCTTTCTGACTTCTAAACACTCTATTCAAAAAGTAATATAACAAGTTTGAGAGGCATTAGGAAAGATTAGTGCCTAAACAGGAGGTTCTGGGGAAGTCAGTGTTACCAAAAACTGGATTGGGGGGGAGGAGGTGGAAAGGAAAAAATGTGAAAGCTGACTGGCCAAGTTATGGTCATTTCCGGGTGACTTGCTTCCTCAAAGGTCACCCCGTGAACGTTCATTCTTCCTCCAGCTTGTACTGATTATCTCGAGGGAAGGTCGATGTTGATAAAGGGAGACACAATAAAATAAACTCTGTTATCCAGGTTCTCCCTTGTGTGTTACCACTCTAATATAGCACATACCATATTAATTCTGTTTCATCCACTGTAGGTGAGCAGGTCTCTTTGAAAATGAACCAAAGCAGCCCAAATGTATGGAACAAAATTGTCTAAGTAGATCCTTAATTATCCATTGAGCAATAATCTACCATACGCTACATTTTTCAAAGGTGGTGTACCTTTTGCCACAATTCAAGATGTAGCAATTATGGTGCTTTTTTTCAGTCTGATCAAACTACTGCCACAGCCCTCTTTTCATTAGCTCAGTGTGGAACAATTTAGTTCCAGAGAAGACTACACATATGCAAAGGGAGAGAGCAAAGGAGGGAGGGGAAAAGGAGAAAGGGAGAAACAGAGAGAGAGAATGTCAGAATGTTCACATGCATGTCACATGCATGTGAAAAAAGGAGACTGGCCCACAGAATTGCAGCTTCCTAAAGAGGTATAGTGTAAGTATATCTGCATATCTGTATACTGCAAGTGTCAGGTATTCAGTTTTTTAATTTTCATGCAGAAATTCTGAGAAGTGGTTTGCACATTTCTTTTTAAGCTACATGGAGGCTGCAAAAGAACACTGTTGTGAGAAGTATCTGCACTGCTTAAAAATCTCAATTTACCTGTTAAAACTGACCTACTTCAGAATTGACTTAAGCTCTTAAGAATAAAGCACCTCATGGTCCTCCTTCTTAAAAAATAACTGACGAAAAAAATCCCAATACAGATTTTACTTTCCTAAAAAAAAATAATTTTAGAAAGACTTTTTAAATTAGACCTTCCTAATAAGGAATTAAGGCAATTCATATAATTATTTAATATCGTTGAAAGCAAAAATTGTGGCCATCTTACAACAAACACCACTGACGAATGTCAGATTAATTCATTACACATGCTGTTTTTAAATTATTTCCTAACCTGTGCCACAGTAATTAATGAGATTAGTGAGATCAGAGATTAAATGTACTTAAAGCAGCTCAGATGAATTTCAAATATATGATAAGGCATACATGAATAATGAATACTTGCTATTCTTAATGGTTTTGAAAGTTTGCTACTTTGACGGATAGTCCATATTCCAAACCCCTAATGTTTACTATAAAGACTCAAAAAATCTCTAGGGTGGGAAACCAATTTATAGCATGTATTTCACGTGGGATTCCACACTGCCTAAGACACCCATTTGTAACTGTGAGTTCAGCCAGGCAGAAGCTACACAAATATGCAGAAGACTTTGACAGAGAACATGCTTTAAGATTTTGTACTCACATACAAGCTCTATACATCTTTTCTCTTGCACAACTTTCTTGCAGGACAACTATATAAATATTACAAGTTGCCAGACAGGTGATCATGAATTTCTGGATGTTTCAAACTCTCAGACCTGAAGGTTTTTTACTGTGCAAAACAGAGGTTGCTGCTCTTAGGAGAGCAGGCAAAATGGGTAGGGACTTTTAGGGGGTTTCTTGGTGGCTCCCCAAACCTCACTGCTTTTCTAGTCCCTGAAAACTTGATTAAATTGCTTAAAAAGCCTGTAAGGCATTCCAAGCAGTAGCACAACTAATCTGAAAAAATGGGGTATTTGTAGTATTAATAATAGTTCAGTTTCCCATCCTTTTGCAGAATGAACTCTGAAGCCTCAGGGAAAAGTTGGCCCTGATGTCATGGCATTGAGAAATGCAGTTCATTAAGATCTTAAGCAACAAACAACAGCAACAATTAGCTGCTATACTCATTCTTGATTTATCGCTAAGAAACACAGACTCTACAAATGTAAAGGGCCTAAAGGGTCAACTAGCGCATCCTCTTGCCAATTCATGATTGTCTGATGCTTTTCCAGGGCTTTGCCAGTCTACATTTCTAAGAAGCCGGAGAAATAAGGATTTTCCTGCTTCCCCTTGTGAGGATATTCAAATTTGGAGAATACTCAATTTCACTTTAGCTTTTCATACTCTCTTGGTTAAGTAAGCATTTTTCAACTCTGATCCCTTTCCTCTGAGGTTTATCTCTTTGTTCCCTGACAAACAATTTTTCTCCCTTTCATATGTTTGCATATTTCATAGCATTTATGTTACTGTATCTTCACTTTTAGACATTAATTACCCAACATACACACATTTTTCTTCCTGTATCCAACTCCTTAAATACATGTGCTGCTCTTCTTATGGCTCCCTCCAATTTGGGTATATACTTCCACTAGCCAATTCCCAGCAATGGTAGCACTAAGAATTTGCTTTATCCAGCACAAATACATACTGAAAATCGAACAAAGAAAAACCAAAAACTTGTGTTCTCCAGGAACACAAGGGCTCTGAAACAAATAAATGACTAATCAGACTGTTTCAGGTGGAATTTAGATGCCATGAGATATTCTAGTTGTTAAAACACTAAGCATATAGCTTCGCTCTCACTATAAGCTTTCTGACATCCTGCTGATCTTCAATTTTTCTTGTTAGACTGAACACAAAACATCAATGCATTAAAATATATTGCTTAGGCTACTGAAGTGTACTTCAGTAGGCTTATTCCACTAGCAGCTTTGTATCAATATATAATAAATTAATTTGATGATGTGATACATTGAATGCCAGTATTAAATACATTAAAAAATCTCCTCTCATTTCTACCTTTTTTTTTACTTTTTATTTTTTATTTAGATAGCTTATGAACTTTTTCTATTTGCTTTAGCATCCTGTAAAGTTTTAGCTTATTTTTGAATCTGCTCTCTTTTATCTATTTTTATCTTAAGCTGAATCAACTCATAATAAATCAATTCAAGGTTAATTTCTAAATCTACCTTCCCTGTATCTTCATTAATTAACAAAACCATATTTTAAACAGCATCTTTAATCCCTAAAGTATCCCTGAACAGACAGGTCAGGGATTATCTAGAGAAAACATTTATTGGCTAACATACCTCATCTGTGCATCCCATATTAGATTTTCTGTAATGACTGAGATCCAAGTAGTATTTCTCTCTCTAATGGCATAACAGAAATGTATATATATCTAAATTTGGCTCTAGGGCTCTATGGCAGACTCCCAAATGTATTCTAGAATACATTATTTGACAATCCTTTCCCCGATGCACTCTGACCCTTAATTGTTACTATTTTATGCAAGTTATACCTAACTCCCTTTTTTAAATTCAATGACATGAAAGTACACAGTTTCCCCACAATTTTCATCTTTTGCCTTCCTTTTCTGAAGGTGAATACCTGATTTTAAGCATCTTTTTAATGCTTGTTTTATTTTAATAACCTGTTTTTTTTTTAATACAAGGCAACTGCTATCCCTCCAAAATTCCTGCATCCTTGCAATAGCTGGAAGGTGCAGTTTAAATTACCCTACTTTGTTTGCAGGACTCGTTATATTTTTACACAAACATTGTAGTTCTTTGTTTTCCTGATAACTCATTCGGCCGCTAGTTTAGGAACAGTCCTTTCACTAATTATATACCCTAGTTGAATACCATCCCTCCGTCTGTCCACAGATATTTCTTTATCTTTTGCAATGCCTTCATGTATTTAACTGCCCTCCTCCTGAGTACTAAAGCCAGACAAGAAGATTACAGTCACTTCCAACTGTCTTCCCTTATTCCTCAGTTTAAAGCTCTTATCTTTTGTTTCAGCCCCACTCCTAGGAGGCCATTTTCCCAGATATTCTGGTGGAATTCCAAGAAAACCAGATTTCATTGAAAGGGAAAAATCAAAATGTCAGCACTTTGAAGAAATGGCTGCATTTCAAATATAGCAGATATTAACTTGAATTCCTTCCAACAGGTACTGAAATTTCCTTTGTTTTTCTTACAAAGGTAATAGTGATAGTACATAAAATATTATTGAATTTGAGAGAGCATAAACAAATAGAAAATAGGTTGTAAGAGGTTTAGGTTAATTTTTTTTCCATTAAAAAGCATTTTCTCCCATATGTTAAGATGGCAGTACAACTTACAATTTGTTATCCTAACTAGAAACAGAATAACAACATGGTTTGTCCACATACACTTCTGAGACTGCTGGAATATTTACATAAATAGGATCTCTGGAATAAAAATAAATCAACAAACTTACATGTTTTGTCAAGTTAAGTCAAAAAAATAATGGTAATGCAACCTTGAGTTTAGCATTTCCTCCTATGAATGGCAATATCAAAATAGAAGAAGGATAAATTAACTTTTAAATGAATTTTAAAAAAAGGAGCCATTAATGGTATACTGCAGCCTTTGTTTACCTTATGTGAATTGTGAAAATGAGAATCAAGAAAGGACAATATTATTCAAAATATTTTTGGAATTTGGTTTATTTCTGATAAGGTCCCATGTATATGAACAATAACCCTTTGCATTTAACAATAGGCAAGGAATAACAACAGTAAAATCATGCTGCTCTCTGGCTGTTTCTGTATATCGTGTAGAAGTTGTTTTAATCTAATGCGTATTGTTGCATAATATCCCCAGGCACAGTCAAGTAAAAGCTAAAGCTGTACAGAAAAGCCAACATTTTAAATGGGTCTTGTCATTAATGCTTTATTAATTGCCCCAGGCAATGCAAACCCAGAGCTAGGCAAGCTATAACAATATGACACTTTAAGGTCAAATCCAATTCCTGCTGTGTTTTATGGAGTGGGCCAAATATTGAGTTAACAGCAGGAAAGAACAATTTATTGGGCTTTTCTCCATCTCCTGATTATCTGATCTAAATTAGATCAGTTAGGTTGTTTTTCTCTAAAAACAAAACACCTTTTGTCCACTCAACTTCAAAGAATCTTTGATTGTTTCTGTTCAAACAATAATCTTTAGTAACATCCACCTTTTATTTAAACTATTCCTAGTTTTAATATAAAGTTATGAAATATAAAGCTTATTCATCCCTACCTAAAAAAAACATACCATAAATTAAAATGCACATTTATCAATTTATTTAATGTATATGTTACCTTCACATCTGAGGTATCTCTTTGGCTGTTCCTCCAAGACCTGGCTACTGAAGAGAAGGTTCGATCTGGGTGGTCAAATTTGCCATCATTTGCATTTAGAAAGAATGTTGTAAAGGGCTCCTGGAGTCAATGAAATGAAGATGGATTAAGAACAGAGCAGAAGGAATCATGCAGCAAGTTTCTAACGAAATCCAACCGAATTTTGCAGATCAAAATACTTCATAAAGGCAGAATTAAAGAAAAACATGGCACCTCATAGTTACATCTGAATTGAATATACAGGTACATTTATTGTCACTAAGACATTTTGCACCCACAAATTGTGAGTTCTGGCACAAAAGGTTATTTTATATATTCACTCTTCCATAAGAATAATTACCCATCAGTGGCATACCTATGTAGCTTAGTTCCAGTTCACAACAGCTGCCTATTTCACTGCAACCATTGTAAACACCCTCCGTGCTATTTATATTACCATGCTTTGTTTACCCCTTGCAAGATGGTATGTCAAAATAAGATCTTAAAAAGTGACCCATCTGGATTTTCCTTTTGTTTTCATTTGATTTAAAAGACCTCAGGAGGTTCCATTTTGCCTCACTGTGGGCAAAATTGTTGTACAGTCATTGTGAGGCTGACTATGGTCACAGGATATCTAGCTTTAACATTACTTTCAGGCAGAGGGACAGAGATAAAATATTTAGAGTTTTTACTTTTGTTAATTCTATCTGTAACCACACACCCAATGCTTACTAAATGGAAGCTCAAGTCTTATAGAGAGCCTGGAGAACATTTTTATGTCACTGCATTCCACTGCAGGGGAGGGGTTAACAGGGGGCCAAATCCTTAATCTGACAGCAGAACCTGAACACTGAGATCATTGCCAACCTCCTGGTTTTCCACCACCACTCCATTAGCTCTCTGATTCAATTAATATTTGGCAATGGCAATATGTCCACATGGGTGGAAACTACTTCTTCCTCTTTGCCAAAGTCTGATGGGGAATGTTTGAAAAAGTGTCCCTTTTGTTAAATTCACACTCAAATCTATTTCCTTGCTTGTCCTGATCATTTGGATATTTCATTAATCAAGGCAGTTCATTATTACCAGTTCATAATTCTTATTACACTATTACCCATCTACTATTTGAATTTTAGTCTATATCCTCTGTTTCCTTTTCTGAAACTTTTGAACAAAGGAGGGAACTCCTCCATTAATAAAGAAATTTTGAGGGAATGATGTCACTTTATACATGTTGTGTTTAAATTTCCCAAGATTAAAGAGGATTGAATTCATTTTCTGTAGCATTTAAGAGCTAAAGAGCTAAAGAACTAAAATATACATAAGCAAAGCACAGATGCAAAGGTCATGCAAGAATACAAAAAGAGGAGGAAAATTAAAGAGGGAATTCAGACTTCCAGAGACCATTTTTTCTCTAGTCTTTCTTCCACATGTCTTCCCAATTAATCTTCTCTATCGTACACAACAGTCAACACAGGCTACTTTCTTTTCAAAGAGAAAAACTCTGTCTCTAATGGAGAGGGAACAGGATATCTCTATTGTCATCATAGCATGCCAGTACCTTTGAAGTAGCTGAAGGAAATTGTTTATATTTGAATAAAGATTTTTTAAATTTTTTTTTTATTTTTTTTATCCAGGGATAATATCTTAACTTTCAGTGTATGTCAGTGCAAATATGGAATCATTTTCATTACAGTAATGCAAGACATTCTACTGCTAATTGCATGGTGGATTTTTTTTCCATGTTTTTTTCTCTCTTAAAACATTGGAAATTTATATTAAAAAGATACATTCAAAAGAATAGGTAACAATCTAAAAAATATACTTATATAAGTGCATTTATTCCCATCAGAGAATCCTAGTATGTTAAATAATTAACTAAAAATAATTAACTAAAATAAAAAATAATCACAATTTCATTTCTTGTTGGAGTACCTGAACTCCCATTGCACAATGACTTTGTTTGCAGTCGTGAATATTGAAAGAGTGTGTGGCAAGTGAGGAAGAGGTTTATAATTTGAATAGAATATTAAAATTTAACAGCAGCTCAACTTGGTGAGCAGCATAAATATATCACAATGAATTGTAATACTGAAAGAAAAGAAATTAAGTTATTATATGTCTAGACTTTACAATGATTCATATAGTGAGTTTCATGTAAAATATACATGAAAAAGCATATGATTCAGACCCAGAGCTAGCAAACTGAAAAAAGTAAACACAGGAATTGGATTATATTAATTTAGCCTAAAATTCTATTACTTTTACAATTCTAACTTTAAATGTACATTAAATTCTTTCAACATCAGAATTATTTTGTTTTTAACTAAATTCTCACCCTCCAATTCTCTGTATATATTTGCAATATCAATCTTCGCAAATTATGCTATTTTTCCAGCTTAACTGTACTGAAAATCTTTATATATTGTTGATGTGAAAACAGATAATTCTGTTTTCTACCAACACCAAACTGTCACGTATAAGATACACGTAATTTGTTGTGAATATTATTGTGTGACTGTGGGTCGCTGCTGAGGTTCTGAAATCAGCAGCAGTTGATGGATAAAAAAAAAAAGGAGAAACCAGGAAAATGATGTAATTACAATAAATTATGTAAAAATATTAATCCAAAATGCCATGACAACATTATTTTAAGCATCTGAGACAAATATACAAAAGCAATAAAATTCATAATCAAGGATTAAACTTTTAATAGCTGAGCACTACAGGGTGCCCTATTATGGTCTCCTGCTATGACCTGTTGTGCCTATCTTTTTGGATTTTTAATCCTTAGCAGATATTCAGAGCTTTCACTTGCTTTATCTCAGACCTCTCACATAATTTTAAGATAATTTTTATTCTCTGGAAAGTCAAGTGCTTGTATTATATAAATACAGTTCATATCTGTATTCAATACACTCATTTAAATACTGTTATTCTATGATACCGATTACTGTCATTTCATGTAAAGGTTTTGTTACTGTGAAAGCTGTAAAGCTGCACAATGTTTTCATTATAACCCCATCTCACTCGTTTGTAATATTCTGAATAAAATTCACACCTTGTTCACTGCCAACAAGAAGAGAAATTTGTGGGGTACTTGATTACGATGAATACAAGCTTAAGCTGTGGGAAGAGGTAATTTTTCCATTCAACAGCACTTCTCTCCCTCCATCTCCCTTTTGCCATTGCCTAGTCCCATTTGAATCATTTATGGTGGGAGTAAGGGAGGGAAGAGGAAGGCATGTGTCATTCTCAGACATCTTATGTCAAACAAAAATGTCTTTTCAGCCATTCGTAAGAGAGAAAAAGAAAGTACTTGGGGTTTTGTCACAGTGATGTACACCTCTTGACTGATATATCTGTGACTGTCCTGCTCAGACCTACCAAATAGGAGACTAAGATTCACTTCTGATTACAAGAAGATTTTGAGTCCTCCCCGCCTTTGAATCTCACTAAAACCTAGTTTTGGCTCAATCAGACCTGACTCACAATAATCCAGAATTTCTTCTACCTTGTACAAGTGCTTAGTTATTGTAACAGAAACAGAACAGACACCAATTATTCTCTACAAAATTCTTGACCACAACATTAAAGAATCACGCTCTCTGATACTGGTCTTTGTTTCAGTGACAATGTAACTGATTCACACAAACACAACTTCTTCAACAGCAACTACTGAGAGCATCCAATTGCACCTTAGCTCTAGCCTATATCACCTGAAAATGTGAAAGCAGTGATGATATTCGCATTCAAGACAGAATTAATTCATCTGTTTTCTTCTGCGTAGTTTTCAGGCTGACCTTCAAGTCATTGGGATATGTGCATTCTGATATAGGATTCTTGTTTAAACTATTTTACCTACTACAACTCAAATATTCACTGCCCACACAGAAAGCACGTGCAAAAAAAAATATTCTGGAACCAGGTGGTAAGGTCACCTATCCATAAACTACAAATATTTATTTTCATTGATACAAAAATGAAACTGTGTCAAAAGGACAGCACATCCCTTTCCAGAATACCTTTCTTCTGTTTGCTGGAGTAAACTTATGGGTGATGTTGGCTCAGATTTCCTAAGGAATAAGTTTAATTTAGGTTTAGAGCTAAAGATGTGCAATGTGCAAGAATGTTTAACCATGGTTTGATTTCAGTAACACCTCAAAGGCGAGGAAGGCAATATTTGGTAGTCACAGATATATCAGACAAGAGGTGTACTTCACTCTGACAAAACACCAGGCAAATCACGGTGTTCCCCATTACTTTTTATCATCATTATTCACCTGACTGAACAATATGGTAGACTTTCACATTCATTATCTATCTCTGTAAAGTAGTTATCTAGCCTTTAATAATCTACCTCTCAACTTGGAAAGCAAGCTGATCATTTTCAAGAAACAGTTGATTCTGGATGTAACCCTAACATTTTTAGAGAACATGCAGGATTCATTTCCAATTATAGCATTAAAAATTTCTGTGTCTCAGTTCATTTCTTGTGAAGCTAGTTAGAGGATTGTTTCCTAACCTTTCAGAATTCCAGTACTGTGGAGTGGTCTGAAATGCACAACAGATTAAATAAACACGTACAGGTTAATTAAGAATTAGAATTTCAATTCATGTATGAGTGTGTGCATCCACACATGTATGTGTGTGCACAGGGGATCTCTACAGAAAGAGGATGTGTGCATTATCTTGCTTTGGGAGAGATTCAGGGTCAGCTGTATAACCCCCAAAAGTGACCATAAACAATCTGATGTACAGCCTGGTGAGGCTGAACTATTGCTTATTCTGAAGCCTAGCATTCTTACAAACACACACACCTAGACTTGTACAACTAGCTCATGGAAAACACAAACAGAAGCCTTGAAGATGGACTAGTAGCCCATAGCTTCATTCAAGGATTAAACCCTATTCTATTAAGTATAATGAAAGGCAGAAGAAGAATAAAAATAAGTAATAAAATTATTATAATCATTGTAATCATCAATAGCTTCAATGTATTATATGCTAAACCACTTTCATAGTTTTGAAAACAATGAAATAGTTCAACTTTAAAGATAAATTTTTACTGGACACTCTTAGTGCACAAAAGAACTCAAGAGAGAATCATATTACCAGTGAAAAATTTATTAATGACAAACAAAGGCAGAGATTGATGATATCAAAATCAATTAAACAGGACAGAACTGAGGCTAAGGCATAAAGCGCCTTGTATAAAAGTACCCTGATATGTCAGATAAAGGAAAGCAACAGAGGGAAATAGAAGGCAGCAGGGACCAGATTATCACAGAATTGACTCAGAAATATGATATTACAAGCAATGTTTTGAAAAGAACTGACAGGAACCAGATTGCATCTGTCAAAGCCAAAAAGCAAGATTCAAAAATATTTTTAAGGTTTTGTGGCAATTACACAACTCTCCCTATATATATACACTTCCGAGTGGCTGAAACTTCCTCTCCTACTGCAACTACTGTTTCCACCAGTACAAAGGTCTAGGCATGTATTTTGTCCCCCCGGGTCCCCATTACTCTACACTGGTTTGTTCTGCTTCTGTCTAGACCATCTCATGCCCAGCACACTTTCCGTCATAGCTATTTCATTTGTTTGATTCCTTGTTTGCTTTCTCTCCATTTATCTTTTTTATTCTCTGTTTTATTTTATTTGTTGGTCTACAAGTCTTTTTCCATGATTTTACTTTTCAGTCCTCTCTTCCACCATCAGTTTTTTGTCACTTTCTACCAAAAGTTCTACTGTAACACATCTCTTCCCATGAATCTTCTCCAATCTTTTTAAAATACTGAAAGCATTATTGTCACCTTTCTGCTTCCTGGACTAGGCTGTAATTCACCTTCCATAAAATGTTCTTACACAGTCTTCTTCACAAACTCATACCAAAACACCAGCACAAAAAATTCGTAAGCAAGAAATGCTGCTTTAACTTCCAGAAATCTGACTTAGCCTAATCTATCAAATTCAATGGCATAATCTTCTCCCTTAGGATTTTTCATCCTTTATTTTGCAGCCAAAAATATCTCTCTCAGGATCAGTATGACTTTATAATCCCCATAGCTATAATCTTTCACTGTCTCTGTATACACTTATTTTCAAATCTTTATTTTGGGTTTCCGTACCTTTGGGTAGCCCTTTCTGATCTCATGACATTATCTTTTTTCCCTTTCCTGAGCTTTAAACTTTCCTCACGTCTGCCTCCCTCTCACTTCTGTTGTCTCTTCCCACTAGTGATTGCTGTTCTTTGCTGGTCACTCCTATTTAAATAATCTGTAAAATACCTATCTAGGTGTGCCCCCGTATTTAAATTCTCCGTTTGTTGTTTTCACCCTCTTGCCATCAGCAACCTCATCCCTGGAAAGCACTGCTTTTCTGTTTCTTCTCTGCTTTCTATTCTCACATACATTGCTCGCTCTAGCAAACGTAATTTGTCAGGTCTATATTGCAAGGCCATCAAGGCAGAGACCTTGTTCTCTTGCTCTTTTAGGGCAGAAAAGAAAGAGAGCAAGAGCACTTACAGTATTCCATAAACAACAGTAGTAAAAATGAGACAGCATTAGCCTAATACAGGAAATGAATACTCCTTGGTGTGTTGTACATTCAGCCTGTAAGCAGACTTTCAGACCTAAGGATTTGCTGACTAGCAAGAGGGGATCTTTTATTGAATAGCAGCCAAAATTAATAGATAAACATGCAAATAAAACCACTGGTTTTAATATACTTTAAGGAAACAAAGAAGCACATGTGAACCATAAAATGTATTCACAGTTCATGAATAATTTAGCAACATTTAAAAGGAGTACAGTGATCACCCCATATAGGAGTGTAATCAACATTTAGTTTCCCACGGGTTAAGAAGTCTATCCTGAAGTCATAGACACATGAATTCTTCCCTTCTGAGCAGAAAAGCAGAAAAACAGGATGTGTCTAAGGAAAGCTGAGATGAGTGAAAACTCAGTGAAAACTGCTTTGTGCAGTTCTGCTTTGCTTGGTTGTGTGTGAAACATGCTTAGAATACACATTAAGCAATGGACTTTTACTGACAGTGTGTAGTTTAAGTTCAGTAATCACATATTAACTCAATTTTTCATTAATTCAAGTTTCTCTGTGAAACCTGAAGTCTCTCATCAACCCTCCTTTCTCTCTAATTTGTTGTTTTACCACACAAACTGATTCAGATTCATTCTATCTTTGAAGTTTGGCCCCCTTTCTCTAGATCTGATTTTGAGGATAGGATTTAAGCATGAGGTTTCCAGAACTGAAATGGCAGTCTGAAGTTGGAATCTACATTTTTCCATTTCTAAGTTACTAATTCATTCAGAAGAACAGCTCATTTGCATAAAATATTAGTCCATACTGCTTTAATATAAAACTGGTTCTATAACTCCCCTCTCAATCTTACACAGTTTAATGTGTTTTTTATGAAAGGTTTTTCTTTAATGTTGTATATATCTGTACCTAGCTGAAAAAATAAAAGAATATATGAGTAGTATCAGCTTTCTATATTGCCTAGGGACTTTTTTTTTTAGATGGATTTTCTTCATCTTATGTATACCTACATCACCACAATTTTGTGCCTAAATATATTGCAGGTTGTTCAGGTAGGAAGGAATCACTACAAATGAGTATACACGGTATACCTAGAGAATTTCAGAATTTCTAAGATTTTAAGGTAGGGAAGAACAATGAGATATTGATAGAAATTCAGATTCATCAAAAAAAAAAAAAGAGTTAGTGGTAAGTGACAGAAGAGATGGTGTAGAAAAAGATATTAATTAAAACCAGGATTCAGAAATACTTACAATGCGAACAAGCCAAGCCAACGTAGAAGTAGATGTAGAGTAGTGGGTGTTGTAATGATAAGGTGGAGTCTGATCATCTTCCCATGTCTCATACCGTTCTGCATAGAAGACTGCTCTCTTTGGGTTCAAAGCACCGATAGGCTACAAAGGGACAAGAGGTCAAATATATTATCAGCTGAAGGCCAGCCTGTCTGATATGTCACAGGTTAATTCTGCATTAAGATTCACTACATTGGAGACTCTGCAACCAAACTCATTCCATGCCACAGTAATCCCTTCAGATTGCTGTAATCTTAGAATTTCTTTTCAAAGGCTTTGTGTACTAAAGTCTTATGACTTTCCTTATTTTAATTGACAAATATAAGTGATCCACATCTGCAAACTTTCAAGACCTTCTTGAAGTATGAGTTGTTTCCCAATTAATTCAATAACATTGTTCTGGAAATAGACTTCTAAAACTGCATTTTAAATGCATTGAGGCCAAACTAATATTTCTGTTGCTGTCATTCACCATAATCACACAGCTAATGAAAACTGACTTTTGCTCACACAGGATACTTTGTAATGCACAGTTCATGATGAAAAGATTTCACGCGGAACTGCTGACGGTGTCTGGTGATCCTAAGCAGAAATACTTAAAAACCATGCATAGTCCTGCAGGACTGGATCTACTTTCTGACTGAACAAAGCCAGGTTTTACTGAGTGAAACAAACAAGCTTTGTTCTTAAAAACAATAGAATTTGGAAATTATTGACAACTTCAAACTCCATTCTGAGCAGACTTAATAGACAGTCTATACAAATTAGGTAAAACCAAAAGAAATGTAAGACAGTAGTAGGAACTGTTGGTTTTGATGTGTATGCTCAGGTGATAAATGCTTTTCTATGATTTTTTAACCCACTTTATCTCCGATTTTTTTTTTCCAAATTCATTTGTTATTGTGTGATACAAAAGTCACTGGCATAAAGAAAATACAACAGAAAGTAAATAAAATGTTGAGATAAATATATAAGTGATCTTAAATCTGTTTTTCCAGATGAGATAGTAGTACTGTATTTACTGCCTACCTGCAAAGAATCTTCATATCTTAGCTTTTGTAGTAAAATTAACCAAAGACACAGAGGTTAATACTTAGAGGAGAGGAGACTTCCACACCAAATAATAGTATAAACTTATTATAATTTTAAATGATTACTTGATTTCTATCAATCAAAAATTAATAGCTAGAATTTATATTATTAAGGGACTTACAGCTTGAAAAAAAGCATATACTCATGGACTTTGACCCATCTCAAAACGCTAACAAGTATTCCCGCATTTCATTCCACTGCACATTTTTTCTACTGAGTCATTTGGAATGGAAATACTAGTGCAAGGTCAAATCAGTGAGTTTCACTATACTACATATGTAACTGAACAATTTTAAAGCTGAATAAAGTATTTTATTCCCTCAGTGCTGTTATGTTTTTTGAGATGGCTGTTAAAAAGCCTGACATAGAACATGATGTTTTCCAATTTTACATATTAGAGCTTGTTCTTAAATAACAGTGTTTGATGAACTCTAACATTTTAAAACATTATGATTTCAGTATTTCTCACATGAAACAGTCTGGCTGCTTTATACTTTGCTGTGTCATGGAGATGTTAATAGCTTTCTCATACGTGTAAAATGTATGAGTAATCCCTAAGGATCAGTGTTATCTGGTGCAGATTGCACAGCAAGACCTCACAAAACATTCTTGAAAAAGAAGTATGAGCTATTCCCTAACGCTTTCCAGGCTTGTTTCCTGACTACTGGAAAAAGAAAAAATAAATATTCGCATTTTTGTTATACTTGGTTTTGTTACACAAACTGCCACTGTCAGGAAACATGCTGGCATTATTATAGCCTATAAGTTGCCAATATATAAAAATGCTTGTTCAACCACTTCCTTGAAAGAGTAACTTATTTAAAGACATACTTTTCCTATTAGACTGACAAACTGTACATAGATATGTCTACTTTCCTAAATTATATCAGGGCTCTGGGTTGCCTTGGGGACTGCATGGGACCTGCTCGTACTACCTTCATTAAGGTACTGTGCATACACTTCTCTGGTAGAACAAATTCCATTCCCCAACTACACATTTTAAAAGCTAAAGCAGTAATTCACACCCTACTCTGTCAACAGGAAACATTCATCCCCTCTGAGAAGGAAACACAAAATGGCAGACGAATGGCTGAGACTGCATTTTGTAATGGAAAAACGCCCTGAGAATCTCTTTCCTCCACTGTGAAGATGCACTTTACCCTACGCTACAGTGAATTCTGAGCCTACGGAAGACAGAGACGTCATCTGTCACAAGATTATTGTACATACATGTCTGAACGTGCAGTAGAGAAAGGACATGGTGATTAATGCAAGACTGAAAATCAAAACTACAGGCCTTTCAAAATATATTTGAAGCTGATCAGATGTCTTTCATCAAATAAGCTATGTGTTTTCATTCTTCACTGTAAATTGATTACAGTAACAAGAACTGTGAAGCATAACTGATGCTCAGAAATAATTACAAGGTATTTTATTTTATAGACTAGCAAAATTTTAATGATGGTTTAACCCATAGCTTTAAATAACTCTTAAAAAATTTTATATATATATTGTTAGCTTTAATGAAAGGTACTTTCTTTCATGATCTTCACAATAATTTCCCAAAGTCACATAAAACACTACTGCCAATACACCATCATGTTTTCTAGGTTCTTCAGGAAGAAGCGTTATTTCAATTTAAAAGATAAAAGATATAAGGTTGTAAGATGTTACATTCCCATTTTCATGTAAAAATGCCTGCACAAATAGCTAAAATAATCTACTTTCAGAAGACACATGTTCAATTTATTAAATGATAAACCTAAAAAGCTGTATTCTGAAGATTACCTTCATCCTCATCAATATTCTTTTCAGAGTCAGAATCCATTTTTCTTTCAATTACTTTAGGATTCATTTGAAGAAAAACGCTGAAATGCACAAAGTATCTGCTGAATAAAATGGACTCTTTAAGTGAGATATCATGAGAGTCATCTCTCTTCTTGTATGGTATGGAAATTTTCACGTGAAAATCTCTGGGAAGAATCTTTTCTGGGAATTACCCTTCCTTGCCCCAGAGAGAAGGAAAGAGAAAGAAACAAGGGGCTGAGGTAGAGCTTGTCTTCAACTAGAAAGTCTCACCTTGACTTCTCAGGACAGAGCCTGGATTGGATGAACTTGTGATCACAGAATCATAGAACGGTTTGGGTTGGAAGGGAGCTTAAAGATCATTGATTTCCAATGCCCCTGCCATGGGCAGGGACACCTCCCACTAGACCAGGTTGCTCAAAGCCCCATCCAGCCTCGCCCTGAACACTTCCAGGGAAGGGGATGCAGATGGTAGCCTGGGTCTCAGGAGAGGAAGGCTTGTTTCTGTCATTCCACAAAGATTTCTAATGTTGCCAGGTAAACTGCTTAGGGCTTGCAATACAAATGTGCTAGAAATCCCTGAGGTGGCTCTAGAGAGGCTGGTGTGCAAACACGGCACCATTTATGCAGAGGTGGCAACTGGAATGTCAGAAGTAGTGCAGCTGTCTCAGCGCAGCACGGCACAGGGAGAACAGAGAGCTGCCCATGCTCATACAACTCTGCAGCTTCTGGGTCAGTGTTACATCAGCTACCTCTGGCCTGTAGTGAAGAAATACAAGGAACATCTGATCCCCCTTTTCTCCTGTTCTGTGGAGTAGTGGAGACTCGTATGTCAACCACTCCTCTGCACATTAAAGGAGAGGACTTATACATTCAAACTATACACATTGAAAATGCTAATGGAAAGTGCTCAAATATCTCTTTTTTTTATTGTGTAATTTAAAAACTTGTTGATTAATCGCAAATAGATCAGCTGGTATGTACCAAATGACCAGGCATTTTCAGAAAGCGAAAACTTACATAAAATAGCATGGAGGAAATTCAGAGAGGTCTGCCCCTGGCTTCCTTAGTGTTTTTTTAATGTCCATGGGGAAAAATGCTGTTACCCAAAGAAATCATAACAGTTTATCCTTCAGTACAGACAAGCATTTTTGGTAAAGACTTTAAATTTCAGTTGTACAAACTAGCAACTAACCCAGTTTTATTCTGATGATGCCTGTGTCTCTCATATTTCTTGTGAAATATGAAGGGTATATGGAGTTTTGGTCACTTTTCCATAGCATCACAGTGCCATTCTCAGTTCAGAAAGTCACCTACTACAGTTTTAATGTGACATCATGGCTATAAAAAGGAGCTAAATTTTATTTATGGATCAATCCCTGTATCTTCACATAATGGAAGAAAATAATTTTATTTCCATTTCAGTGTAATTCTACTGCTGTGCTAACTAGTTAAAATGACTGGCACAAACAACACAAAGGCAAAGCTCAATCTTTGTACTAAGTCTCAGTCCAGTACCTTTACCATAATACTAGTAGAGAAACTGAATTTCAGTCAAACAAATTGTTCTGAACATTAAATAAAAAGTTCTTTCTATAATGTTTTAGAAAATGCTTTTTCCAAACACATCATTTGTCTTTTTATTTAAAAAAGTCCTCTGTAAGGACCGATATCAAATAATATTAACTTTTCATAAAATGGTTTTATAAGATATTCTTTATTCCAGCCAAGCAAAACAATTCACTGTATGACAGTGCCTATTCAGCCACTTCACTTCTGATGTACTAAAAGCTGCTGTTTGTTTTTATTTTGTGCTTCTTTTTCCATGTAAAAATAAAGTTAAGAATTTACTTTAACATTAAAAACACTCTGCTATTCCTGTCATTCTCTTTTATCTGGCTAATCTCTTTAGACATCTGGCCTTTGAACCAGTGTATTGTCAATACATCTAGTGTTTATATCCACTGGACATGTTATGTTAGCTCATGTAATATTTACTGTTTTGCCAGCTATCTTCATAGAACTACATTCTCTCATGAGAGCAGAACTGAACATAGCATCCTATTTACCAGCCACTGAAATATTCTGCTTATCTTGACTCTAATTCATGCAGCAGCTACCTTATCTGTTTATCTCTTTTTTTATTGTAAAGTACTGCACAAAATTGTAGCTGGGTACAAAAGAAGTCTTGAGTGTAGCTTTATTTGGCTCTGGCTGAATACAGACACTGAGCTTTTCCTGACTGTTTGCTTGTTTATTTAAAAAGCCCACGAACAACAACATGTAGGATGGTACTTTAAAGTTTAAAATAAATTTTAATTTTATCCAAATTTGTAAACAGCTTTTCTTCAGCATATCAATATTAATATTATGAAATATAAGAGTTCTGGCAGATTCAAAGTACCAGAGTTTCACTCAGTAAATTAATTTTTTATTTAAGAAAATGGTTAATTGTGTGGCTTAAATCAAATGAGAATCAAACTTATTTTTCTTTTGATGGTAGAGTTGCATGTAAAAGAGAGAAGTTCAAGTTACAGAAGCTGATTTCATTTTTCAAGTGAGAGTGGCTCGAGATAAGTACATAAACTCCATTCCACAGCACACACATTTTTGGAAGTATTAAGTGTGGTTTGCCTTGAAATATTCACACTTCGATGCGTTCATTTGCATTATTACATTTAGAAGCCTTGGGGCTTTATCACTTCCTTTTCTTGAAATGGCTATGTAATAAGGAAAAGTGGTTATGCTTATCACCACCCGTCAGTCAAACACCTTCTATATTAACAAAATATAATTTTTTCCACTCCATGAATGGGCGTGTGATGTTTCATACACATGTCAATATTAGTATTACTTTGCCTGGTGAAGAAATCATTTTATTTAACAGGATGTATGACTGGAAGTAAATGAGGAGAAATTCCCATTTACACTTTAATGAGCTGGGACAATGCAGCACGTCAAACCCATGCATTCACTAAAATCTAGGAGTAAAAGTCATACAATTTTGCACAAACCAACCACACCACATTCTATGTGTGCTGAAATCCCCAAAGCCTCAGTGTATAGTAAGGGCTGCATACATGGTTCCCGTACTAATGTTTAATGCCATAGGTATTCTAAAGGAAATCTCAATAAAGGAGAAAATAAGCAGATCACCTGGTGTTTTGATAGTGAAAAGATAATCTATGTATCTATGACAGCCTCTTTCATTAGCTTTTCATCCTGTCAAACAATAAATATAACCTTTAACCTTGTATATGTAATGAATAAAACTTGAGCCTACACTGTCTAATCAAATGAGAGGTCCAATATATCCTACTGCTACAGCACCCTCCATGCCCATGGGCCCTGGTTTTAAATCTCAAATTATATATAAAAAGAGAAAAAAGCCTTCATAGGGGAATTTCCAAACAGTTCAAACAAAAAGAGCTGGGGAACTTTCACACTAATATTTAAATATAATTGCTCTGCAAGAACAAGTAGCATTGGATGTAAAAGTAACACAATAAGGAGTGCTACATAAAACCAGAATAAAATTGAATGGAAGGAAAGGAAAAGTTACATGTTCAAGACAGCTTTGCAGAAAAGTAAATATTTAAGTTTGAGCTAAATGCAAAAGGCATATGTTTTACTCTGTCACTGACATCCTAAGCAAACCAAAGACATCTAATTGCATTTTCACAAAACATATGAATTACATTTGGAGGAGTTGTGATATTGCAAAGGTGGTGTATCATATTTTATACAGAAAGCCTAGGAACCAAAGGTTAAAAATTTCAAAAGGAGTACAGTCAATTATCCTAATTGACAGCAGAGCTTTGTATGAACTTTGCACGATAACACACAAATTATTTTAAAATAAGTTAGACTTAGTATCTATGTTTAACTACCAAAGTTATTTTAAACCAATAAAGCAAATCATGATAGGTGGATTTACTTTTAATTTCATTGCTTTAGTGGGCTCTTACCACATACATAATAGCGTTAGAAGTATAAGTTGTTTCAAAAGGTTGTTTTAGGGGTATTAATTACTAAATATTAAGGACTGAGGCTCTGTGAAACCTAAGAAGGGCAAACCTGTGGGAAGACCGAAGGTCAGGAACTGACAAAGGAGATTTTATCCATCAACAGCTTAGCTGGAGGTTCAGATTTGCCATCAAATCTGCAGGAACATTTCTCTATTGCAGGGTAAAATCTGACAGAAGGAAGTAGCTCCTCAAGGAAAGGATACTGTGTGTGCCTGCCCCAGAGGTCTGGCTGAAGCTTGATGGCACACCCCACTTCAATAATGTGAACAATAAATTACTAACTCCTGCTTTTAAGCGCTAGGCTACTCGGGATTTACCTCCCTAACAAGGAAAGAAAGGGCCTACTTAAAGATACAGGATAATATTGAAAATGAAAACAGAATTGCCAAGGAAATACTTCAGATACGTTCTGATTTTGAAGATTTTTACTGATAATGCACAAATTGAAACAGGATGCAAGTAATGCATAACAGCCCAAGCGCACAAAGTAAGGCATTTCATATTAACCGGCCACTGCCTTTTACAAAAAATCATTAATCTATTTTTCCTTTTAAAACCATTGTGAAATGAAACCTATCAGATGATATTATAATAAACACTGGAAAAATATGGCAATTACACCCCTTTTATCCTGAGGGATCCCACAACACTTTACAGATTGCACATGTGTTTTTCCACACATCCATGGGATAAATGCAGCCCAGATATTGCCAGAAAGGAAAGGCCATTTTCCTTAACTAGTTCTGTGTAGGCTTTTTTTCAGTGGTCAAAAAGCTAGCTTTTCCAGGGGAAAATATTGGCAGCTTTTGAATAAGAGAATGCAGTTATCAAACTAGGGAAGAAAAAGTCCTCGGGCAAAATACTGCCATGCACATTGCATGGATTCTTGAAGTAACATAAATAACCAGGAACTTGATTTTACATTTCCTTTCAAGGGAGCACTACTATGAGTGCAGTGATAGTTAATAAGCTATAAAAGCACTAATTCCATAATGAGTCTTCAGTAACTCATGAGGAAAACCTATCTATTCAACTATCATGCTACTTCCTGTAGCAATTACATACTTTAATAGGCTGCCATAAAAATTTGGATTCAACCAAAACTAAGTACCTAATGAAGGACTCAAGAGATGCTGTCTAATCTTGTTGTGCTTCACTTTTGCTATTAATACTACAAAGAAGTGACTTTGAGAGATTTTGAAAAGTGTAAGCATCTTAATGAAAGGTTTATCACTATAAACAATTCTAATCCAGAAATATTTTTATACATGCTAGGGAATAAGCCAGTGCAAGATGATCACTGCTCTTTATTTAACTCATGTCTGTGGATTTTCTTTTATTGTTCCTGGCACAGATTACAATGGTGTTACAGAACTGGAAAACACATTTGTGAAACATCCCTGTAATATTGTGAAAGGTCAGAACTTTTACATAACTTAAGTCTCGTCTCAACCAATTTGTTTAGATTTGAGACATACTATGAATGTAGTTTAATTTCTGTTTTTATTTACTTATTCATTTATCTGTGAAAAAAGGGAGAGGGAATTTAGGTGTCTCTCTCTGCTATTATGCAATCAAGTCCTATTCAAATTATTTTGGAAGTCTCACAAAAGCAGGCTTCCAGGAACAGTTACAATACATCTGGAGGTATTGCAAGCACACTCTTTCCAACAGGGATATGAGAATGTGAGATACTCAGGGTGGGATGGTGCTATTAGAGAAATAAATACTGGGAACTGTATTGTTATAAAGCACTAACTGCCCAGGTCCAGTTGAAGGGCAAAACCCACAAATAATGATAAGGACCAGATACTCCAGGGTCTAACATACAAAATATTTGTTTACTGAATAATTACTAAACCAAAAGGAGGTGCTGCTATTATATTACTCACCTAGTCACTGCAAAAGAAAGTGAAAAATTAGTCCAAGCTTTTTATTTCCAAAAGGTCAGCTTTCATAAACTAAGGGAGATCATTAATGCGATCAAGTGGTCTGAAGCCCTCATGAACCATAAGTCAGAAGGTATGGAGGAGTTGGAGGTTTGGAACCAGATCAGTCAGGGACATGGAAGAAGCACAGTGTAAAGATTCAATATAAAATAATTCTAAAATAGAGAAGCCTATTTCAGACTTTTCTGACTTTAAGATAAAAACTTAATTTAACCAGACTATAAATATAAAATAAAATCTATTCCTAAAAGTGCTGGGTGACTGTCTTTAACTGAATTGAAGCATACCTTTGAAAGATCCCTGAAGTTGCCTGGAAGGGTCAGGTCTAGCTCTTCAGATTCATAATTTGTCAAAACCCACGGAAATACAGGGTATTGGTTCAGATCATTGTATGTTCGTCCTATTAAGAAAGAAAGTGTTTTAAGGATTAGGAAATAGTGTCCACTTCTTCATCTGAAAAACAATCTAGCAGTTACTTTTGTTGCATCACATGTTCCCAGTTCCCACTACTTGACAGAAACAGGTATAAATCTTTCAGACAATAGTAGCCATTTAGATGGACTTATCTTGAATCAGAAGTCAACAAAGAAATCAGCATAATAGCGAGAGAACAGTAGCTTTCAAAATCAACTCAAACCCACCATATGCCAATAAACACCTTTTTTTATTTCCATGAAGCTATTTTCATAGCATGAATAATGAAATTTAAAACCACTAGACTATTATTTTCCTAGCAGCTGCATGCACTATCATTAGCTGGCAAAGATTAAATGAGAGTCCAATAGCTAAAATATAAATAGGGGCTAAATAGGGGCTAAACTGAGGCTTGCAAATCTAGGTCTAACCTAGATATACCAGATTAATCTATTATTCCCCATGGCTCTTCTTCACTGAAGAAGTGGTGAAATTTCACTGCAATAGCGGAATCAAAGTGGATGAATTCATATTTGCTTTAAAACTATTTCCTAGCAACTTAGAAAATTAAAAAACATTTTCTCCCCCCTAAAAGACAGAGTTGACTGCCCCAGGCCACTCTCTCCAAACATAATGAAAGAAACTTTGCTTCCATCCCAGCAGCTCAAATATGCAAAAACTGTCTTTAAACACAGTTTCACAAAAACACTCTGCAACTGAAGTGAATTGAAAATCATTAATACATCACCAGCAAAAGTGTGTTTGGGAAAGGCTCTTATTTCTGTGTCAGTTGGTATTTAGTAGTATCTAACATTTCAGTGATAAGACAAATGAAGTTGCTCAGTACAGAACCATCCACCATATTGATTTACTGAGAACCACACAATATGCAACATGAGTCTTAAAAAACAAAATCAGGTCATAAATATATGTGTGTGTATTTATATAATATAATTAGCAGACTGAAATAACCCAGGTTAACAATTCCCAGTCCTGCAGCAGATTTACAGCCCTGTCTCACTAACTGCTTCCTTCCAGATTCTGGACAGATTCCTGGGGTACAAAACCCAGCACAGGAAAACACAGGCTTCCTTGTTCTGAGGAGCATTTGCAATTCTCCACAAAAATCAGCTCTAATGAAATGTGAAACTTTCACTGCTCTACAAACACCTTGTTTTTTTCAATATAGAAGTTTTTCAATAGAAGTTGATGAACAAGAAGCGTGTTTCTATTTTGTACGTAGTTTCACTGAAAACAGGAAAACTGCATATTGTTAACAACTGTGTGTCCTCATTTTTACATTTTGAACCCATATATGCTCACAAGAATATAAAAAATGAGTTTAGGTACAAATACAACTTTGTTTAAAAAGCAACACCAGCACTGTGTGCCACACACAAGTAAAGATGGATTGAAATAAAAAAAAAAAAAAATCTTATCAATGAATTAATGCAAAACCATTCTTGAACAGAGTGAGAAATTATCAAAAAAATAAATGCAGAAATGCACCAGAATTTATCCATGTGAGGGAGGAAAAGGAATGGTACTCTCTGGCAGAATATTAATTGTTTTAGGGTATTTTGGGGAGGTTCTATATGTCTTGAAGTGAAACAACTCTGCCTCATTTTCCACATCTGTCGTATCAGAGTATTATTCTCCTATTTGGCAAGGAATCAATTAATTTATATTTGTAAAGTTTCTTAAGGTTTTAAAATTTAAGGTTCTATAAACTATGGCCTTTATAAAACTATACCTTTATACAGCAATGTTTTTCTCACCATCAGAATCCTCAATTAAGAAGAACGTGCAAACGATTCCACAAAAGAAAGACATTTGTGCTTATGTAGACAGCAGACTAAAAGAAATTTGAGATTCAGAAAGAGAATGACCGAAGTGACTGTAGTCTATTACAAAGCATAAGCAAAAATTATGATTCTTCAGAATCAAAAAGTTTTATAGAAAAGAGCCCACAGTAATAAAAACCTTCAATTGAAAACACTTTATAGAAACATTTGGAAAGGTAAGAACATCATTTCACAAAATTTTGAAAGGAAATTTAGGGTTATCCAAAATTACTTTTTATTTCAAGATTGAGATTTTCCATATTGAGATTATTTAATTTGGAAATTAATTTCATTTTTATTTCAATATTCAGTCAGCAAGATTTTGACACTTTTTCCTATTCCACATGGGAAAATCATAAATATGTGAATAGAGCAAGAAAAAAGCAATCCTGATCTTAGCTGCTGTATATGACTTCTCCTTTGCTGGGTGGTTTTGATAGGTTACTTATAGTACGGACACATGAACAAATTAACATGTAGAATTAACTCCATGTTAGGACACTGCAGTAATGTTTGTGTGCATTTTTTTACCCCACAATCAGAAATAATTTGAAGCAGTTTATCTCTCAGTTTAGGTAGGATAAATTACAAACAGTGAATATTTAGTGACTATTTTTTTGGCAAAGATAACCATAGTCTTGTGAAAAAAAATAAATTTACTTTTCTCCTATTTCAATATTTATAACACATTTTATTTATGAAGAGATTAGCTACTAAGAATAGATATTGAGTTGTTCAGTAAAAAGTTAGTAATCAATTTTTCTGAATTCAACTATTTTCTTTTTAATATCAACAAATAAAAATAACTCAAGAAGCTGAACCATCATTTAAATTGTGAAAGAAGACCAAACCTACATGATGAGGTAAGACCACACATCTATGCTTATCTGAGTGGAGGACAGTGATCTAGGCCTATAATGGGATTACAAATCCCTAATTCTAAACATGCATAAATATTAGTAGTTTAACTTTATTAGGAATGCTTTCTTGATCAGTTCTGGCTTCACAATGATTATTTTCAGAGTGAAGTCAGCAGATGAATATATTTAGCCATCTCATCAATTGTCTGGTCCCTCCAGCAAGAATTATTTGGTTTTTTCTTTAGCTAAATAAATATAAAACATCAACATGTGCTGCCATTGGTAGTCTCTATACCCTCTCAGAAGCCTCAGATTTTCCCCCAAGTAGGCTTACAGAGATTAATATTAAAGGCTGAATATTAAATATCGCAAGCCTGTGACACTAATCTACTTGAACAATAAAACTGAGGCATAGTAAATGAGATCTCAGAAATACTGGATATGTTTCTTCATTAAAAAAAACTTTTTAATTAAACCATCCAATTTAGTGTTTTTATATGGCACTTTAGTTTTGAAGGTAAAGTGAGCCAGAGACAGCTGACAAAGAAATTATAACTGCAATTCCTTGGTGAAAATGTTAATGACAGCAAAATATTGTTTAATTAGATGATTGCAGCATCTGGATTAACACTCTTTAAGAGCGATGTTCCTGTGCTTGTCTGCTTCCTCACACTTTACAGACATTTTGTCATCTCTAGGTCATTAGGAAAGAATTTTTAATGATTTTTCTAGAAGCAAGTAGTTCGAGTTACATCTAATTAGATGACAATAATAAGCCCAACACATGCAGTAGCTAAATATATACATAATTAACCAGTGAAGGCTTGTACATCACAGAATAAAAAAGTGGAAAATGCTAAACAGGCAGAAGAAAGAGGGAGGGGGAAGAAGTTTGTCTGAATTTATTACCTGACTGAAGACATCATTTTCTTCCACAAACCTTTAAAAATAATCCCTTTCCACTACAAGAAATGACTTACAAAATTTATGGATATAATTATCCTCCACTTCTTTTAAAAGCTGTGGCAGGTAGGATTTAAAACAACTAAAACTCCAATAAATAAAAATGCAAGCACACATTTAATATACAGCAATTTAGAAAAGAAAAAAAAACCAGCAGAAATCAGTTAAATACTGAAAAATATATTTGAAAACTAGACTTCTAACTAAAACAGTGGGCACTGCAAGCATATTACAAAATTACATCTTTCTCCCACTCCTCTTGATTCCTTTTGCTGCTGTGGGATTACTTTTAAGTACTTTTTTCAATAAACTTATAACTGAGAATAGTAAAAATTACTTGTTCTCTATATCACCCAGAGAGTTCAGTTGACATAAACGCTGATCACATGCAATATGGCCTTTTCCTATGCGCCTGAAGAAAGAACAATTAGTATAATCATAGCTGCTTCCAAGCCTTCAAAGTCAAAGGATCACTGAGAAGGCAATAGGTAGGAGGAGGGGGAAGGTGGCCAGGAAGGCTTATGTCTACACAACCAGGACAAAAACCAGGGGCATGGAGAGTATAACACTGAGACTGATTGATAAGTAGCAGAGTGCAGTGTTTACCTTTGGGAGAAAAACCCAGAGCTGTAAACATGATGAAATATGCTTGAGTCAGAAAAGAGGGCAAGAAAGAGGTGAAGACCTTGGGAACAGAACAGGGAGGCGAGAAAATAGTTGGCTGGAGGGCCAGAGAAACAGGTTGAAACAAGACTGTAGAGAATTTTGAAAACGGTGAACGATTTTGAATTGTAATTGCAATGAGTCCTCAGGCCAGCACAATTGATGGTCATCATATATCCCTGGATAGGAAATGATCTAGAAAGAGTGAACTATGGTAGCTGAAGTAGACATTTATTAAGTCATGAGTAGAGATCACAACAGAAACAGTTAAACCAAAAATGAAGCCAGGCAATGCTTCAGAGGTGGTAACAGGGTGATGTAAAGAGTTTTTTAAAAGAGTCATAGAAAAATGGACTTTTTCCAAGGGGACACTTCAGTATTTCAAGCGTTGATTAAGAACTTATAGAATAGCCAGGGGCCATGCTTATCAGGACAGACATATTGGCAAACCAGGGCGAGATTTAAGGAGCAATTCGTATATTTAATTCAGTGGTTCTGTTCTACAGAGACCAACCAGTCTGTGTAATTAACAGTAATAACAAGCAGGCAAAAGACTTCTTGTGGGAAAGGACCCAGCTGAATGTGGCAAATGAAAGAAATGAGTTGGTGTCAGAAGCCTCACTTCTGAATGTCTCTCTTCCAAAGCTGCTGCTTCTTCAATAATTTCAGAAAAGAATCACAAGAAAACATGAGTGATTTCTTACTGTTTTGTAAAAGGCTAGACATTAATTAAATAGCACTGTAAGAAGAAAGGAAGCTACAAAGAATTGGCAAACAATGTACAAAGTGTTAGTGGACCTCAATTTATTCAGAATAGAAGAAAAAACAATGAAGGGAACTATGCATCACTTATTTACCAGCAGATAATCCACATTTCTTAAGTGCCAAACCTCCATGTTTCCTCAGTGACTAAGCTATGGCTCAGATATGCCGAATAAACCACCAAGAGCTAAATGGTAACACAAATTTAAAAATTTTGATGCACATATTATTCAACAGCTAAAAACCATGATTTTGTTAAAAAAAGTCAGTGCTGCTTCAACCAACAGTTATAATCTAAATTTACACTTTTACTACAGTAAAGTCAGGAGCCTGAATTTTAGGAAAGCAAAATTCCAGCTGTTCAAGGAATTAGTCAATGGGACTCCCTGGGAAACTGCCCTCCAGGACAAGGAAGCAGAACAGAGCTGGCAGGTCTTTAAGGACACTTTCCACACAGCACAAAAACTCTTGATCCCCAAGTGTAAGAAATAAGGAAAGGAGAGCAAGAGATTGAAATGGCTGAGTTGAGACCTGCTGGTCAAACTAAAGGGCAAGAAAGAGATACACAGGGAGTGGAAGCAGGGGCAGGTATCCTGGGGAGAGTATAGGGACACTACCCAGTTGTGTAGACATGGAGTCAGGAAGGCCAAGGCGCAATTGGAAATGAACTTGGCAAGGAATGCAAAGAACAGTAAGAAGGGCTTCTACAGGTATGTAAGCCAGAAAAGGAAGGTCAAAGAAAGTGTACCCCCTGTGATGGCAAACTGGTAACAACGAACAAGAAGAAGGCTGAGGTACTCAACAACTTTTTGCCTCAGTCTTCACTGACAACCTCTCCCTGCACACCTCTTGAGTCCATGGACCACAAGACAGGGACTGGTGGAGCAAAATCTCCCCCGCTGTAAGAGAAGATCAGGTTCGTGAACGCAGGAGGAACCTGAAGTCTATGGCAAGATGCATCGCAGAGTCCTGGGAGCATTGGTTGATGTATTGCTAAGCCACTCCCCATGATATTTGAAAAGTCATGGCAGTCAGGGGAAGTCTCTGGTTACTGGAAAAAAAGGGAAATGCTGCACTGATTTTTAAAAAGGGTAAAAAGGAGGACCCTGAGAACTACTGACCTATCAATCTCACCTGGATTGTTCAGTGGATGAGGAATTGGTTGAATGGTCACACCCAGAGGGTAGTGGTCAATGGTTCAATGTTCAGATGGAGATCAGTGATGAGTGGTGTCCCTCAGGGGTCTGTCTTAGGACCAGTACTGTTTAATACCTTCATCAACAACATTGACAGTGAGATTGAGTGTGCTCTCAGCAAGTTTGCTGATGACATCGAGCTGAGTGGTGTGGCTTATATGCCTGAGGGACGGGATCCCATCAGGGATGCCTCAGGGACTTAGACAAGCTTGAGAAGTCGGCTCATGTGAATCTCATGAGGCTCAACAAGACCAAGTGCAAAGTCCTGCACCTGGATCAGGGCAACTGCCAGTATCAACTCAGGCTGTGGGATGAAGGGGCTGAGAGAAGCTCTGCTGAGAAGGACTTGGGGTACTGGTGGATGAAAAGCTGGATGTGAGCTAGCAATGTGCGCTCACGTCCCAGAAAGCCAACCATATCCTGGCTGCATGAAAAGAAGTGTGGCCAGCAGATCAAGGGAGGTGATTCTGCCCCTCTACTCTGCTCTCATGAGACCCCACCTGGAGTACTGTGTTCAGTTCTGGAGTCCTCAGCACAGAAAAGATATGGACCTGCTGGAGCGGGTCCAGAGGAAGCCCACAAAAATGATCGGAGGGCTGGAGCATCTCTGCTATGAGGACCAGCTGAGAAAGTTGGGGTTATTCAGCCTGGAGAAGAGAAGGCTTGGGGAGACCTTGTTGCAGTCTGTCAGTACTTAAAGGGGGCTTATACAAAAGATTGGGACAGACTTTTTAGCAGGGCCTGTTGCGATAGGACAAGGGGTAATTGTTTTAAACTAAAAGAGGGTATATTTAGACTAGATATAAGGAGGATATTTTTTATAATGAGGGTGGTGAGGCACTGGAGCAGGTTGCCCAGAGAGGTGGTAGATGCCCCATCCCTGGAAACATTCAAGGTCAGTTTGGACCTGACCTGAGCAACCTGACCTACTTGAAGATGTCCTTTCTCATTGCAGGGTTGTTGGACTAGATGACCTTTCAAGATCCCTTCCAAGCTCCCTTCCAATCCAAACTGTTCTATGATTCTAAAACTAGGCCATCACTGCCTACACAAACAATTACTGGCAAAGAAATTGTATCTTTTGAGGAACTATTTCTTATGGGATCTCATTACAAAAGAGTATAATTAAAAAGTTACTTGGAAACTGGATTTCCAAAGAATGAAAGAAAAGAAAATATATGTCTTGTCTTTACTTGGCATAAGAGGTCATGAATATATTCTATGCTCTGTATTTGTGTATAAAATAGAAAATCATGTATTCTCCTCTGACTGCCGACGGTCCTGTCTACAGTGTGTATAAGAATTTACTTCTGTTTAACGTATATGGACAGTTATCAGTTCAGAGTTCAGTGTTTTTGATACAAGGGCAGCACGTAGTAGAGGTACTTTGTTTCCAGAACTGGTAGAGATACTAATATTTTTAGTGCTTCATCAGAAAATGCCTATTTGTTGTAAAGGAAATATTTGGGAGAAACACCTTTCAATATAAGATTTACAGAAATATAGGCACAGTTGTAAAGGCAGTGGTGACATTCAGGCTGCCTCATAGCTCCTGACCCCCCAGATTCCCAGATATCAGGCCCTGGCAGGACAGTGCCATGCGATGATGAAGCCAGGAAACAACTTGGGGATGTAAGAATTTCTATTCTTTCTAAGATATTCTGAAGTTTTCCCCACTGCCGTTGGACATGAAGCTCATGTGCACTTCATTGTGGGTGGATTTCTGGCTTGCCAGCAACTTGACAATGAGATTCTTTGCAATATCCCCAAGTTCTTCATGAGTTTTTGTAAGTCAGCTTCCTAGCTGAAGTGCAGACTTTATTAGAACTACAAAATAGGTGGACTTTCAAAAAAAAATGCTTTGGATTTTTGCTTCTGTCAAAAGCTGGAAAATTTTACAGCTTGTTCCAAAGTGGAATTAAAAGTTTATTTTCATCTATAGAATTGGTTGTTGGGTTTCAGCCAGTTTTAATTCTCTTGCATTGTTTTCAGAAAGCATTTTGTGTGTGTGTGTGTGTCATTGGCAGGGAGTTCAGCTATCAGGGGTAAATTTTATTCTAACTTTCAAACAAAACATCATGAGATTCTATGAGAGAGCATTGGTCAAGGCAGATGTTATAGTAATGTTAGGAACTGAAATGTGTTTTTCTATGTTCATAGAGACTATGAATCTTCAAAATCTTAAAAAAAGTGAAGTAGAAATCAAAAGCACGTAGTACAGCAATGCAAACATGCTTTCTTACAAGACCTTTCCATTGAAGGCCATTGTAACCTGCAATAGTCATAGCTGATGTCAGTAGGACCTTTTATTTCATTAATCCTGCTGGAACACTATCAGACGTGCTAGCACTCTTGCTGATAGCACCACAATTATACAGCTTAAAGAGAAAGCACCCAAGAATCTCAGCTGCTTTTAGATGTCCCTCCAAAATCTTTTATGAGACGGTACAGTGACGCTTTCTTCCCAACCTAACATGATGACTGCTACCGTTCTTGCAAAATGAAAACACAACAGAAAATATATAATTTGGTAAGGTCCCATTAGAAAAAGCCAAGCAATGCAGATGGGTTTGAAATAAAAATCAGAGTAAGATATATTCTCTATGACAAGGAGATCTTCAAATGTTACTCAACACCTTCCTCACATCTCAGCAGAAGAGTGTGCGTGTGTATTGATGTTTATTTAACCAATACAGTCACTTCCAAAACTTCGAAAAATCATACTGGTTCTCCTTCAAAAAACACGTATTTATTGATCCATGTGACCTCAAAGCATCATTAAAAAGAATGGTTTTACAAAATAAGTCAGTCAATACAAAATGGAGACAGAGTTAAACTGAATTTCTTGTTGAGACTCAAATTTATCTCCCTCTCTTGTAGGGAATATGGTCTTTACCTAAATTTGAATTTGAATTTGATCATGCACTGCTGAAACACTTCATAAGATGGTAGGTAATGCTGTGAAAATGAGCAAGAGAGCTTATACAATTAACACCAATGAGATTACATGAACAAATGAGATTTACCAGTAAGAGACTGATACTAAAAAGCTGCCAGAAATTAAGTGCTTTGAGTCAGAGAGAGACACTACCAAGCTGCTCTGAGCTTTTCCAAATACAATACCAGCTCATAGACAAAAATTAAAAATAACATAGACTCAGCAATCCTCCAATCCTTGGGCATAGCAGGTGGTACATGGAATGCAAATGGCAGGCCACCATGTTGTCAGGCAGCTGAATGACACTAGATGACATTAAAAGAAACTTGCCGCACGCAGCCACCTAGGTGTTTGGCTATAAAGGCTGCTTAGCAGCACTAGTATCAAACAACATGCCAAAAAGCATTTTTCTTGAGACCTCTGAAATACTCTGAAGGAATTCCTTCAGGCTGAAGCTTGTTTACTGATGGATACTTTAGTGCAAGTGTCACTGCAATTCCTAATTGACTTCAGACATAAAGATGTCTTCCAGGTTTGGGTGCTTTGGTGATGTACCTAAAAATAAATGACCTTGGAGTTTTAAACTGATTAAAAATTAAAAGTAATTTATCAAAAATTGGCTCAGCGCTTGTCTACTCTCATTTAAAGAGTTTAGACAAACTGCTTACAGAAAAAATGAATACATAAAAAGGAAATTACAAGTGAAGGACAGTTCTGTCAATAATGTATTGGACAAGGACTGAGGGGACCTGGGCTAACTTCCCAGCTCTCCATTAAACCCTCCAAGTTTGGGTGAGGCAGTCAGGCAGCCTGTAAAGCTCTGTCTGCATTTCCTCATCACCAGAAGGGCGGCGGATGTGTGAGAGACGCAGAGCGGCTGGAGGCAGGCCAGTGTCCAGAAGCAGGAGAGCGGCGTGCTTGTGGCTCTGTGCCAGAGGTAATAAACGCTCAGCAGGGCTCCTTCCTTCGGCAGAAATCTGCGGGACTGTGGCTATAATGCTCGGGAACCAAGCTGGTGCGCCTGCATGGGACTGCACCATATGGACTTTCCAGCCCAGGTCTCCGGTAGCTTCAGGGACTCTGCTTTGTGCTCCACTGCACAAGGTAAACATGCCCTCAGATTTCCAACTGTTCAACGGTAGCACTTCTGTATCACACTGGGATAATTTGATGACACGTTTATTAACGTCTGCAAGACTGGATGCCCGGAAGATGACTACCATACAAGCACAGAGGCAAAAGCCTAGAGGTTCAAAGTAAGTCGGTTTGACAGCTCCTGAATTCTGCCTCTGCCCTACTGGGAAGAGCACGGTGGCTGCCCTCAGACTGGCCAGCGTAACAGGCACTCACAGGTGCTGCCTTTGGGTTTTGCACATAGATTTATCTCATGTCTGGCCTGAGGATAACATCAAGCATAAAAGTTAGGACCAAGTAAAGGTGAGAGTTGAAACACTGGAGTACAAAGTCTTGCCTGGTGGAATTTAATTTGAGTTTCAAATTAAAGCTCACTGGAGTGAAATGTCTGAGCAAGTCTCTCCACAGGCAGCTTCATAAGCAGCACGTGTGCTACAGGCAGGAATCATCATAACGGACAACCTTCAGGAAATCTTTGTATATGGTGTAGAAAACTGCTGGGTTTTATATTTAAAATTTTCACAGGAGTTAATACTAAAGGGGGGAGGTTAAAGGAAAAATGCTATTGTGCATGTTTAATTAATGACAATTGCCAGAAAAGCTCGTCTTTTGCCAATAACGAATGGATGTCTATGGCAGTTATTTCTCATTTTAAATACCTAATCTGATATTATATTTCAGCTCAAAGAACTAAACGAGAAAAGATGCTGTAATCTAATCATACCACAATCCAGGTGACATCTGTACTAGGCAGAATACTGTTGTTATTCTGCTGTCTAGTTGCTGTTGCTGAGAATGATGAAGTAGCGAAATTACATTTTCCCATTATTATTTCCAGACACTCTCTGGCAATGGTTTGTTGACTCTAATAAAGCTTCAGACAAAGCTGTCAGCAGAGGAAATGGCAGAAAGGGAGTAAGGAACAGCCTCCACAACAATACATGAATCTAAAGTCTCAGTGATAGGTTGTGCATTTTCTGATAAAATTTAATGTGTGTCTTTCAGAATCTATCATAAAGCTGTAGCTGAATTCTACAGGGATAAATGTATTCTATCAAGTCACGGTGCTTAAGACTTTGACAAACGTAAACATATTATGAAGGATTAAAGAGTTAGAAGCCTTACCTGCTATAGTGTTGAGGAACATCAAGTATTCAAAGTTAGATATCTCCCGTCTCTGCCAGCGCTGAGTCATGTTGGATGATTTATAAAGCTGTCGGGGAGTGGCCAGAGAAATTCTCCTAGGAAACACATTTAAAGAATGATTTTTTTAAGAGCCTCATTAAATGTTAAGATGTAGGGCAATGTTATTAGTGTGATTAATTTCAGATTCTCTCAGAGGCTTTTTTATTTCATTTAATGAAGTCAAGAAGACACTATTACCCTTATTTGAGAAATGACTAAAATTAGGATCCGCATTTTATTTTACCAGTACTACAGCATTGTAATAATTCAAAATAATATATTTTGTGTTTTATTTCATTCTGAATCTGGTTAAAAGACTGGAAGTAAAAGGAACTGCAGACCTCCTGGTGCCTGGTCTGTCCAGCAGGAGTAAAAGAGGAATACCATTTCCCTGTTTCAAAAGGATACATTGAGATAAGTTCATTAAGGTGAGTGAGTGATAGATTAAAGTGCCATATATTTCCAGCTCGTGGGTTGCAGATATTTATTCCATGATTTGTGCACCTCCCCCATGGTCAGCAACCCATGATCCTTTCCTATATTCCAGTAAGCTTCAAGATTTCTATTTATAGACTGGTTTCTGAAAGAAACAAGGTTTATTCAGTCATCCACTCACATGTCCATCTGCCTGTCTCTCCATAATAACTTCTGAATTGCATTTCATTGAAATTTGGAAGAGGAGTAGAAGCTTCTAAGATACTCAATTTCTACACATTTTCTAAACTTGTGTCAAAGAAGAGAAAAGCAGAAAATTGTAGCTCTTCTATATTCAATGTGACATCACAATAACCAAACACCATGCACCAAGTTCTAAATTACCCATAGTATATACTGCCCCTGGCTGGTAAAATATAGGGGACTAGATTCAGTCTAGAATAATGCATTAAAGAAAAAAAAATCTGTAACAAGCAGAAATAGCCCCACTCTCACAGCTCATTTCTAGAGAAAATAGTCCTTGCTGAAAAAAAGACAAGGAAAATCCTTGGAAGGAGAAAAAGTTCATCTGCTTAGATACTTTTATTTACAGATACTTAAATCTTATAAGTGGATCAAAATAGAGAAAATGCTTATACCTCTTAAAAAATGGAGGATCCCTAATATGTAGCCTATTCATGAATATAAAGAATATATCTAGTATTTATACAGCTTGCCAAGAGTAAATAGGGACAGCTTTTAGCTGTACACTAAACACACTAAGTGTACTATTTCCAGATGCTGAATGCTGAGTATTTTCTTAAAAGAGAATCATATTCAAGGTGTCAAATTGGGCAGCGATTATAAAAATGTTGACCGTCTAAAGACATATGTACATACTCCTACACATACACTAAACCGTGTTTCCGGAAAAAGGATGAGTATTGGTATGTAACTGGAGTGTATAGTTACTATATTTATACATCTAAATTGCCCATGTGTAGGTTTTCAATGTCTGCCATACTTAGGCTTACAAACTGAGCATACAAAAATGACCATGCAAGTGTAGGTACACTTGTATTTACCCAAAATAGCAGTACATAAGGTCTTGCCAGCTTGGCTAGCCTTATTTTACAGTAGACTCCAGGATGCACATTACTAATACACAGGAGACATTACAAACATTTTGTAAGTTGTTTCTGTTATGCTTCTTCCGAACAATTTATCTAAAGAATTATCTGAATGCAATCATACTTTATATTGCATTTTATAGGATAACAATTACTTTTACAGTGGAACTCTCAAAGACATATTGTTCCAAATAAACTATGACTAATGCGCCATACAAATTAATAAATACAGAAAATAAAAATACTAAAGAGATCATTAAATTTACAATGCATTTCCGTCACAGACTTTCTGCTCCTCCCATGACAAAACAACATTTATGCATCAGTACAGCTTAGTAGCTGCTTTTAGACTTTACCCACAATCTCCCAGGGAGTCTCAAAAATCTATAAACTGTCAAGTGCTGGACTTTGCATTTGAACGCCTGATTTGAGCAAACTCTACAGAAAATCAAAATATACCCCAAAAGCTCCTTATTTACTCTATATCTAAGGTGTTTGAAAGATTCACAGTTATTTCAGCAGAGACTGGAAAAAATTATGCACAATAAATTGGTTCCACACTTGCTTGTTTCAGTTAACACAGGAAGACCCACTGTTTTGTGTTTTGCTAAATCCATCCAACTTTGATCAAACCATTTCTCTCCTTCGATATGCCATCAGCAATATGAAGAAGCACAAATGAATGTACTTCCTTTGCTTCTAAAGAGCCATGAAATACCTACTCAAAATGGAAACTGCAGAAGACCCTCTGATGATCCAATTTTTCAAGTTTTATATGCTTTAAATATGTTTAGAAAACACTTCATGACATTTTGTTGAAAGAAGGGATTTTATATATCCCATATGTGGAGCATGATCCACCCCCTTTCACAATTACTTTTAATTTAGTTAGCTACAATACAATTTCATAAAAAGAATCTTAAAGTATCTTGTCAAAAATGTAGCACCTGTGTGATGTTTTGTGTTGTGCTGCTCCTGTTCAGAAAAAAAAAGGCTTGGGAAAGTCACCAACTTCTGACAAGAGACTCATCAATATTCACCTTTAATCAAAGCTCTAAAAGGGGCTTTCTGCTTTGATGACATCAAATCTTAGCTTTTATATCCCTCTCCCTTCCCAAAATCCAACTTCAGCTACCAGCTATACTGAGATCTGAAAATCCATCACCAAGCTACTGATGTGGAATAAGTGGCAGAGCTGAGCAGACATTGAATATAATTACCATACCAGCCAAAATACGTTTTCTTTCAGCAAAAACTTCATCATTTGTCTTAGCTTTAATAACTGGAGCCATTGCTTTATTTAATGCATTAATAGCCCACAGAATTTCAGTGGATGGTGCTAGGCACATGTTTAGTGGTGAAGTATGGTACTGTATCTTTTACCAATTCTTGGATCTCTTTACGCTTACAAAACCATCAGGCAGCTCACAGTTGGTTTCTAAGCTGTGATGTTACCCTCAATAAAAGTGCATTAATAAATTACACCTGAGGTGTTAGAACCCTAAAAAGTGGTCTGCTATTGGTCTTGTAAAAATGTGGCTATTACTTTACCTATGTAGAATCACATGGGGCTGTAGAAATAAGTAAAATAAAAGGCACAGTACTCTATGCCCAGTTGTATCATGTCTCCAGGTCATAAAGAAACTGCAATCAAGGCAACGTGTTTCAGGAAGAGTGAAAATGCATTTATCAAAGACAGATAAATTTGATTACCAAATCTGACCAAATTCTTCCACTAATTTTAAGGATGTAATTACTTCTTTGTAACATTAAGCTCAGGCTTGGAAGCTTTGTTGAAACAAAGCATTAGACAGGCTGTTGGGAAAGGCAGCAAAGAGGCAAACTGGAGATGCTCAGAACAGCAGGTCTGTAACAGTCTTAACAGATACCAGTTTACCTGCTTCTAATCCTTTATGCCATTAGAAGATCATAAATATTGCTTTTTCCTTCTATTTCTTTCCATCTTTGTAAATCACGGGATTTCTCCATGAAAACAGAAATGCACTTAAAGTCGATGTACTGCATTAAAAGTAATTTACTCCTTCAGAATATATCCATCACAAACACAATTCTCCATGATAAAGCAATTAACTTCAGATGAAATGTTTATCAGAGTAGTATCAGAGAGGAAATATTGCTTAAAAAATAAAACTAAAGAATTTAAGCAAAACAATCAGAAAGATCTGCTTTTGTTAAAATCTTTTTAAGTACAGCTTAATCTGGAAAATCGGTTATAAGAACAGGGTAACATTTTACTCAGCATAGCAGCTCCTTTTGGTTACTCAGCATAATTTCTCCTTGTTAGTTATACAAATAAGCATAATTTTAAAAATTAGCATTCCAGAGCAACATATTCATATGAAGGGAAACTATATGCTAACATCAACAAAATATTAACTAGAGAACAGTTATAGAGCCAGATTTTCCCTCAGTTCCTCCCTTGTAATCCTGCTGAAGACAATAACGGTATGTAGACAGAAAAAAAGGGAAAACCATGATTACAGGGTCTTTATTATGCATAAATCATACCGTGATTACACAAAAACAAGAAAGAAAAACAACTTCACTACATTATGCCAGATTTATTCTGAAGGCTAGCAAGCCCATTTTCGATTCAAATTGAACTTTAATCAAAAAGGTATGGAAATAACTGCATATAATAGTGAAGCTGAAACTTTTCTAAGTAATTATATATCAACAAACTTTTTCAGACAATTATTCACTGAATAATGCACAAAGGATATGAATTTCAAAAGTAAAAAATGTCACTGTAGATATGAAATTCTGATTGAGAAATTTGCATTTTGTTTGTTCTAGAACATGTGGCCATTTTTATTTCAGAAAAGAATACTATTACTTTCTATTTAGAGACAGCCATTCCTTTAATTTGAGTATCTGGAAGAACAATGCAAATATTAACAAGATGCACCTTCCAAAGAAATGCCCCAACTTCCCCTTGATCTCAGTGAAAACTTGAGAAATTTGGCAGTTTGCCTTAGAATTTCAGCACATTCAGGAGATCAAGCCTTAGGCATCATGAGACTCTTGAGCTCATGACAGCGAATGATGTTCAGCTGGGAACGAAATAGTTCTCCAATCCTACAAATGCTTTGACACTTCTGAGTATTTCCACGTTTTGCACTGGGATAAAACAAGGATGATATGAAGTTTTAGTTTGTAGGAAATGACTTAAAGAAAGAGAAAGACACATCCCAGACACTACACTGATGATCAAGTCATTGGCTTTTGGCCAAGTCAAGCCAAATGGAGATCTGAACCCAAAGCACCACATTTTGTTAATTTCCTGCTGTTTCCTCACTTCCTTATATTTATTTATTATTCTTTTATTTTGACCAGAAATTAATCCTGAATCTAAACATTTTTCACCAAACTTCTGCTGACACACCCTCAAAAACAATTTTAGGTCTGAACAGACATTTCTAAACATAAAAAAAAAGTGGAGGCAGGAAATTTCCTCCCCCCAACTCAGTGAAGTAGACATGAAGATTATCTTACCCATCACTGAAATATGAATACTTGTACAGTATAGGATCTGACAATTCCCAGCCTTATTTCTGATCATAGGCTGATTTGATATTGATATTGATGAGATAACGAAAACTGGACTTGTCCATAGTATGGGAAAATCTCTGAAACTGGACCTTAGTTGGTCTTTTCCAAAATATATATCCCTCTTAATTTTGGAAACAGAAGAATATTGTATTATACTTATGAATGGAAGAAATTTGGAAATTGCAAAATAGCCACTATATTGATAAACAATGAAGTATAACACACACATTCATATAAAAGGCAAGTGAGGAGATATACAAATATATACATATATATATATAAATTCATTCAGCAAACACAAGACCTAGTCAAGTTTTAGTTCCATGTCCTGCATAACAATCACAACAAGGATGAACACTTGTCTATACATTTATAAAACCTGACTGCAAACCAGACTTTGAAGACATAAAGTAAAAGTTTTTTTCTGAAAATGTACTGAAAGTACATTCATTGGAATGTACTTATTTCCTGTAATTATTAAAAAAAACCCCTAATTTATAAAAAATTTACTTCTATTTCATAATAACAGGCCATATAGTATATAAAACTAACCTTAAGAAAATCTAAACTTTAATGACAGGAATAAGTTTTTAGTACCGACATGCTCAAAAATATAATTTGTGTAATATAACAGACAAAAAATATAAAAACTATTTTAATTAAATTACCTGGCTTGTGGCAAACCATAGCTGGTTCCTACTCCGACACGTGGTAAGCTGTACACAACTTTTTTCACTGTTGCTTGGTCAGGAAAATTAAACATAACAGAAGCTAAATGAAGAAGGGAAAAATATGGACTAGTAAACCATCTGCAGAAATATGTTTCTCTACCCGCATATATTTTTTAAATGTTCTTTAGTTTTTATTTGGGAACAGAAATCGGTTACACTTTTATCCTCCTGGGGATCCAAGTAAGAACAGAAACTCCTGGCATACTTCATACCTATGTAACATTAGCTGGTCAACGTTTTGGCACTAACTCTTCCATTTTGCAGAAGAGCTCAGTGAGGTATATTTCAGAGGAATTACAGTTTACCATTAACCCGCATAGCCTCTTATCAGGATGGGAAGCTGTTCAGTAGTTGGCATGTCATTTGGTCTTCTAACTGGTGTGTTAAAACACACAGGACCAGAAATTGTTTCATTCCCTCTCCAGTTGAAACAAAATTTTACATCAAAGCTCCTCGGAGCAGAAGACTACTGATACAGCTTACCAACCACTCAACTCTGAATCAGAGTAGCACACAGAAAACTAAGTGGATCCATTCATTGACCTAGTCCTTTTTACTTTAACTCAGTTCATAATTAGAAAAGGAAATATCTTTTTAGGTATTTCACTAAAATATTTACAGAAAATGGAAGAGATGGGTGACATCAGAGAAAAAGCAAATTTCCAATAAAATATTTGAAGAATTTACCAATTGTAATAATCTGTTTGCATAAATAAATCTCACTGCTGCACAGAAAGCAGTGAGATTTATTTATGTGATTGATTTTAATACAAAATGCAATGAATACATGCAAGAGTAAGCATTATTGAACATAGACATAAGCACTTTACCAAAGAAAGAACAGAGTTTAAATTCTAAGATTAACAGATAACACGCAAAATAATTGCTAGCATATTTTTATGCAACCAAATAAACAAAGACATACTTCTGTTTGCCATGAACACTTCCAAAGCTGTGTTCTGGAGAAGATATCGTCTTGAAAAAACAGCCCGAATCTCACTGAACATCCATTTTCCATGAAGGCCTTCTGTATAGGCAAGGACCTTTAAAGAAAGTCAAGGCGACAGTTATTAGCAGGATTTTTTCATTAAAATATTGCATCAGAACATAGTAAATTTTACCCATCTATGAAGTTCAGTTAAGTTAATCATATCTCTTAAACACTTAAAATCCATCAGTGAAAACATGAACTTAAATGTTTTTTTAAAATGCAATGAAGTATAGCTGTTAGAAGAATATAAGTATGTACCAAAACCTGATACCCCTAAGATCTATTTCTCCTGAGTCACATCAACATATTTTCCTCAAAAGCTCCCAAACTCGACAAGCAACCACAGGGAAACGGACAGAGTTGGAATTATGCTTAGCTGTATTTTCTTCCAACAGTATGCATGACACAGTTGTCAGTTATGTATCAGATAACAAATTTACTTCTGAGGCTATCTTGTGCACAGTACAACTAAAATAATATAACTTGCTGTTCACATCCTTTTCAGGGTCATAAAATAGAACTCCCTCCATTCCATTAATAAATACAGAAGTTACCTAAAACAGAATATTGACACAATAATTTTTCTGAAGTTAAGTACACCTAGCATACCAAACACACCAAACCATGAACAAAATGTAACAATTTATATTTATGCATTTTAAAATTAATGTGAAAATATTTTAAAATAAAATTATTAAAAGTTAGCATTGCTTTTCCAATTTGCCAGTTTCTTAGTTGAAGGTATTGGTCTAAGAACAGATATTAATACCCAAATAGTCTTTTTCACTCTTCTTTCACTGCTCAGGAAAACAGACAAAAAAGGACACAATTTAATAAAGTATCAGCTTTATTAACTTATCTCATTTGTGAATTATCATTCCTGCAGTAACAAGCATCATAAAATAACCCTTTTCCAATCCTTTTCATCAACTGGAAGGCTGCCTTCAGTCCTCTACCTCTTCTCAGGTGGGCTCTGCCCATAGCTGAGACACTGACACTTCATTCTACAAGGAGTTTGGGATGAGGGCTGTCCCCTCACTGCGCCCAGCTGCATTTCCCAGGCTCTGTAGGCTGTGCCTTCCCCTAGACTGCAGTTACCGAGAGAGTTGCAGTCCTAGAGAAACAAGCACGATGAACACCTTCACTAAAGGGAAATACAAAAAAAAGAAAGTTTCAGACTGGAAAGATCTAATTTCTCTGTTCTTCATTAGGTACATAGAAAGTGCTGGTACACCAGTTTGCAGTGCTTTATACTCGCTCAGTTGAGGCCTTTGCTTTCTGTAATCATGACCTCCCCCAACTTCTCAATAGGGAAATGTTAGGGAGACCATATGTTACTGCTGTCAACGATCCTTCATGCTTGAGGTAATGGAAATTGTATTCCTTCAGTTTTTTCACTGATGTAGCTTCAAGTTAGTAACGTCTTCATATATGAAAAAGCTAATTTAAGTTTGTACCCTTTGCGTTAAAAGAGCTGCATGGATTTCTGTTAATTTGTTCTCTATAACTTTTTTCTTACAACCATGATGAGTTTATTTCAGATATGACAGTTGATGAGCACTGAAATGTTAGTTCTATCCTTGACGGAAAATGGGGAGAGAAACACAGTGAGCCCCTTGTATTATCTTCATGGTTCCTGTCACAGACAAGACTTAGACCAGCACTGTGGCTGATGGCACTGTTTCGTTCACCTCAGCTCTCCACACTAACTAAACACAGCCTTGGAGAAGGGGTTTGATTTCTCTGGAGGGCCCCCAGACACACAAAAGAGACTATATGCTTTCTCCATGGAGTCACTTCATTCATTCAGGCCAGCTGTGGAATTGCTACCTCATATGCTAAATTCTTGCAATGGTAAAAAATCTGCACCTTATTTTCACTTTGAACTCTGCTGACTTTAGCTTCTAGCCACTAGAACTCGTGACACCTTTGTTTCTGAGATTAGAGAGTCTAGGATAACCTTTCCTTGTGTTGATAATTACAGACTGTGATCCAGTTACTGCTTGGCTTTCTCTTTGATAAGCTAAATAAACCAAATTTTCCTTCAGTCTTTCATTAAGATCAGATGCTAGGATACAGCTGGTATCATGCATGTGAAATTCAGATGGCAAAGAACAATGACTGAGAAGATTTAAGTACCCTCCTTCTTTAACTGTATTCTGCTGCTATCTGATACGTATTTTTTTGTAAATACACAGGTTCTTAAGATACAGAGAGGAAACAGGGAGGAAAACATTCAAGTTTAAAACATAAGAACAGTCTCACAGGGAGAGGAGTTTAAAATGTATATAGCTGTAACCAGATCTACAGCAGCCAGCAGATTTGCCAAATAATTAGTTCCTTGACAAAACACTTCCTTCAGGAATTCACTTTTTGTTTCAAAAATGTTTTCACTTTCCTAAAGAAAAATGTTTAATACTGACTGTATCCTACATACTAACTTTTTACATGATGCATAGTAATACATTAACAGTGTCTTGGTAGACAGCTTAGTTGTTAAAGATCAACAATGAAAGCACATTCTATACCGACCATACACCGGTTGCCTTTTCTTCCTCCTCTTCTTACTCAACTATAAAGCAATTGTAACTTCACAGAGGTACGTTCACCCCACTATGAAATTAATGACTTATAAATAGACTTAGTGCTCCAGTAAAGCAGCAGAAAGGATAGGAAATCAGAGGAAAGGAAGGAGTCTATAATTCAATTATTGTCCTCAATTACACTCTACTTAACTGTCTATTAGTCCTACAAATATCAGATTATCATGTTGATATCAAATCATCTCAATTATTTCAGTATCTCTGTTGTACTGTTTTCCTGTCCAGGATATACTACCCATTTTTGTCATCCTCCATAACATTCATCTAACACTATTTTCAAGTGATGCATTAAACCTTCCGTAATAGGTATCTGAGGTTTACGGTAGAAAGTACTGATATTATTTATTGATTCTTTCTTGCTGTTGTTCTAAGAACCAAAATAAAGTAAATTTTTTGCATTTGAATCCTGTTACAGGATTACAGGATTCAAAGTTTACACTTTTTTTATATCTTTCAGGAAGATTCTTAGCATTTTGCTTTCCCATATCACATGAATGAGGACTTGGCTATTTTATATTTTTACAGACTGCATATATTGTGTATTTCATTATAAAGACATGGAAATAACCACTTTGTCTATCAAAAGATACTCAAATTATGTTACCTAGTCATGTGAAGCCAAAATTACCATGTGCTCCATTCAATGTTTTGCTGTTTATATTTAAAGTCAGTGCTCCTTATTTTGAATAGCTTTATGAGTTTTTCTCCTAAAAACAGTTCTGAAGACTTTTTGTTCTAGGCATGTCTTAATGGTTGAAACATCATGACTAACTACTGAATTCTAGATAGGTTTGGATATATAAGCTGGTTTTAATAAAATAAAAGCCAACCAGTGAACAGCCATGTCTACACATGAATAGCACATTTTAATTTTTAATATCAGCTGCAATTATTTGGTTTAAAGCTTATTCCTTCTTGTAAAGCCCTTTCATTTACTCAGAAATATGGATATGTTTTAAAGATAGCAATTGGTCCACTGGCCAGATGATAGACCAAGAATAAAAATTTGTTAGGACACATTGCAGTAAGATGAAGTTGTTATCCGAATAGTGGGAATAAGAAGTCTCTAAACCACAGGGTTCTATAATACAGAAAAACACCTATTGGTGACTCTTACTTAGATTAGATTAGTAAAGCAGTTTAGGATGTTCAGATGCCCTACAGAAGAGAAGCAGAACCATTACTGAGGTGCTTGCTTTCTTGAATCAAGTATGAAGGCTTCATTATTTTAATGTTATTTCTGATGTAATCAAGATCTCTCCCTTTTTTTAAATTAAGAGTCAAGACATTTTCAATCACAAGACTACTTCAGTAATTATTTTAAATTAATTATTTGTTAATTAACAGCTTAAATTTTGAAGTATGGCATTAACTAGAAGACCAGAAATATTAGTTTCTGTTCTGCTAGAATCCCTGATAGATTATCTTCACAGGAGAAACACTTCAGTATTAAGGCTTATTTCTGCTGCTTTATGCCAATTTTTGGTATTTCATAGTACCAGACATAGCACTGTAAAAGGATGTTCTGGTCCTTTTATTTTGATGATTGTTTATGGAATTGAAATAATCACAAAATCTGTTGCTATAAAGAAATAAAGGAAAGCAGCCTGTACAAGTCCTGTCTATTCTTAGTTGCTAACTTTACGGTAAGAATATTCACTTCTCCAACTTGTTGCAAAGAATTGTTGCTTATTGCTCAATATTTCCTTTTTTTTTTTTTTTAACAAAATAGCCCTTTTTGGCGATTCATTAATGCCTATGTATGTGAATTTAATCTACTGTTTTCAATGGGAATTCACCTTTTGTCTTTTGGAACCAAGTTTCTGTTTCAGGGTATTTTAATTCTAACTCAATTCCTCAATGAAAGTATCAATTGATACCTGTATCACTTGCCAAGCTTTGTTTAAATCTAATGCAAAATGCATATATCCACTAACACGTAATGTAACTTTGTTGTTGGATTGGAGTTTTCCTTTTATTATTATTTCCTTACTCCCTGATTTCCTTCATTATTCTTTAGCTTTTGTACTAATATGTCTAACAAGAGCAGTAAGGGACATGGTTGCCTGGTACTCATGTATAGTAGAACTGGTTAATTTTTTGTTGCATTCCATAGATACATCCCAAAGTTCCTGTAGATTATCTTTTTCAAAGTCTGAAAATGATCCTCAGAGTAATCCTTCCTAAATAAAATATCCATTTCCTGAAATTAAATGCATTTTTTTTCCTTTATCAATGACCAGGACTTCAAGAATACCGAATTTTGGTACCAAAAATAATTTTTCATTTTGTAAAGACAGTTTTATCCAGTCCTTAAGTGTAGCTCTTACTATCTTTGTCCTGGACACTGCTATTTTAGTTAAAACATTAAAGAAAAGATCTCTGGCATGTCCTTAGTTTAGACATCAAAATCCCATCTTTCTATTAGATGGCTCTGTTACCTGGCAACGCGGGCTATTGTCTTTGCCGTGTGGTACTTACTTCATTTTGTTTTTCCTCTAGAGATGCGAGAAACTTCTATGAATTTATCCTTTTTTCTCCTTCTAAGTTTACCCCTCTTACTTCTTCAGCTTTAATCTTTTATATTGCAAAAAATATTCACTCTGCATTTGAACAGATTTCTCTTGACAGAGTAAGGTCTAGCAGGATGCTATTGAGTCCTTGTAGCCCAACCCAAAGCAACCCTTCATCTTTTTATTTGATTCAAAGGTTTGGAGACATATGCTTAAAAGCACTGTATTGTATATCCACAGTCTGGCCCTCCAGCAGTTCACCAACCCTAAAAATTGTTTTAAGTCTCTCTATTTTCCAATGCTTAAGTTTGCTGAATTATGTGTTCAGTGCTTCAATTTTGACCAAATTCAGCATGTCTTCCTCAAAGTTGGCAATTATAGCTACAATTCATGGAACTTATCTGGTACACTCCCTACATCAGTGTCTTACGGGATGCTTCCAGTACTGCAACCTCAGCACTTAAAGAGAAGATGCCTGCCAATAAAACATGGAGTACTTCACAAAAACAAATCACAGTGAATAGAGCTGTCTAAAGCCAGCTACAAAAGTGTGCTTATGCACCTGACCCAGTTACACAATAGATATTCATAAAATAGTTCAGCATCATTGTACACTTTCAGAGGTTAAAAACACATGAAAACAATTACTGAAAATCATTCTCTCCTGTCAGGAATTTGGATTTCCCTTTTGCAAGTGTTTGCTAGTATCTCCATTTGCTCCAAGGAAAATGTGAAATTCTGAATGCAGATCTTCATAGGTTAAAAAGAAATGGCTCCCACGCACATACAGCAAACTTTCTTCTCCAGAACCATCTAACAACACAGAGCTCACTACAAGTACATGGCAGACTGCATGATTGCTTCATGTATTCTAAATACAGATTGAAATGACAGACATTAATGGGATGAAACCAGACTCTCAGAGTTTATGAAATACCATATTGAGTAAGCAGCATATAATTTCAAAATGTTTTATGAAGCACAGAATACAATCAACTTTCAGACTTAGCAGGAAAAATATGCATACACTGTAACAAGGGATATATTATGTTAAAATATGTAAATGTAAAAAGAAAACATTTATTAAGAAATTTTAAAATCAGGTAAGTTTAAATAATGAAACACCTTGTATTTTGCTTTTCTGAAATGGAAAACTAAGAATATTAATAGGCAGGAAGGACAATTCAAATTAATTTAATATCCTAGTGTTTCACTGACTTCTTGCTATTTTCTTTTTTTGTATACATTTAACCCACTTTAAGAACGCCCTCTCTGCCTCAGTTTCCATAGTCACATCCAAAGTAAACACAGCTAAAGTCTCACAAATATACTGTGTTATCATCTTTTCTCTGTACACTTTGGTCTAGCAAAACGTTCTCAGTTTCTCTACATTAAGGTCTCCTTTCCTCTTCCTTATAACATGCTGCTGTGTAAAATGCTTCTTTATTTGTAAGCCTTAAAAGCTTTCCTCCAAGTAGCTCTTGGGATACGATGCTCTGCATGATGAGCTGAGCATTATGTGACATTATACTTTCTCCATTCAAATCAGTTTTAAAAATATTTTTTATAACTTTTTTTTTTTTTAAATAAATCTTGGCACTCCTGTTTCATTTTTCCCCTTCTCTTCAGGGATCCAAAAAATGGAGATATTATTTTTGTGGTTTTGGGCTTTACTTCCTTGCCAAATTTTCTCAGCTTATACTTTTACTTCCAATGTTTTTTTAAGTTTTCAAGAGGCCCTTTTTCTTGAAACATGAGGTTCTGTTCACCCTAACCTTTTCTAAATTTGATTTCTCTGGTCAGCATACTGCTTCAGTATCCATTTAAACAATGCCCACTCAGCTGACAGTAACTGATGCTCTTATTCCCACATTCATTTTCAGTCATCTGAAAAATTATTTGAAGTTGGCCCATTTTCGGGCAATTTTTCTCTTTTCATTGGTAAAATGGTTTTGCATGTTATGATATTGTGTTTGGGGAAAGTAATGGAAAGGATGTGGGGATTTCTTGAGAAGCAGTGGCAGTAGGGTTATTAGAGTTAAAACAAACAAACAAACAAACAAAATAAACCTGCTCCTAGATATGGAAGCACTGCTGCTAAATGTTAACAACTGGATCAAAATAATCCAAAGAGAATATTTTAGGTATTCTAAATGCATTATCTAACTCCTCTGCTTTTGTGAAACACCGACGCATAATTTTAAAGACAAGGATAATTGCTACTGACATGGGAAAATACTACCTTTGTGAAAACAGAATTCTGAATAATGTTTTTTTATCATTAATTTTATGGGTGTTACACATCTGCATGCTTTTGCATGGTCTCCTTTCTGTGAAATGTGCAAACAGATCATCAATTTAGGCAACTCTTGGAATACTGGCTATAGACTGAAGTCTTGGTAAGAATAGCATCAGGAAGAGGTAGCAGATTTAGACATTACCACCTTAGAAAAGGTAGGCAAGAGGCCTTTTTTAGGTTCTACTCTCAAACTAAATTCCAAAAATTACTGTTCTAAGCAGAAGTTTCAGCTGATTTAAGGATTCTAAAAGTGGGAATAAAGCTGATGGTGCCAGCTAGGGCCACAGCATATGTGGAGAAGCAGAAGACAAAGATGCCATAGAAAGCCCTCTTACAGCACAGCCCACCTCAGAACACAGAGGTTGAGGAAACAAATACTGGGGCAAAATTCAAAGCAGAGAAGCTCAATGAGTTCTGGTTAGTGACAGGATTGAATTAGATTTTGCCTGTTGCCTCACTAGGTTTAAGATGATTTTGTGTTGACTTTGGCAACAACGGGATGTCAGACTCAAATCTAGTGAGAAATCTTAACAGAACTGCTGTTTCCATTCTCACTCTACATCTCATGCTTAGAGATTAATCCAAACAGGCTGGTGGTGATCTCAGTACTTAAACTGCTCTGAGCAATTCTGCCACAGCACCACATTCAGTGAAATGCAATCAATTTTTTTAATTAGAACTGCACAAATTGCATTTTCAGTTGAGTGGACAAGACAAAAAAGCCATAAAATGGATATGATCTGAGGAAGAACGTAGAACCTTTTTTTTCAGGATTAAAAATGGAGAGCTTGTTTTTCTGTCAAATGATTCATTCTGGACCTCCATAGCAAAAGTAAACCAATGGAAAGAAAGGATTTGTAATGGTCATAAGTCCAGGGAGAAGACGGTGTTGATAAATGCTTCTAACTTGAAACCAAAGCTGTACCAAAGCTATTCATTAAATAGTTACTTGACAGAAAATTGCAGTTTTATTAAAACTGAAATATGGGTGGATTTGACAGAATTTGTGAGAGTCTTAGCTGAAAAAGAGTTGTAGTGTTAGATTCAATCACCAGCATGGAAACAAACAAGTTCTCCATTGCCTAAAGCGAGAATTTGGGATAGGCACTCAGACTCACTCACCTCACCTCTGTGCTCTCAATGAGCATCTCACAGCTGGGAAAGTGCTCTTCACTGGTCCAGGATGGACAGTGTCCAAGTGAGCTGCATCCGCTGTCTCAGCTGTGTCCTGCCCCAAGGAAAGGCAGTGGCCAGCAGCTCCTGGCAAGCTCCTGCACATGCATGACTGATTAAGCAATGGAAAGAGAAGCTCCCTAACTCCTGTCATGTTTCTGCAAGTATTGCATGCTGGTCATATTTTGCCACCATAGAAGGTAACCTTCTCCCTTCAAAGATAGGAAAGAATTGAATCAAGACTCCCTGGGTTCTGGGAGAGTGTGCTGACCATCCAGTTATTAGAAAGGTCTAGAAGAATATCACATTCTTCTACATTCTAAAATTGCATCTTCTGGTGCTTATTTCATCCTTATGTGTCTTAGTTTTTCTCTTGCACAAAGGACAAGTGACTCAATCAAGTTTTAGGACTCAGCAAAAGCAAAAAACTGAGGAATAGCTTGAAGAATAAAAAGCGTATGGTGTCCACAAGTATGTGATGTGTTCTTTTCCAAGAATAAAGCCATCATAAAATCCTCAGAGTCTTTTTTTTTTCAGCATTTGCATACCAATATATTCATTCAGAAGTGCAATGCAATAAAAAATGTCTAAAGACTCAAATGTACCATGATGAAAATCCTTAACATTGTAATAACTGAAGGCACTATAATTGGTCTTAAGGAAAGTGTAAATACTGAGTTTTGTTAACCATTATCCATTTCCTACCAAATGAGAGGTAGAAAGATATGTTTATATTCCTCTTTTTATGGATGTGAACTCAATGTCATACAGAAGATATGTGCAAGTGTCTTGGATTTTAACAGTTCACATTTGATTTATTCAGTGCAGAAGGCATATGATATAAGATCTAGAAAAGTAATTAGAAGACAACATTTTTTCTACTATGGAGCTTAATTTAAGTTTCTGTTCCCAATATCTCTCCCTACATAAGATTGATCATTACCCAGTAATACTTTCTTGTTAACTTCATATATAAAAGCTGTTTCATTAATCCTTGCATTTGGGAATATAATTGGAGTAATTTCAACTGCTGAATTATTAGCAACAACTTTAAATTTTATTTTTATAAGCAAAAAGAAATATATGGATTTATAAAATGATAAGATATTATACATCTACAACATCCTCACCATCCCCAAACATTCTGTATTACAGTTTGTAAAAGACAAGAATAATCCTCAAGAAATTCAAAATTCTACAACTGCCACATGCTGGGCAGTGTTGGGTCTGGAGCACTAGTGACTCCTGGAAGTCAGTTCGCTTACTGTTGGAATTTAGAATAGATTCTGGGCTATTCTATGTTACGTCAATTTCTAATGTCCCCAAAGAACAATTACACTGCCTGTGAATTATGGTGAACATACATTGAAATATCTTCATCTTCCTAATATATTGCCGTACCAACTGATTCTTTATTAACCCACTTAAGATGAGCTTAAGATTAGCTACTTTTGCACTGCTGGAGAAGACAAGGAATTATAGCACCAGGAAAAAACTTATCCATAGCTTCAATAGCAACCAAAATTCTACTACACTTTTTATTATTATATATGGAACATTATCTCATATTACTAAGTCTGTGCAAGGAAAGAACAGCAATGTTTCTTCTGAGAATTTTAACTTGGCGTGCTTGCAAACTGCCTGCTGTAACTAAATCATCATTTAATTACTTTACATTTCACTAGACTTATTTTGCTTTAATATTACAAAAAAAGTACCTATGCTTTAAGGAACATTTTTTTAATCAGATACAGTCATTAAGCAGTGAAAAATAAACCTGCACAAAATAAAAAAAGCCCTGCAGATATTAGCATACATCAAATGTAAACTGCACATAGAAACACCATGAACTATTCTTATATTTATTTCAGTAACTAGAGTCACATTTACACGGTATTTTTCCTATGAGCATTCTGTATATTCTAGGTGTACTTTCACATAGTTCAGTATCAGCTTGTTTAATTTGAACAACATAAAGGCCAAAATGATAGATAAATGCAACTTTTTGGAGGCCCTAATCCTGTAGGAAGAATTCTCATGAAAAATAAACTCCTGCTGAGCTGGCTACCAAAATGGATTCTGAGGCACACATATAGTCTTCTGATGTCTGCAATAGTCAGGGGAAGAAGTGCTATGACAGATTTAATGTACAGATCCCTCCTCTTTGGATTTCTAGCCAACTGGAATGCAAACCTGCATGTCATAAATTTGGGCATACTCACAGGCTTTCCTGTGGTGAACTCTAGGTTCCCAGTATGAAATTACTGCAACACCTGTCAGCATGTAGAGATACTTTGTGTGAATGCGCCTCTGTTTTTATCCACTACAAGCTGCTCCACCACAGAAGGTATTTAGATTTTATGGACTTCAGGGTACTAAGCAACTATGAAAAAGCGTGCCAATCCCAGTCAAAGAGGGTTCCCTCATAAAGCCTCAATAAATTTATTCTTAACATTTGTTAAACTAAAAAAAAAATATTAATAAAATGGAATTGACCACAAGCTTTACCAATAGATTTGATATTTCCACTTTTTTTAATAGATTACAACAGCTAACTATTCAAATTCTCCTATTAAACTGGATTCTTACCTTTCTTTTATGTGGGTAACAGGCTAATTGCTTTAGTAGACAATAAACCCTATTAACTTGTACAGACAGATTACTGCCTGTACTGTGATTGGTTCCATTTCTACTGCCATTAAGTCCGGATTTGATGCATATCACATTCCTTCTAAAAAATACAGGCATGCTATGTAATAGTCTATCTCTGACAGACTCAATTTTGCAAGATGCATCTTTTCTTTGCAGCTGACTATCCCAACTTGTACTGTTTGGAGTAGAAGCTCAGAGTACTGAGCATCCAGAAAGAGAGCTCAGTGTCTTGCAAATTTGTTTTTCTTTCATTGAAAGCCAAGAGAGCCAGATATAAAGAGGAAAAAAAAAAAGGGAAAATTAAAAGCCAGGAAAACGATTCCTATTAAAATGTGTCTTCACTCTCTAGCATGCCATGGATATTAAAATACTGGAAAATATACAGTGATCCTCAGTTTTGCTTTATTACCATGAAATTCTTTAATTTTAGAAGCTTTTTGTATGTGTACACACATTTATGAGAGGAAAATAAAATGGTACAAAGGGATCATATAGTTTAATTAATTAAAGCAATCATAAGAGATTTTAATTCAACAGTTTACAGTCACATTGTAATCTCCCAACTGTGCAAAACCAGAGATAAGTCTGCTAATTGTTACTGTAATTGTTATACAACTATTTTTGACTATTATGCACAAAACAACAACAAAAAAAACAACCAGCCAGTGGACATACAGGTATAGAAAGAACCTAGTTTTTTTAGTAAGAGAGTCTACAATGAAATATTTGCTCTTGTTCATTTACATTGAAGGGATTTAATGATGAAACAGGGCTAAAATAAGTCCCCACTCAACTTTTTAGCACAAGGACGGGTTACTTTTAGAGCAGTCTTAGAGAGAAAATCCAACACATGCCATGTGAATGTTGCAAACTAATCCTCACTCAGCTTCTATTCCTTTCTATGAACTGCACCGCAAGGTCCAATAGACAGCCTCAGATGCGTCTCAGGTCCAGTACATGCTTTTCAAACTTAATCAAGGAAATATTGAAATGTATATAAAAAGATGAAAGTGTCTTTGCCTTTATACGTATTGCAAAAAAAAAAAAAAGCTGGGGGAAAAAAAAGTGAGATGTTTCATAGGGGAAGGTTAAGTCTGATGCTAATGCTTATTTAAAATGGTGACAGTCTGGAGTAGTGAAGCCTTGCTGGGCTGCTTTAATTTCTCCCTGGAATAGCTCTCTCCCAACCTTCGGCAGCACATCAAAGTCTCTGGAGCTCAATTAAAATTGGATTATATTGAAATGCTCTATCTATGGAACTGTGTGCTCACTAACACTTTTCTTTCAGTAATACTCCAGATGACAGTTGCCCATCCCAATTTAAACAGTTGTCATAGAGACCATGAACTAAAGCAGCAGTAACTAACAATACAAAGGAAAGGTAAGTGGTAGGATTTCTGTGAATGAAGGGCTTGGTTTCCAGCCGCAGCACTTACGCTGCAAGCAGCTAAATGCAGGAAACATAAAAGGCTGTAATGCTCTCTGTACTCCTAAGCAAAGGGGCAAAGTAAGCGAAATAGTAAACATTTTCCTTTTTTTCCCAGTAGCATGAGAAGTGTTTTACACACTAGCATGTTATAGATACCTTAAATGCACAAAATAAAATGCCAGTCCCTAAGAAAAAGAGCAGGTAACCCTGGAGTCACACTAGTCACTCCAGGGTGTACGTAAATTAGAGTCAATAGGTACTTTATTATTGCAATAGAAAAAATTAGGTATTAAGTGGGATTTTTCTTTTCCAAAATATTTTATAAGAGATTCTTAAATTGTATACAGTGCACAAATCCCTTGTCTTTATGATAAAAATCTAAAGCAAAGATCTGATACAAATCTGTAAGAAACTCAGTTTGAACCCATTTAGTTAACCTTGTGTCTCATTCAATGTGCCTAGCGCTTTCAAATGGCTTTCTTACTGGTTTAAACTGTTTATAATCTAAAATCATGTCGATTTTTCATATACTGCATCAAAGCCTGACAATACCACCAGAAAACTCTGGCAGCTTCCAAAAAAACCCCAAATAACATAAACAGTTTACGTTTTGGCAGCACCAGACAGCAATGTATTTAACAGCCTAGATTGCTAGTAATGATACTATTTTCTCATGTAGATGGCATGTTTCTGGCACTATAAAACTCTTAACCTTTCTTGTAATTGGCTTATTGAGAGTCCCAAGGTTGTTTTTTGTGCCATTGGGCTGATCACCATGGAAATGAACACTTATTGCTGTTTCACTGTAGTGCTCTATTTTTCTTCCAAGCCCTCTGCAAGCATCCTCCCTGCTCTCCTGGGAAGGCGGTGTTAGGATTTTGAAGCAGCAACAAGGCAGAGTGCAAAGAGCGCAGGCCAAAGGGGAAGAAAACAAAAATGTGTCAGAAAATCTAAAAACCGCACAGATCAGAATTTGTCAAAACAAGGCCTTGGTTTAAACCAACAAGAAGGGCCCCTACAGCTTGGGCCTTGACAGAGCGTGGCCTTTTTTTTTTTTTTTTTTTACTTTATTATTATTTTTTTTTTTTATTTTTAGCCCAGCTGTAGAAAACACCATCTAATGAACCTGTCTGGGGCTGCTGTCCCCATCCTGTCAGGCATGTCAGGAGATGACAAGCACTGGGGACAGGCCGCCGCCAGTCACAGACAGGCCTGCCAGCTGGAGAGTTCAGCCCCAATCTAATCACACCACCAGAAAATAACTTTCACGCTTGCAGCCTGACAGGATGGGCTCAAGGAAAGGAGGGGGGAAAAAAAAAAAATTGGGATGGAAACAATGCTTTTTGTTTCAATTACATACCTTTTAGTGGGGAAAGAAAACCCAAACCCCATTTTTAAAAGCTATTAGCACTGCATGCTGGTTTCCCTTAGTGGAACTGTTTCTCTCCTTCCTTTAACAAAAAGAAGACCAATAAAAACATTAATGCCAGCAGTTACAGAAGAAGTGAAAATGAGGCAGTATTTACAGTACCTGGATATTCTTTTGCTACATTTATTGCTATGTATACACACTCTTTTCCTACATATATGTAGATACAAAAATTATCCACACCCATTGGCAGAGCTAAACTTACAAAAATGTATGACTAATGGTATGTGGTTTTATTATTTCAAAGATGCTGGTTTCATTGAATATTAAATTTCTTCATAGCCATCACTCTAGGGTTTATATTATCATTTGGGCAAAAGCTGCTAAAGTACTAATAGTACACCTGAAATGGAAATGAATATTCATATCTATGAATAACAATTAAAAAAAAAAGTATTAGAGCCCACGGTCTCAGAATAGATGGTTCTTTCCAATTTACACACCGACTATGAATAAACAAAAAGGAAAATCTTGAACATGTATCTTCAAATGGGCTATACTGAAATGTCAGTAGTACACTGCTAGGCATCCTGTCTCTCTCATTCAAAAATTGCCAACATAGATTTCCACTTCAGAAATTTAATCATCAAAAATTGCTAACGTAGATCTCTGCTCCAGAAATCTAATAATCAGAAAAACCACAGAGAGGCTGAAAATTATTATTTTAAGAAATAAAAAGGTAGTTCCCCCAACAAGCATTAAAACAATTCAGTCTAGACACAAACAAAATTACTTAAAAATACACATTCAGCTAAAATGAAAGTGCAAAGCATTAACTAACTGTATCTTATCTACTTCTAAATGCAAATCAAAGTATATTTATCTTCTAGTGTATGTATCTTAATATGTACATCTTAGTAGACAATTGGCATGATTTGGAAGGTAACTGGTTTGGAAAATGACTGGTTCATGTAGTACTTAGTAATTATTTTAGGAAGAAATTATGAATGAGTGTAGGTCCATCTAATCCTTCTAAAATAACAAAAAAAAATGAAGATTTGTTCTTGCATCCTGCCATTCATTCACTCTCTGCTGACATTATAGATGTCAGAAAGTCTGTTTAAAAGCTTGCTATCTCTATTCATCTTTGTTTCTGGCATGAAATAGAGACTATAATAATCTTGTCAAGCCCACATTTAGACACTAATTCATGACCCTCTGCTACAATTTAGAGAAAATTCATACATAACTCTTTTAAAACAAACTATGACCCCAGACAGAAGGGCAATATCTAGATTCAGCTGCCAAATATACACTGACTAAAGCCACCCACCCTGATGTTTCTGTATGGATGAGATGGTCCAAATAAGCAAGACACTTTTGGGGTTTTTTTAACCTGAAGACTAATCAGATATATTTTTTTTCCATTTTGAGATATTAGGTATTCAATTAAGCATCATCTTATTTTCCTGGGAAGAGAGAAGGAATAATCTCTTTCATAATGCAAATACTATGGCTAGAGCTGTGAGGAAGAAAAAAGAAGTTGAGACTGGATGCAGCATCCACTGCCAGTGCCAGCGAGAAGTGGTGACCCTTGACCTTCCAGTACAGCCTAAAACTCCTCGTCAGGGACCCAGCCTGCATAACTCATGCAGGAGGATACATAGCAGAGCTGACAATTACTCAAAACCTACCTAGCCTCGAGAGGACAAACTCAAGACAGAAGTGGTGTACGGCATACCTACAAATGGAAACATCTTCTGTGAGCAGTCTGGATAACAAATGCACTTCTGCAAGGAACCCAGATACAAACGTATTTATACGTCCACCTACAATCCCCTAACCCTCTCTGAAATCTGCAGAATGAGACAGTAGAAGCAAATATTGTCACAAAACCTAATGATATATTGATACATAAGCTACCTAGATGGTAAAAATCCTCTAGAGAGCAGTAAATAAGAAACCTGTTCATGGGGGGTAGGTGTCTTGCTTATTTTAGGAATTTTATTTTGATTAATTTGATAAAGAGAATGGAGGAAAGAAACGCTTGATATTAGAGAAACAAAGGTATGCCATACTGGTGGTGATGATAGTAAACTAGCTGCCCACCTCTGCCTGTTGAAGGTATAGCTTGACATGATGAAGAGCAATGATACTCATAGATTTATTTCCTAAATCTGCTATTTGCATATGACTAATTACGAATTGATGCAATGTCTTATCTTTATTCACATACACAGGAATTACCACACACTGACCAAAGAAATGCAGTCAAATCCTGTTGATTTAGGATGGGGAAACATCATCTAATATCACACACCAGATACGTCAAGAAATAGTACAGAAAAACGCACCCATCTGAAATGCAAGAAATTTCTTTTAGACAAAATGTAATTATCAAAATTGTAATTTTCTCTGAACATCAGCATTACCTTCTTTGTTAATAATTAAGAGTACTGCATAAATTTAAAAGCCTCCAACTGGAAAAAAAAAGCTGTTCTATTTGAAAACAATGGTAATAATAAATACAATAAAACCCTAAACCAAATGATTTGAAATGGCATTTCTGCAGACCATTTGCTCATAGACAGTATCTTTCTCAAAACCACCATGTACTATTTTATCATTAGCTTATACACTGCTGCTTTATGGTGGTATTATTTAATTTATTTCATTCATGTTGAAGCAGAGAGCTCTGCCCTCTTGACCCCAATTTTCACTTAAAGAAACAAATTTCTTTTTTGCAAACTAACTCAATTTTTCTCCTGTCAACCTTTAGCCTCACTTTAAAATATTAACCTTTTTCCTATCATGATAAGCATCCAACTTTCTTCTATCCAAATTTAATGTTAATCACCATATCTTATTGTAATGTTATATTCACTTTTAGCTACCTCTGTCAAGCACACAAAAGTAATTTAAATCTATACATCCTCTTGGAATGTAGTAGCAATTGAGCATTTTTGTACATGTCAAAACTGCACAATCCCCTTTAAAAAACATTATTTCTTTCAGTATTTGCATTTTTTCCATTTTGTACGCTAAAATGTTAGCTTGTTTGAAAGAAGAACAAGAAACTGAGACAACACTGAGGATACCCTTCCAAAACAGAGAGCAATGCAAAATTACCACAATCACTTCCCTGCCTTTTCTGCCAAAAATCATTAGGCAAAATGAAGATATAGCAGAATTAGGGAGAGGAAGACTGAACTGGAAGGAATTTTTTCTTACAATTATTTTGATGCTATCCCACTAAATTAATTGAATGAGCTGTATCAGTGTTGCTGACAGAAGAATCCATTTTATATAAATTAATATAAATAATTTAAAACTTTAACACCACAGAAAACAAAGAAGAGAAATTTTTACATCATCTCTCTAGAAGCAGAATCCAAATAAGATACATTAGCTATTATAAATATTAATGCTGATTTTGGACTTGTTTGCAAACATATTGAATGCTCTAAACAGCTGTTAGCTTTGAAAGTTTGAAGTAGAAGTGGAAAGTACTCCAGAAAGTCCAAAACTGGTTTTATATGCAGGTGCACACTATCAAGAACCTATGTAGTGACCTTACTGGCTTTTCCCATGGAAACTTGTTTTACCCATGTATTTGGAACAGCTGAGAAGAAGCACCTATTTACTTCAGGAGGAGGACTAGGTATGTATATTTTCTCTTTCCTGGTATTAACCATTTATCCTTAAGAGTCAGTGGTATCATTCATTTAAAAAATTGCAAAACATAAACAAAACAAGGCCATAATAATTTGTAAAATACCTCAGTGAATGAAAATGGCGACCCTCTCTTTGGCCACTTCAATTTTCCAATGCAACTGTACAATATTGAAAAGGGTCTCCTGCATGTAGGAGCATTGTAACATATTTACCATAGAGAATAAGGTAGTCATGCTAGATTTAAAAAAAATATCTAGTGAGATGATTATCTTGGAAGAATTTTTTAAAAATAAGTTGGTTGCCATTGGTACAGCTTTCTCTACCAGCTGGAAAATTTTGGATATTTTTAATATTTATGAAAAAAACATAATTTTTTTTTTACAATGGAAAATGTCAACGAGTTCTATAGAAAGCCAAACACTTGAAATAATTTTTGTCATTTTATAGTGGAATGAATCAACAAATACGGCTTTTCAAACTTATTATTAGAAACTTAGAATATGGGAAGATTCAGTATGGTCCTCCTGGGATCTTTTTTTATGACACTGAGCCAAATACTCCTAAAAAGATTTCAATTTTTCATAAGCTTGCCAAATAACACCAGAAAGTAACATTTTCCTACCTCAATACAGACAAGCCCAAGAGATCCCAACCGAAGAATAAAACAACCCAAGACCTATTTTACATGAAAACACCACTTCATGTAAAGAAGAAAACCTGCTTATGGGCAATTGCTGTGCCAGATGTCACAGGCTCTGACAATAATGAGCTTGTTTGTCCACTAGAGGGCAAGGAGGTGGAAAATTAAAATACTGAACTGAAACATCATATATTTCAACAAATATTTCAAGCAAAACTCCTAATAGTACCAACAGTAACATAATAGGAAAACCATTAAAGTTAGCTGGAACCTGTATTCATTAAACATATGAGTTTTCCTCCATGGTAAATTACGATGTTCAGATGAGGATGGCAGTACTTTATGCCTCTGGAACCCACTGATGTCTAAAGATTTTCATGGACATTGAACTACAAAAGGTTTGATCAGAATTGCAGTTCTGCTTGATTTTAGTAGGAATGGGCCTCACCCCAAACCCACTGAAATCATTCCAGGTCTTTCCATTGACGTCAGAAGCTTTGGATTGAAAGGAACTCTTGAGAAATGTCATTAAGAAGCGTGGGGAGCAGCAGTAAGCACAAGGAAAGGGAGAGAGACAGAAAGTGAACGCATCACTATTCAAATGGTTAGATGAAAAAATAAAAAGAGAGATGGCAATGATAGACAAAATACAGCCATAATATCCTGATCTTTTATATTATTGCTGCATTTTGTAAGGCGGTGATGCCACACAATGAAGGCATCGCCATGTCTTGTCAGGATGTCTCTCTGGTTCCCTGGGCAAGAATAACTCTTCAGTTAGTCTTAGTATGAACACATCAGTTCAAATAATTGTCCAAAACTTTCTATAAACTGAGATTTGCAGTTGGTGTGTTCCACCCTGCTCAGTTCAGGCCATGTATGAATAGTTTGGGTGTAACAGAATGAGATTTCTTTTATAACAATGAGTCACACAAACTCAGCTGAAAAACTCTTTGTCAGGCTGGATTCTTTCCTGCTGAATACATCACCAATAACTGTAAGCCACCTGAGGTGTGTGCCACATGTTGGCATTGTAAAATTGAGGTGTACAGCATTTTCAGCAGACTGTGTGCAAAAAAATGCATACTTGTTTTAGTTTGCATTTTACCTGCAAACCTAAATACATTTCTTAGTAGCTTGGGTTAAAGACAGTCATAAAAAGCTCCACTGTGCTCTTTAGAGCATTGCTACTCAGAGCAAAATGAAATTTCTGGAGGCAAAATTATTTCCTCTCTACCTTCTTCCCCGTTCTAATACACAGGTCAAACAAATATGCTGAGAAGTGATGGGATGAGGGGAACACAGATTCCCACTTTCTTCATGATTCTTGGTCAGTTCTGCAGGGGTAAGGACCAGAATTTTCCCATCCTCTCACAGAGCCAAAAATTTCCCACATATTCTGGGAAAATATTTTGGTCATGTTAAGCGGTCTAACCAATAGCACTGTGGTCAAATCACCACAATATGTCAACACAATTTTTTACTTAAATTTAAAATTTACATAAGATAGAAGACCAACATGAATCTCTCTAATCAGATATTTTGTGCAATCTGAATTTGCTTTAACAATAACTGCTTGGAACATAAGTAGCAAAATTCTCAAGAGTTATCTAATTGTTGCCATTATCTAGTGGCAATTTTTTATTGATAACGGCAGTGGGTATTTTTAAATATAACATCTGTAGTATATACTATGAACAAATAAAACCCACAAAAAAGGAACATGATCAAGCACAGCAATGCTTTCTGTCTGTAGCATGACCCAGTTTCTAAGTTACATTGTTCAAGCGGGTTATTGTGATAGATACTGGGATAGATCTAAGCATGAGATCCTGTAGATTTCTAAGAAAACCTTTATAATGAACTTGAACAGAGCCCTTTGGTCCTGTGAGGCTCCTCACAGCATCAATTGATTCCTGGGCAGCACAACATTCACTGGGCTGAAACAACCTTCTCGTATTCTTGTGCTAACGTATCAAAGCATCATACGGAACAAAATTCCTATCTATTCTTTTCACACGCCTATTTTTCAATGATCAATAAATCTACTGCTATGAAGTGCAGCCCCCTCCCACCCTAACCCAGCTCCTGGCCCCCTTCTGTCCCCCAGCACTCCTCTCTGTTTATCTTGCTATTGCGCATGAGGTAGCAGAAAAAATCCTTCTCCCCCAGTGTCTCGGTTTCAGACTCTGCCAGTGAGTGAGCCTGTGCTGTTGACCTTAGCTATTCTTTCTAAAATCCTGTATATGCCCTTTACCATATAGGAGCAGTTCAGTTTACGAAATACACAACTTCATGAAATCAAATCCAATTTTCACTACTAGAAATAACAATCAATTGAGGCATATTCCCCACTATTTTTTTTTCCATCAAACTGCAGGTTTTCATCTGTCTCCCCTACAGTACTACAGTTCAAAAAAAACCTCTTTTTTTTCCCTACAGAGAACAGCTGAGAAATTAATTTCCTTCCCTTTCTTTTGGTGTCAAAACTTTGGAACAGTTTTTATCAGTTAAAAAAAAACAAAACCAAACATAACTCTATTTACTTCATCAGAACAACTCCTTATCTGAAATAAACACAGAAAAGAAAATCAAGGAAGCTGAATACTATTTAAATCTAAGAAGGCTTAAAACTTAGAGTCCATTCTCCAAATGCAAATAGTTATGTGTTCTTAATTATCCAGGTCCCTGACATTCCTTTTGAAATTAAAATGTACACAGAGAAAACATCATTATCAGGGGAAAACATTCTATATCTATACAACTTTTTAAAAATGTATTATATATTAAGATTTTTAAAAGGACACAGAACATTTTTAAATATTTTCTGCAGTAAAATCAACTGCTACTTGAAGAACATACAGAAATTAAGGTCGGTAATTGAAATTATTGACCGAGTGATAACCCTCTGAGTGAGCAAAACTTGAATTCGACAGGAATTACACTTGAGTTAACACTGCAGGACTGGTCTGCCCAATTACCAAATGACTTCCTGTTTCTTCACAGTGTATATGAAAACCCAGTAAAACCTTGATACCTTGGCATGATTTTACGTTGTCACTAACATTAAAGAACACTCCCGTTTGCCTTTGTGTTCCAAAGAAGCCCTTCTGCTGACATCTATTATTACAGTCTGCTTACGTTTGCAACTGTGCAATGCAAACAATGCATAGGGAATGACCTGTTCAGTTCCACACCATCAACAGACAAAACTGCCGAGTTCGGAAGCACAATTAAAAACAGTTACTGTGATAAAAAAAGAACATCCCATCAGCTTACTGTTCTGACCACAGGAAGACTCCAGGAGTAATAGCTGTTGTGTGTTTATGGAAACAGGGAGGTGACTAAAAAGTGCCCTGTCAGTTTTCAGCTCTGTCTTGCCAGCTGCATTAAAATGCAGCCCTGAGCAATTTTTTTTTTTTTTTTATTTTATTTTTTGTCTGGAATTTCAGGAGCAGAGAGTACAAAAGAGCTGATGAGCAATGAATGCTTCACCCTTCCTCAATTAATCTTGTCTCTCTACCTTTGCTTTTGCTTTCCCTCTACATGAAGGTAATAATGACACCCTCATCCATTATCCTTTTATCCCTGTTATTCTCGTGAAATTGCTTAATAATATGTTACAGATTCGTCTTCACTCACATAATTCTTCCTGTCATTTGCAGTATATCATCCTGCAAACATACAGCCCACTTTCACTGGCCGTTCTTTGAAGATTATTGTCAGTGACATCTTCAGGATGCGTTTGGAATCTGGAGCATCATTTCCGTTGCGATGGGGAATTACACTGACTTATCTGTCATTGCCAAAAGCACAACAAGCAATTCAGTGTTAATGCAAAGGTAACACAGGTTTTTATCATGCCGCCAGAACAAGAGCTCTTGTAAATTTATGCTAATATGGCCCTTTTATAGTTTAATAACCTCCTCCCCTACTGGAAAAAGGGGCACACGCACACGCACGAGCACACACATACACACGCACCCACACATGCTGGTAGTTTAATAATCTGTGTCACAGTGTGGTGGGTAATTTGTAGCTGATCCTCTTGTAATTATTTATTTTAAATCTTTTTATGAATGCTAATCTTATATAGTACAGCGGATCTCCAGTTTTGTTAGATACATAGAAATTGTAAGAAGCAACTGAACAGCTTCTATTTCTAACAGTAGATCTCAACCGTAAATAGTTCCCACGACAGGAATTCCCTATTTCTCAACAAAATAATAACAGATCAGGTTTTTGATCGGTTATTTTTTTTTTTCCTTTCTTTTCTTTTCTGTAAGGCTATGGCTGCTGATTCCGTTTGCTTTCCTCATCAAGAAATCCGCAGTACTACAAACGAGCCCTTCTCCCTGATCCAGGGTGGCATTCCAGAGGGACCCTGGCGATCCTGCCTGCATGCCAAATCTGACAACACATGACAAGCCGGTTGGCGTGCAGTAATTTGACTAATTATACCGGATTAGAGCATATTAATGCAAGCTGTTTTCTCCAGAGTTAATGACCTGCTGACTGGGTTCTGTAAGGCCCCACTAGGTCTACAGACAGCTAAAAAACAAAACCCTGCTTTCTAAGCCCTCGTCATTTCGCATCAGCAAATGAGTATATCAAACTACTGAGCAGCAAAATTCAAGCGACATTTTGTGTGCTACAAACCCATGCAGCTTTCCCTAACTTTCCACCTCAAGGGTTTCTTTGATATAAAATTAAAATCTACTCCTTTCTTATTTATTTCCTTCCTGCAATGCAGAGTCCAGAAACTGAAGAAGATTTTTTTTTTTTCTAGATTTTTCCCCAGTTTTTTATTAATAAGCACAGGGGAGAGAAAAATAATTTATGGTCACTACAATACTGCCATGTGATTTCATTATTATGTTAAGATTCTACACTTTTGCTCAAATAATTCAGTATTATGAACAACTTTATGAGGTGATGTTCTCAAATTAGATGTGTTTTTCACACATTGAAAGAATTACTTTGGCATTGATTTTTTTTTCTGTACTTTCTTCTAGCTGAATAACTTTTTCATAAAGACACTGGCTGTTGTTTTAAAACATTTCAAGTAAATGAAAAATATTTTCTGAACTTGAAGCGCGTTGTTTAAAAATAATTTCATTTTAAACTTTGGCTTGTTTTAAATACAGATTTTTAAGAACACAATCATTTTGGCAAATATGAAATAATTAGGCTGAAATTAATGGTTTTTTACCTCCCAAGAACCATGGATAATCTTTAGCAACATGACAAGGGCTTTACACGTAGCTGTGTGTATACAATGTAGGCTCTCATATTCTGAAACATAGAAAAACTTTTTTCATTTAATGATTTTAATGTATACATAACTGAATCATCTTACTATTCAAACATTCAAATCATCCATTAAGGATTCTAAAATAAATTCACATGAGGAGCTATTCATATGCAGAGGTTTGTGTATTCTTATTTAGAGCTTGGAATATTTCAATGCTCCACTGAATACTGAAAATATGTTCATTTAGCATAAGACAGCAATTACATCTTTTCCTTCTTTTTCTAATGTCATTATTTTAAACACATACATGTGTTACTTTCTGGAATAACTAGAATTATAAAATCAAACCCCTTGTACATTTTTCTCAAAATACACATGAAAGTGGGCAACTGAATCGTGGCTCCGATGGACTGAGCATGCATTTCCAATATAAATGTATCGCTGATGCAAAATATGATAAATAAAAAAAGTATTGCAGGGAAAAAGAGTTTCTGTTAGCACTGTGCTATCCATTAGAATTCTGAATGTGCATTTGTATCTTATGTCTCATTAAAGACTAATTACATACATCCAGTATGTAAGTTATACACAGGGAATCAAGTACTGCGCTTATGCCCACATGTGTACCTAGCGTAACTCAAATGGAATTTAAATTTACTTTACCATAAATGAGATCAGAAACATACTCAATTAGCCCATAAGGTCTTTGAGTCAAATTAAAATTGGTGCAATCCACTATCAAATTAGTTATGCTTTGCATTTTGTAAGCCAGAAGAAAATTGGGCTATTTGTGACTTGTGCTTGCAGAAAGCATTCTTTCCTTTCAGTGAGTAAAAGAAGAGGGCCTGAGGAACATTAGTAGTGCTGTAAAATGTCCTAGAGGACTAGCTCAATCAGGAAATTGGTAATGGGCTAGAGAACTTGACTCTAATTTACTACACTATATACAATAACTGAACCAAATCCTGGTCTTGCCTTTAATTACCCTAAGACCTCTGCTTTGCCATTACCCTGAAGAGCCTGAAAAGTTATCACCCTCTGACTGCTTTTCAATAACCTGTAGAAAATGGGATGTCCACTGTGACCTGAAAGGCAGTTATCAAACGTTCACAGCAAAAAGGCACCAGCACCCTGGCATTCTTGTTGGCACTCTCAGCAGAGGACTGGAGGAGTGAATGGGTATGAAGGCTACTAAGCTGTCACCCCTAAGGGGGATCCTTCAGGTCATGGGTGAAGCATATCAGGAGGGCAGTGTGGGAAAGGCAGAACTGGTGCTGCTCATGCATAAATAAAGGACTTTGGTCTTCAGGGCTGTCAATCCAGCATCTTTCAAGAGAACCAAATTCATTATACACAAAAAGTGTAGATAGCCCTTCTGAAAGGAATAAAGCTGGCATCTGATCCTCCTCTGGATAACTATGTAATCAATTTTATACTGAAGTTGCTTTGACAGTAAAACTAGGTTTAGCAAATGGTTTTGTATGTTAGAAGAAGGAAAAAATAAAACAAGACATATGGTGACTATGTTACAATAACAATCCAAATAACTTCGTATTGTAATATATAGACATCGTGTTTTACACCAACACATAAACAGAAGAAAATATAAATTTTAAAATGAGGAAAACATCTATACAATATCTATACAAATAGTAGTGAAAATGTATACACCAATACGGGAAATCTCAAAGCTAGATTAGCAGCCTTTAAAGCTTCATTGCTTTTAAGAATTTTAAGAATTTATGCAGTACAGACTTACTGTAATTGAGAAGGAATATTTAACTCCTGACATTATCTAAGTCCTGCATCTGTTTAGCTAAAATTCCAACCTTTGCAGCTGACAGAAATTTTTAGGCTTTACTTGAACAGCCTGATTACCATTCACATCTTCAGATCTTTGTGACACTGGCACAAAATGGTGACTGGGTGATCTCCCAAAAACTTACACGGATGCATAAATGATGCTGTTGTCTTTCCTCTTATGGCTAAATAAATCCTAGTAGAGAGGGCAGCAGGTTTGTGACATTAAGGTCCACTCTGATAACTTCTCAAGAGCTCAAAGGTTGCATCTAATTTACATACAAATGTCCACATGTACATTTGTAAAACACCCTACTGGAATACAGAACTGAATTTTTTTTTTCTGTCATTGTGTTTTCTGTTAGATAAATAGGAAATAATGACTGCAATGTTCACCGATCATAAGCCCACTTTTCCTTCAACCTGTAAATTCTAGCATTGCAGCTGTGAAATCCATTATTTTTTCTTGCAGACCACCTATACTCCAAAACATATAAAATGAAAAAAAACCCAAACAACCTACAATAAAAGGATCTATCAGGAAGGCAAAGAGGACTTCTACTCAGCATAGGAAGGTGATCAGTAGTTTCTTTTTGAAGAAATAATAAAGCACTTTTCAGCCTATCAACCACAAAATATCAGAATATAAAATACATTTTATGTTATGGGAGTTATTTCATAAAGACTACGAATCTTCATTTCAGTTTGTAATAATTTTGTAAAGGACATCTCTCCAGGCTGCAGGATGGTGAAATTATAAAATTAATCACCTTCCTGAAAGTAGCCAGGTTAAAAAAAAAAAAAACAACCAAAAAACCAACTTGGCATGTGTTGAATATATACACATAATGGTAAGGAAGACAGCATACTACAGATCAGTGCTGGAAGCTTTCTTTAATATAAAAATATCTGTTCATACCTTATTTTACCTGGGCATGGCAAACAGTAACCTGAATAAATGCTTCTGTAGTCAAGTGATTGGGTTCTCTTTGGACTAAACAAACTGAGTAATAAACAATCAAAATCTGCGACATTCTGAATCTCATATTATTTTGATCCTTCTGAATATCTAAAGCTCAGAACAGACTGAACATCTTCAAACAGGCTTATATCATAGAATTTACATTCACTTCATTCATTTGTGATAACAATTTATACAAAAGCCTTAAAATTGGGGTAACTAAGCATAAAACTAAACAAAACAAAATACAGCCCCTCACCATTTGATACTATTGTAAATATCTTGTTCCAGAGTTAGGCAGTGTTTTTGAGGAAGAAAAAAATCACCACAGGAGATATACATTATGAAAATAATTGGATAGACAAGATTTTTATTTCACTAGCCACTGTGCACACTGGGATCCAAATAGAAAACACATTCCCATTTCGATAAAGAAGTTGACAGAACAAGTTTTAAATTATTTCTTGTTACTTCTATCAGACACATCAAATTATTATTTCACCAAAAGCTCAGCATTTAAAAAATGTAATTATTTATGGGTGTCCAAAGCTCTAAAGCCAGCTATTCCTGTCTAAATGTAAACAAAGATCTGATTGACTACAAACACAGACTACATTAAACTCAATCACCATTTATTATGCACAGTTTACTGTTGAAGCTAAATTCTCATCAAATGAGATTCAAGAGACAGGTCAAAACTTTTTTTAAAAAAATATGTTTTAAGTGGCATTTCCTAGAATTTAAATTCAATGAACAATAATATATGTAGAGGTTTTGATCTGGCTTAACTATTATCTAATAATGATGGTACTAAATAAAAATCACTAGAAAGCTATAGCATCTGCAAGACAACAAAAAAGGCTTACAGCAGAGACTCCATGAAACATTTAGCTGGTATTTTCCACACACTGATCCAGTGAAAAAGGGTAAGCTGTAAAAATGTGCTTCTGAGAGTTTCAAACCATATTGTACAGAAGTCACATCAAATTAATACTGAGGACCATTTAGAGCTTTTATTCTGAAAAGCTTTTGAAAAGGGATTAAACTATGAAAACTCGCATGATACTAAAGTACCTATTAATGGGTTTAGGGGGGGAGGAACAATGAAAGTGTTATTTTTAGATAAATCGTTACTTTGTATGTAGCAGCACAAAGCATTTGCTAAAGAGACACTGCAACAGTTCTCCAGCAATATCCCACACATCTAAACACTGATTAGCAGGAGAATTTTTCTTGTCATTAAGAACAATCTTACACAGAAAAGGGGGTCTTATGGTTTTCTTTTTAATTTTCAACAGTTTCTATAAATAATTCATTAGCAAAATGTAGTCGTAGTCAAAAATTGTAAGTAAAACCAGCGCCGTTTTTAGAAGATTGTTATTGTAGAAAATATGACTGCATGTTTGTAGTCTTCCATACGCATATCTGATTATCGAAAGCCTGCTAACAAACTACTTGCATAAAAAAATTCACACTGTACAATACACTTAACACGAAGAAAAATTATGTTTTCAAAAAATAACAGGAAACAGCATGAGTAGTGAGAACAAGGAACTGGGGTAGTTGTCATCTCATCAAAAATAATGAATGCTCAAGAGATTTCTAACTTCATCTCTTCCCAGTCATTTGTCCGATAACAATAGGCTACCAGGAGAGAAAAGACGAGGCGCAGAGCACGCTCTTCTTCCTCGGCTCTAGCTAGCACCTGTAACCTCCAAACAACTATGTACCAGCTGAAATCCACATGACGACAGCCCCAAAAGACAACTGGAAATGTTGTTCCTAGCCTGCTGTGCCTCCATTCAGCGATGGGATTCACCACATGGTGGATGACAGCTTTGTGTCTGCCCCGTCTTGCAGCCTCCCCTCCTCCCTCGACACACAGTCGTGCACACACAAAACAGTCTTATGGCTAATGATGCAAACATGAAGTGTAAAGTCTCCTTAATTTGACCCTTGTTAAACTCCTAATTGGATTGAGGCGGTCTCAGAGTGGAAAGCAACCCTGGATTATTCAAGAAAGCTTTTACAAAATGAAGACCAAATTACAAAAGGCTTCCACTCTGGCTGCAGGACACCACAAAGAACAGGCAATGAATTGCAGCTGTCACTTAAGTTAAAAATCTAATCAATTGCCTTTTTTTTAAACAGGTAACTTTTTGAACAGTTTCTTCATTGTGATACTCTTCAGAGTGCGCTTGACCCAAATTTAATAAGCTGCTATTAAAGCAGAAGAGCAGCTGTAGAGCAAACACTGTAGAATGATACCATGCATTCAGGCTCTTAATGATTTTAAAATGACTACAACCATTGCTTCATTCAAGAGGAACAAAGCTCAGGGCTCTTTGCTCAACAATGTCTTAACACAAACTGTCTGAACAGACAGCATTCATTTGTCCTTCATGAACCCAAAAGGTCAGCTGCATTGCTGAGAACATCTCAACAGTTTAATTGTGTTTCTCCTGTAGGAAGACTGAGAGGAGAAACTTGGGGATTCCTTGTATATGAAAACTAGCCTTTTTTTTTTTTTCTTCCTTCCAAGGAAATATACAGCTTAAGTACAGAGACAAGGGGTGCATGATATGCAGACAGGTGTAAAACATGAAGTAATTATAGAAGCTCAAATTAGTTCCTAGGCCTGAGGCAAAAAAGAGAACAGTGCCTTGACAAAAGGGAATAGCAAATAAGGATAGCAAACAAAAAATGGCTTGAATGTGTAAATTAGCAAGAAAAATGAGACAGAAAAGCAGCTTTACTCTACTATTATTCACCACATGAGAACAGAGCAGCTGAACATGATCAAGAGGGCTTTGGAGGAGAGAGGCAGGCATCAACACCGAAACGAAGCCAAAGAGTGGCAGCTCCGCACTTTCTAGTCAGTCACTCATTATGTGGTGAAGTGCTCTTGAGAAGTGCCTCTTATACTTGACCTATCATATTACTTCTTCTGTAAACACATAATCCCTGCTTGTTAGGTGGTGTCAACACTAGCATTCATTCACTGTGGTAGTCCTTTTGTGTATAGACACTTTAGAAGTGCTGCCAAAACCAAAGAATTGACACCATAATAAAACAATTTGAATTTCAACCAGGTAAACAGATCCTATGCGCTTCTGTAAAATGTACTGTGCAGAGCATTACATCCAGTTTCCCTTATTTGAGACAAAACTGCTTTCTTATCACAAAACTGCTTTCTTTGCGTGTCTTTTTAGCAAGGATAACAACTGACCGCCTAATAATTAACACTAATAAATGAGCACAGTTTAATAACAGGAATTACAGCCACCACAACTTATTCGCTTCATACATATAAAAAAAAAAAAAAAAAAAAAAAGAGTTTGCATATTTTTACTACCAGTCAGCTAAGCAGAAGACCCCAAACAAAACAAATTGTGGTTGTGCAAAACTGACTACCTCCTACATGCAACATATTATTACCATGAGGGTAACACAAAAGCCATAAAACCGGTCAGCTGTTACACTAGAATTTCACCCTCTCGTGCAGATATTTTATACTTCAATCTTTGTGGGGTCTTATGTCTGATTATTATAATAAAATATTAAGATCTTTCACTCAAAGATTACAATTTTTTTTGCTGTTAAAAGTACAGATTCACACCTACAAACACTATTTTAACCAATCCAGAATAACAAATAATTGATCCTGTGCTTCTGCATTAACAGAGGTATTCTAGACAGAATATCACCCTAATGCTCTGAACATTCATGCAGCCTACTTGACTTAAAATCATTTTTTCATTCAACAGTTGACAAAATATAAGTGAACTTTCTATCAATGAAACACAACACTAGAACAGTAGTAGTCGGTTAAAATGGCAAATTTTACAAATAAGTCCACAAAGACACACAAAAGGAAGACTCAAATATGCAGCACCGCACCTCTCAAAGCTGAAGAGCCATGTTAGTACTGGGTGCATCAAAAGGAGCAAGAAAGTAACATTACAGGCCTGGTATTGCAACAAGGTGCTGTGATGCCATTACAGCAGCCTAAAAAATAACATATTATCATGTTACATCAACGTCATCATCCTCCTGCCTGGGATTGCCAAGATTTTTTTGTTGGGTTTTCCTGGGCGAGAAATTGAGCCTACATCCCTATCCACACATAAATTTTGCAGCTTAACGTTTTGTGTTCAGGCACTGAACTGTGCATTTCTGGGAAACCTTGACAACACCAGTAGTGTTTGGCTCAGTTAGCTCACTTAGCAGGCAGCAGCCGGCAGCTTGCCTACTGCTTGGTCTTCAACCCATCCACCTGGGAGCAAGGGCAGTGAGGTATTCCTACCTGTACTCGCCACTGCATCTCGTTCAAACACCTCTGATTGAATTCTCAGCAGCCTCAACCAACCTGAACAAACTCACGTCAAATGGAAATCTAATTCTCACGCCTTCTACCTCTGTCTTTCAACTGTGGCTTCTTCTCCCAGTCTTAACACTGAGACAGAACTCTTTCCCTACATCACTGTCCTTTTAGAAATTCCATTTTACAATCGTTTAAAAAAAAAACAGATATACAAGCTTCCTACATAATATAGTAGCAAGCATTATTTATTACAACCTTTTTACCTTTTCCATTACATTTTTCTCTTTTTTCTTTTTTTTTTTTCACAATCTCTTGCATTTGCCAAAATTACACTGCAAAATGAGGCCAGAATCACATAAGTTTTTATTTCTCTAAGGCAATATGGAAATGTATGTCACTCCATAAATATTAGACAAGACCAAAAACAAATAATGTAGTCTTGTGAATGAAGGCCTCGTAAGTCCCATGTTTAGTAATGTTAATTTAAGAACATACAGTACCACTCCATACAAGCAAGTTCAGCAGTTTGTGCATCCAAAAAGGTCTCATTCAGTCCTACTCATTAGGATTTAATTTAGAAGGTAAAGAATAGCAGCCAAGGTGTCAATATAATTATCTACACTTTTAAAGATGTGCCATGACCTTCATTATACATGTTCCCTCTCAACTTCTGGAATCTCATTCCTGTATCCTGTTTCCCATCCTAATAAAGCTTTCCTTTACTGTATAGACTGCATAAGCCTCTGGACAGGTAAACCTCTAGGTCAGTGAAGGATGCCGAAAGGCTGCTGTTTTCGCTGTCTGGGGCTCTGGAGAGCAACTCTTGGAGACCTACGTTATTCACTTTCACAAAGCAAGGAGTTCTCCCCACAAAAGCAGCAACTACATTGAGGCTGGCTCAATTCAAGCACAGCCAACAGTAAACCTGGGAAATGTTGACACTTTTCAGCATGATTCACAACATCAGAATCGCCACATGGGCCAACTGTGCTTACGTGCACTGGTAGAGATATCTTAAGGTTGGAATTTCTGTTTAGTGTGGTAGTTATCTTAATGTGAAGAAAACCCTACATGTTCCAAATTTAAGTCAAACTCCTTTAAACAAAGATCTACTTCTTCCTTCATAATTTGTCCTCTGATTCCCCTCTTCAGTTCTTTATATTGTTTTTTCAGTCCCCTCCCTTCAATGAAACACATTTTACTAGAAGTTTTCAAACTAACTTTTCCAGAGAAATTTTAATGTCTTCCATTTCAACTTCATTCTCTTTCATCTTTTTGGCCCAATCTTCAGCCCATCCGGTCACTTTTTTTTCTAACCCAAGCACAGTGTACTTTTTGGTCTTCTTGTTTGTGATTTATTTTCCTGTTCCACAAAGCTGTAGAAACTTAAATAACTTGATATAAAAATTGAGGGTTTAAGTGAATCACAATCATTTTGTCTGCACAACTGATCATCACATACAGTACCACAGGATCAGTGTGAGGTTGGAGTTCAAGTTCCTTATGCATTCACTAAACTCAAACATGCTAGTATTTGCTTTACAAGCAGTCTGATGTGTTCACTGTGTGATTGACCGGCACATATGGAATACGGCAAACCCTCTTCCATCAACGCTTTTTCAGAATTTCTAGAAAACAGACGGTCCAACTTGGCAGCCTGGCACCACAAATCTAGGAGACAACCAGGGAAAATGGAAGGGCATGGCTTACCAGTAGAGAGGAAAGTGTGCTACTAACACTGGTGAGCTTAACAAGTAAGAATATACTGTCCCAAAAGTGACTCTGCTTCTTGGTTCCAATTTGTGCTAAATGATTATCATTGTAGGCCCTGATTTTACTACTAAGAGTACTGTTTTACTACTACTTCTAGATACTCATATAAGAAATGATTTTCACCTAGCCATACTTGGTAAGTATATCATATGCACTAGTCCTTGCATGGCATAGCATAAATAAGTGTCTAGGTACAAGGTAACTTAAATAATCATTCCTATCACAAAATTCATGTAAGGTAGCAAAGGAATGGAAATGAATAGAATGAATGCAGCTTATAAAGAAAGGAAAGTAGCAGAGAGGCTGAAACTACAGCTGCAATTCCCAGCTTTCGGAAGGGCACTCTCTGCTCTGAGGCCAACTAAAATGGGACATGAGTCCATGCAACAAAAGTTTAGTCAGCGCAAAAGAATGACACATAAGCTTCACTGACCCAACTACATCTGATGTAATTAGTGTCATCATTTTAGCTAGTGCTTGATTTGGACCATTAATCTTAAATATTTTATGAAATGTTTAAAATTATATAGAACAGATGTACTCTGACTAAACATGAGTAGATTACTCAGCAAGCAAAACTATGCCTGACAACTGCAGGATTTTAATAGCACAAAAATATAATTCCAGCTAACTATTCTTTAAAAGTGTGACAATCTTTCTCCAAGGAAAACAACTGCTCATTTTTAGGCATTTTCTAATATAGCAGTCATTGTAGTTTGTCATGGTCCTTCAACACAGAACAAACAGAAAAAGAGGAAACTTTACAAAATGTGCAAAATTCTGGTTTTCATCTGTAAGGTGCATTCTGTGTAAGGATTTCAATTAAGTATGTATCGTCAATTTAGCAAACCTCTTGTAATATCTGGCATGGTAAAATGGTGCCATTTTGGGAACACACATGGCATGTGTGTTATCCCAAAAGTCAAAACCTGTCACAACTGTATCATCAGCAAACCCAGGTCAGATTTCCCATCATCATAAATCATCTTTTAAAAATTGTTCTCAGAACATGCTTTTATATATGGAAGAAATCCAGAACAAATCTAAAAAAGCTAAATACCCTTACTGTCACAGTCCATACCCAAATTCTGTCTATTTAAAACAACTTAAGCATAACTGCTACCTTATGATACAATTGTTCTCAGCAAACCAGTGAGGTTTCAAATTGTATGTTTCTCCACACACATTATACACAGGTATATTGATACTCACTATATGCAAACGGCTTTTCTCCAACACTCTTACCTTCTTATGGTTATCAACTTAGGTATATAACACTGCAAACTCTTACTAGGAGAACATGCTCCACGCAAATTCAGGAGCAAGAATGAAGTCACTGACACACCTTCTGCCCACTTTTCATGGTTCTTTCCCAGTGAAAGTACTGATTTTGAAAAATGCAACTGATACTATAAACTTCACTATTGGAACAGATTAGGACACAGGCAAACTTCAGGTCTGCTGGTGACCACATCCTCTTGCTTAATCTGCTAGCTGAGGAATGTCACCCTAGTTGATTGACTTCTGAGAACTAGTGACATCTTCTCACCCACCATGCTGCTAATGTTGTCTCGAGAACACCTCAGTTGTTCCCACAAAAACAGATGAAAAAAATTCATTTTCAGTAAAACTATTTTTTCTGCTCACACAGCTAGTAGGAAAGATGAGATGTATATTTTCTAAGCAGTGTTTTTTATGAAATGTGTACCAAAATAAGTAACTCTCTCTGTTCGCCCATTCATACACGCAGTACTCTAACTTTTAATCTCTTTTTTTTCTGTGAAGGAAAATTTTGTTTAAGCACTGAAAAAAGAAGATGAAAAAGTCTTTTAAATCTGGATGCAGAGTTAGAGGGTGAAGATGGGGAAAGCTGATATAGCTGAAGACAGAAATAATCGAAGACTAATATTACTGAACACTGATGCTGAGATACTTATAAAAACATCCAGCCTGCTGGGATATCTGTGAATCTGGTAGATGAAGTGACAAACCCTCCAGCTTCTGTGCGCCCCGTTACTTCATGACTTCGGAGGTATGTTAGTTCCCCGGGAAAAAGGTTTTTAAAACCATCCTGGTAAACAAATGTACAAGTACCTCTTGAGGATGAGTCTCACTAATGTCAGTGGATTTACTTGCCTGAGAGACTGGTAAGTCAAGACAAATTAGGGTGGGAATGGTACATCTAAGGTTAAATAAAGGTTGACATCCAGGTTTCAGTAATGATTTTTTGTTGTTGCTTTCTGAAACCTGCAAATCTACAAGGTATTTCCTTCCCAACTTTAATATCCCTCTTTCCACAAAATATCATCAGTTATCTGAACTGAAATTGCATAATAAAAGCTGCTTTGCTAACGGTATAAAGGGAACCTAACCTTCACTAATGGAGTTCAGAGAACTCTGAGCCATTTAACAGCAGTACATCTAAGTGGGTTACTGTAAGTCTGGGAAGAGTAAACAACTAAACAAGAGCCATACTGAAGTCAATAGCCCTAAAGTTACAGATGCCATTTATAATTTCAGTTCATCGCTATATTTTTAAACAGATGTACCCAGCCAATATCTTTGTAATTAGTCTGTGGTACACTGAATAGCAAATTTTGTCAGATGGACTCAATACCACATGCTCCCATACATGTCCAAAGTGGAAGGCACAATGTAACCATTTTACAGAACTCACAGGAATCAGACAGGAGCAGAATAAATCACTCTGCGAACAAGCTGTGTACCAGGCTTCATTAGTTATAATTACCCCCAAAATATGCTCAGCAGAATGCACACGTGTCATCTGGGAGTGACACACAATAGAGTGGGCAACTTATAAACTCCTCCAAGCACAGAAAGAGTCCATAAAACAACTGGCTTGTGCATTTGGATTCATGTGATAACACCTCCTATTGCATAAGCCACCAGATGACACAGATGGGGCAAATCCAAACAAGGAACATTTCTTTTGTATAGGCATTGGACTTCATTTGATGCCTATTCAACCAACAAGCTGAGAAAGCTGAGTATGAAACACTAGATCTTTGTCTTTTTTATTTCCCAGATTGTGCTACACTTGCTCGAAATAATGAAACATGTATAGTTTTAAGTACTTTGAATTTAATGACTTAAAGAAAAAAGAAAGCAAACAGAACAAAACAGGACGTTAAATTTAACATACTTATGTACAGCCAAAACCAAAAACACTCTTCCCCAAACTTTAAAACATCCCACTTTCACACATTGTATTACCAGAAGAGGTAAGTACTAACTATCAGCAATCACATCTATTCTTTTCTGGAGAAAAGAATATTAATTAACATTATGTTCATGGATCAGATTACCTTTGCTTTAATGATTACTACAGAACCAACCATGTTACAATTATTGCAACATTGATCTCATCTTAACTTTGCTCTGTAAACTTGCTCATTTTTTTTGCCTCCTGTACTTTCTGCCAATCATAATAACTATTTTCCGTCTGGGACATTCCGATCTCATACCAAATGCACATTTCTTCCCTCCTATTATTGTTATTTACATCCCTGCACCCATATACCATAGCATTCCTGGTTTTCTCATTAAATGCCTTTCCACATCTTTTCTGTAGCTTTCTATTATTGCCCACTGCTATGGAGATTTGATCATGTGAAAATATTGGAGGTACTTGCTTACTGTAATAAAACTAGGCTTTACTCAGAGGGAAACTGATATTCATATACAGTTCACTGTAAAGAGTGATTTAATGGCAAATATAATGTGGAAGTTAAACATGGTCATATATGTCAGTATTTTAATATAAACACAGAAATATATTTTTTTAGATGTTACATGTGTAGTATTGTGCACGTGTACACACATTGATATGAATCCCCATGTGTCTATTTACTTCTATATTCAAGTGTATAAACACATACAAATAAACCCACATAAAAATACAGACACACATATGTGTACACACTCAAAAAGCACCCTACACCTTTAGGTGGCATATAATCTAAGCACATAAAGTGCTTATACTGTGTTATGTTTCTGACATGCTGTTAAGGAACCACGCAATATCCTCACATCTGTTAGCTGCTTCCAAGACAACCTAGAAAGTAACTCCAAAACTCTGACTGAAGAATATATTTAAATTAGTAACTTAATATTAACTGCATGACACTGAGTTCTATGAAATCGTTCATGTCCACCAAGTAAATACCCAGTTTTGATACAGTGGACTTTAACTGAGGTTCACAGATTTAGAGTGGTAACATGAACTGTCATGGTGAGAAGTGAGTATATCCACAATATGTAACGTCAATTACGGTCTATTATAAATAGCATCAGTTAACCTGTGATCTATCACATCTGTGCATCAGTAACACTACGTGGATGTAAGCAAGGACAGAATTTGGCCCACTTGGCCCCATTTCCGTGTAGTGCAACTGAGAGGTCAGCTTCAGTATTCATGCATTCAGCACCGGCAAACTCCATATAGTGCTCACAGGCACAGTGGCAGCAGTTTCCTATTTTTAAAACATCAGAGAAGCATGAACAATTTGTGAATACGAGAGCTGCTATGGTATTATTTGAAGTCACTGCCTTCTTCTTTTCTTTCTTTTTTTTTTTTCTTTTTTAAAGAAACAGATATTGAAAGTATCCCAGCTAATAATTTCATTCTGACACTTGAGTTTAAAAGGTTAAGTTACTATCTGAAGAAAGGTAATCTGGCTGCCTTTCATAGCAGCCTGCAAGCTCTGCAATCTGCATAGAGAGGGGCATTTGTCATCATTAGCTGAGCAGTGACAGCTGGCACCTAGGGTGTCCCAGATTCAAGAAGTGGCAAAGGCACTCTTTTACCTTAAGTTGCCATTAAGTACAGCATGCTTCGTAAGGAGCAATAGTTTCTTTTTGTTATACACTATGAAATAACAACAGTGAATGCATCTGTATTTTCTTCAGCAGGGAGAACCAGCTGATATACAATTAGCAGTTGCCTTTAGACAACACGACACCAGGTTTATTATATGAGCAAACATCCAATTCGTGTAACTTGAAAATAACTACAAATGGCTCAAAATTAAGGCAGTACATTTTCCTTCAAAGATATTTCAGACTGATTGATTTGTAAATTTTCTTTAGACATGACAAATTGTGAATAAAACACAGTTTTTAACTGGAGGTATAGTACTGTCACTTCAAGCTAGGAATGCCTAATTACTAAAATAGACAGGTTATTACATATAGGAAAAAAAAATAGTCCTACACTGGCATACAAGCTAATGCAGTACATTAATGCTTTGAAAGAATACCTGATGGAGCAGTATTTTAATAGCTGCATTAGAAACTTAAAGTATATTCTTAGAGTGTATTTAACAGTTAAGGTTGTGCATTTTTTTAAAACTTTTTGGGGTTCATGTTTAAGAGTGTATTTAATAAATGGAATGTGTAAAAGTCTATGAAAGTCTACCACCATCAATTATTCAATCTATGAAAGACTGGAGAAATGGTTTATAAACGTTAGAAGACCCTGATTTGGTTAATTTTATATAAACAAAATACAAAGCTAAAATCTAATATGCCTTGACAGCAAAAAAACCAAACCCACACAACAAACAAACAGAATTTTTTTAAAAAGGAAGAAAAAAACCTTCATTTCTCTACAGTGTCTCAAATTTGAAACATAATCCATAATGCTAGATTTTGCATTATTATGTAAACTAGTTTTTCACAAATAAAACTAATTTTTGTGTTAATGTAAAATCTATGCAAATAGATGCAGTCATTTATCAGGGAAGCTGACAAGCATTCCATATTGGAGAGGGAAAATGAAACTGCCTCAAGAATAGAGGCAATTAATTATTTCTGTATTTTCTCTTCCTCTGTCTTGAGGCACAAAAGTTATCCATCCAGTTAAAACAGCAAATGAAATAAAGAGATTTTTTTTTATTTAAACACATATGGCTTTTGCCTGCAATACTGATCACCACAAGGTCTACAGATGCCCGTGGCTAAATTGTACACTGGCAGATGCACACAAGGGAAAACTGTGTTAATGCAGCGTGGTGAACAAAACAAATGAAGAACTGAATTTCAGGGGGGTGGGGGAGAGAGGACTTCTTTTACCCCATCAAGATACACAGTTTGCCTATCAAAAGTGGATTAGGTTAGTTACAAGCTTAACCTGAAAAGTTTTGTCTCACCTCCTATGTCAAAAATCTGAAGCATACATGTAGAAGGAAACATCCACGCAAATCCACACAATTTTGTAAGGTACGGATTATAAATAATGTGCTTGCCAAGATAAATGGTTATGTTATTTCATCTTTACAATTAAGGACTAATAATATATAATGAATGTGCTCACAGAATATAATGAGAAAACTGTTATCCAACATACTTGCTGTCATTTTTTACCTACGTAAAGAAGCAATCTCTGTAAGCGTAGCTGAAAATTGCAAGCATTATAGCACAACCTAGCATATGCCATATACTCTCCTCTGCTTCAGAGAGCCAGTAAGAGTTCTGCACTTGTTAAATTTTTGCTTTTAATAAGGTTGTTTTAAAAAATTTAAGCCAAAATTAGGCAGTTCATTCCTGGAAAAAAAAGTGCAGAAGAAAGCAAGAAATAGAGATAGTAAAACATTCACTGAAAATAAGACAGAACCACGTTGATCACAGTAACTTCTCTTATGGCAGGCCTGTACATACTGCGTAACTTTAAAATTACCACTGTAATGACCAAATAAAAAGCAGTAAAGAATACATTTACAGTCCACTTTTGAAATGTATTTTGAGTACATCACACAACATAAGTAAATCCACTCCATTAAACACAGTGTTGACAAAAAAAAAATAAAAATAATTTTTTTTCCTGGAAGTTTCCTTTAATTTTACAAAATAATTATTCTGTATCGACTGAAATTGTAAATAAAGAAGATTCAGAAATGTGAAATAATAAATATCTATCCTTTGCCTCATCTAAAACTAAGGAAGCTTAAGAGAAAATATTGTCACTACTCTAACAGATACACCATAATTTTTTTCTTCTTTTCAATGGCACTAATGTATTATAAGCAATAACACGCCTGAAAGGCAAAATCTATTCCTACTATTAAGAAAAAATGATAGTAATATTCCTTTAAGATAAACAGATATTTCCATAAGCAGCTAGTACTTCTCTTTCAACAATTGTATTGGAGATTTATGAAATTACAAGACTATGTGTTATTTCTGTAGTCTTTCTCATTTCAATGACATCAGCACTATGCTGCAAAGGATCCAGTCCCATACATTCTGTCCTAGAGTTGGGCTGAAAAAATGGTGGGGAAAAGTAGGAAGGAATGTAGATTAAATTTTCAAACCCAAGTAAGAGGAGAACTAGAGTGATTTGCTGCTCTCAGTTCTCCCCTAGATAAAATATTACGCTTTACGATGACAATGTTCCACCAGTTCAGAAAAAAAAGTTCAGTGGTGGTGGGAAAATCAATACATTTTTAAGGCCAAAAGTCCTAAGCATCAAGTTTTTCCTGAACAGATCTTACCGCTTCTTCCTTAAATAATAACTTGGTTGACATGTTTATATTACAGATACATCTAGGAATTTTTTAGTGAATGAATAAGTGGTTTTAGCAAGTAGGTTGCTTCTATTTGAGACTGTTAAAAGATTTTGTACCTTTGGAGTGTTATAGAAATACTCCCGAATATGTGAAAATACCTGAAAAATACAGTTTTAATAGAGATTTTGAAAGCATAATCTTTCACTCATTTCTCTGAATAACCTCACGCTTCTCATAAAGGCTTTAGAGAAGATTAGGGAAAGCATTTTTGTGGGAGCATCTTCTTAGAATATGGACAAAACAGCACTGTCCTTTCTCAAGAAGCTAATTCAACACTATAGCTAAAACACAATGAAGTTAATAGGGAAGTTCTGCTTGACAAAAGAGTAGATATTTGGGCCAGAAATACATTTCCTCACCAGCGCATGTATTTGATGCATTAGCTGTTTTAAAGGCACACTGTATTTCATCCTATTCAATTGTTAACCTCCAAGCGTTATCCCGCTTTGGCCCTGATCCTGCAAATATCTGCCCGTGCACTTAGCTGTGAGCCTGAAGAAGCCCCTGACCTCACCAGAACCAGCTGAATGTTTCGCTAACCATGTGTGCGTTGGCAGGATCAGGGCCTTCATAAGGTTCAATGAAACGTATTAATCACTTGCGACCAACTCACTCAACTCCTCCCTTCACCGTTATTTGGAAAGAAAATATCGGAGAGCTAAACACTACCTTAAAAAATAGAAGTCTGCATTGAAATATGTTAGGCATGTCTTTTTATAGCTAAATCGAGATAAAACGAATTACACAGGTAATTTACCATATCATTGTAAGGAGAGCGGACAAGTTTAATTTTAAGTTAGAGGGACTTAACATGCCCAAAGTATCGGCAGCGTGAAAATTAGCAATAAACACATAATATGACAAAATGTATGTGAAAAGATGGTGCTTATTTATAGTTTTATATAGACTAGTGTTCAAAGATTTTAAGCAACATGCTTTCTGCTGATCTCAACAGCTCTAGCCTCTACTCACAAGATGATGCAGTTTAGTTTGCTAGTTGATATGAAACCAGCTTACAGAGAAACACTAGTCCCAAAACCAAGTATGTTCAAGACGTGCTACCATCGCATATTGACTGGGCTAATAAGATGTTGGTTTACTTATAAACATGGCATGAACAAGCTGAGTGATGCCGTAATTTATATAATGATGCATTTCAAATACTCCCACACTTCAGTTTTGACTTACATTTTCTAACGCTCTAGTCCTCTCCCAGACAACGTATTCCAGAACTAGAAGTTACCGAGGGGAAAGGCTAGTTTAGACATGAAGTCTTCGGAAGCTGCTCATCCAACACATACAGCTTTATTTTCAAGGTCAACATTGAATATTTTCAGCCATTTAATCATATACAGCATGAGAGAGCAATGAGAGTTCTGCAGTGTTGGATGACCCAGTACAGATGTAGTAGATTAAAAGGCACTAATCCCCACTGATCCACCCTCCTCTCGCAGTTCAGCAGAAAAGAGCATTCTCCAAGCAGGAGATCTTAAAAAAAAAAAAAAACAAACCAGTGTTGGACCGCTTAAATAAAACGCTGTGCTTTAAGGAATGTCTGGCTTTGGAGAAGCTGATGGTGAACCAAATGAATAATTCAATGCATTTTTTCCCCTGCTTGAATGTTTCTGTAGTTCTAGCTAAAATTACAGTTGTGCAAGCTCCATATTTACTTTTGAGAGGTAACATTTTAAAGAAAACAAATCATTTACTGTTTTTTCCCTTAACAGATTGCAGATTAGAGGAATTTAAAGCATTAACAGTTCATCTGTAAGACCTAGGATGACCGAGTCCAGCAGTAATGCAAAGTCTTCTCGTGTATTTTTTTTTTATTATTAAGGGGAAGAGAGACACTTGTTAAGTTTAGCACCAATGAATGCTAATTGTGTACTGTAAAAAGGAGCTATATCAATTTCTTTCAAAAAAGTAAAAAGCATTTGGATAAAACTGTAGCTAACAGAAGAAAAATATTTGTGTAACTAATTATACAGAAGTTTATACTCAAAAATCTAAGTAATAAAGCGTATGTTTTCATTAAAATTGCACTTTTGCAAACACTATAGCAACTTACATTTAAACTTCACTTTCCATTTTTTCCTAAATTTGAAAGTGGAGGCAAAAAGTAAGCCACCAAATTAGAACAGAGAATATTGCAGGTACCATCAACTTGTATCACAAAAAAAAAATGATGCTGCCTATTTTATATAATGTGACACTCAAAGCAAACTCGACACAAATATCTGTCTCTAGTTTTCCTACTTGAAAAAAAGTAAATTTATTGTTGCTGGCAGGATGATATGGATGAAATAACCAGGATGAATTGAGGGGGGAAGGGGAGAAAGAGGAGCCAAGAAATCAGATACATTCAATGAGCCTTCAAACTCACTTCAGCAGTAGGGATAAATAATTTAATCTACTCAGCTTCATTTTTTTCCTAGCTCCCTAGTGCAATAGGCAGATATTAAAAAATAAAACTTTAAAATTCATGAGAGTTGTGTGTGGAAGAACTATCACTATGTAATAAGAAATACAAAGTGATAACAATGCAAGCACTTTGTGTGTATAGCCATCTGCATGTGCATTTTAACTCACACTTTTCACTAGATGAAAAGAAATTATCGGTGACATTCATATATGGCAACTTTTTTTTTTTTTTAAATTACACTTTAGGGACGTAGGTGAGTACCTGCAGTCAAAGATTTTCAACACCATTTGGCTTTTTGGCTAACATGAGCACTATGTGACAAGGCACTGTAGTCTGAAGGATTTGAAATAACAAGTAGAGTTAAACAAATGCTGTTATAGTACCCCCTAATTAGGGGAAAATATCTAGAAAACAGTAATTTGGTAAAAGTCACCAATATCATGTGGTACCATTATCATGACAAATGATCAATCATCATTTTAATGAGGTGATTTTAATCTCAATTTTCCAGAACAACTCAATACATATAAAAATAAGACTCGGTGATGAAAAGGTGTTCCTTCCTTTTGTAATTTATGAAGGACACATTAATAACTACACAAGAAACCTAACTGCAGTAAGTGGTCAGAAGCTTCGAAAATATTCGTATTTTATATCATATACAGTCAGATAGATAATCATTTTCGGAATCTAAACCAAACCGCAGACTTCTTGTCATGTTAAACTGTTGGGTCACCTTAGCAGTCACATTTCAGTGGTTGACTGGTGCTAGCGACGCCTAAATCCACAAATTTTCAAACTATCAAATGTTTATTGTGTATGTGTGAAATGAAATGATGTAGTGAAGTTAACAGCAGCCCTTAGTGCTAAACATCACCCGACCAAGGCAAAAGCTAATATTTCCCACAGACATCAAGATACTATAAATACGTATAACCTGCATTACTTGACATCGTAGGTTGATCTGGGCATTATAAATTGAAAGCTCTGATTTAGAATATAAAACGTATTTTTTTATTTAAATTTATTTTGCCACATTATGAAAATTAAGGCTACCGGCAGCTTAGAGGCACGACCTTTTGCCTTTAGCAACTGGATTTACCGAGCTAAAGCCCACGGGGCAAAACCAAACACAACCTCGCCCGAAACATTTCCGTCCCTAACGTGTAGCTCTGCCCCAGCCGGAGCCACGAGAAATCGAGCGGGGGGTCGGTGTGGCCCCCTCCGCAGGAAAGGGCTGTCCCCTCGGCGGAGATGGGAGGAAGGGACAACCTTTTGTCCGCCCGCTTTAACTTTCGTGGGGTTTTTTGGAATTTTTTTTTTTTTTTTTTT
>JAHREE010000294.1:2944402-3147722 GCA_033628505.1 Tringa tobata
AATAAAAGGCAGCGAGAGGCGGCAGACGGGAGCGCAGTTTGGAGGGAGGGGGCGGCCCCGGCGCACGTGGGACGGGACCGGGGGGATGGCACCGGGACCGGGGGGATGGCACCGGGACCGGGGCCGCCCGCCCGCACTCACCTTGGGGTCGATCTTCTTGAAGGCCGGGTCATCCTCGTCCACCTCGAAGTAGATTTCCGTGGTGGTGATGGAGAGCGTCCCCTTGGCCACCACCACGGGGGCGATGAGCTGTGCCGGCGTGCTGAGGACCACGGGGCCTGCAAGGCAAGGGCAGCGGCGTCAGGTTGGAGGCGCCCGGCCGGCCCATCCCCGGTGGCCCTTCCCCTTCCCTCCGCCAAGCCAGAGCCCGGCGAGCCCCCTCATAAACGCTGTTTGTAAACCGCCGTGTTTATTCCCCTCCTGCCCGCGGTCAGCGCTTTGAACTCCGCGGCCGGGACAGAAGCGAGTTTGTGAGCTCCGGGGTTGCGAGATAAATCAGCCAGCAGCGAAATTCAGAGGGGTTAAAGAGTGAAAAATAGCTGCCTCTTAGAAGTAGGTCCCTTCTCTTTTCATGCCCTTTTGCTCCTCGTTAACACTATCGCTGTTTACGTGCGATACAGGCAGCTTCCAGCCCGGGCCGGGCGGCGGGGCGGCCCGCAGCCCCTGCCCGCCACACCGGCCCGGAGAAGCCCGGGTTCCTTATTTTTAACTCTGGGTCCACCTCTCGACTCCAAAAGTACGGCGAAAAATTATATAGAATATAATTTTTTTTTTTCCTTCTTCACCTACTTCAATACCACACACACGCACATCGTTAAATGTATTTACGGCAAGATCGTTTTTATTTCAACTCGCTGTCACTTAATCCTTTTAAAATTACTGTAACAACGTTTCGCTCAAATATATTCCTTAGCGAGACGCTTGCATGGGCACTGAAAAGATGGGATGGGGAAAACCTACTCTAAAAGGCAGCCTTCTCCGCACAGATTGTTAGGTTTTAATTCAGGGGGAAAAAAAATATAAACCAAACTTCTGCTTTAATGCAAAAGACAACAGGGGATCACTTTTTCACCATCTTCAACATGAATGCAATCTACTATTAAAGCTGACAGTGACGGTGTTTAGGAAGCTGGCTAATTAAAAGAAAAGATTAAATATAAAACGCTCTTCTAGATTTAACCACCAAAGCGTGTAGGGTAATTTGTATAAGCGTATATAAACACACCCATCCACACGCATGCACAAGCACACATCTGACACATAAATAATAAAAGCCTGAGTACAGAAACTGGGTACACCATCCGACGGATGCACCTTTCAGAAAACCGGCAAACTCATCATCTCAGTGAATGCCAAAAAAAAAAAAAAAAGAAAAAAAGAAAAAAATATGAAAGGGTTTGGTTGGTTTACGCAGTTAGACATCTTCCACGCCATGAGGAAGACCTCGCTCAGCTGGCAGAGCCTGCGCAGGCTTCCAGCTGCCCTCCCCGGGCACTGTCCTCTGCGGGGAGGGAGGCAAGCAGCCCTGCCTGGAAGGCCTGGTGCGGTCCGGCCAAGCCCTGGGCTGCAGTTCGCCCCGGGGCTACCGGGCACGGATGCGACCTTCCCTCCTTCCCCAGCGCTGCACGCACAGCGCTCCACCACCAGACCTTGCAAGCAACACTTCAAATTACTCACTTAGCCCAAATTAGTCCTGTACCGGCGCATCTAACTGTCATGTTGTTAATGTTTTACTTTACTGTAACACCCAATTTGAGACCGGATTGCACAGCGTTTTGTCATTTACGGTGGAAAATAAATAAAGAGGAAGGCACGGATGTACCGTGTGTACCAGGGGAAGCTAAACCGCCCGGTTTCAGTGACAGCTTTCAGCAGTGCAGCGTGGCAGGCTGGATAATATTGATACAAACTCTATTTTCCCTCATTTTATTGTTTTCCATCTCCTAATAAACCGGGGTAGCCTCTTGACCTCAGTCAGCTGATCGGAATCACATGCGCCGGGCTCGCTTTGCTGCTCTCCCCGTCTCGCCTCCATCTTCCCTCCCTCCTTCTTTCCCTCCTTCCTTCCTTCCTTTCTTCCTTCCTTCCTTCCCTCCCTCCCTCCCTCGGCGGTGAGGAAGGAGCCGAGCCGAGCCGAGCCGGGGAAGCCCGGCTGCAGCAGGCTCCGAAGGGCAGGGTGATCGATCCGAAACGCCGCTTTAAAGCCTCATCAATCTTCATCTAGGTTGCTCAAGTAATTACGCCCGATTCTCTTGTACGATTACAAGTGGATTTGGATTTCTATTCCCCAGGCCCCCTTTTCTTTTGTGTTTACAGAAGGGGGGTCTGGGCAGCCAGCGGCTCCCTGCCCTGCAGAAGCACTTGCCCTCTCCAGCCCTTCTCCTCGCCCTTCCCCGCGGCGCGGCCGGGAGCCGCCGCACGGTGATGGGCTCCCGGGCCTTTGTGCGGGAAGAAAAGCGCCTTCGGAAGATGCGTCCTGGAAACGACCCGATATTCTATCATTTTAAGGAGGCGTTTGTGGGCTTCGCTGAATCCCAGAAGAAAGACCATCAATTTAATCCAATTACCTCTTTTCCCTGGTGCTGCGTGGCTAAAATAAAAATAAAGGCAGCGCTATTTAATGGTCAAAAGGCCAAAACCTATAATCTGACATTCAGGAGAAGACAATAGGTGCGGGTGTGCTAGCGAAATGCACTCACGCACTGGAGGAGGGGGCAGAGCTGCAAAAGCAGGGGGTGGGTGTGGAGGGAAGGGGACATTCACTTCTTAGCCCGTTACTGAATGCAGGGGAAATCAGGGATTTCTGGCTCCCTCCTCCTCCTCCCGAGAAAAGGCTCCGAGCTCCCAGACCGGTACCTTGCCGTCTGCCCTGTCTTCTGCTCAAATGACACCCTAGATTTGTTGCAACGTAAACATGTCAGAGGTATTAAAATGCGACAAGGAATAAGCGTTATAGTACTTTCCAGATGAGAAAACGTTTGTTTCTGTGTTGGATTTTTTTTCTTTCTTTTTCTTTTCTCTTTTGATTTAAAAAAAAAAAAAAAAGCAGAAAGCATAATAAACAGTGGTGAAATTACGGCATTTCGGGGCAGTGAGTGTTCAAACTAAGTGAAAAAAATCTTCACAGATTTTTTTTTTTTCCTGTTGAAAGCCCAAAATGAAAAAAATATTCGGTATTAACACTGTGTCATTTTTACACTTGTCCTTTGGAAATCTCCAATTACAACTTCCAATTCCATAGCATGTTTAAGGAGCACTGAGTCTTTTTGTTGTAGCCTTCAGGGAGCAAGCCAGCCACTGAGAGAATACGAAATTAATCCACTACAGCTATACAGAGAGAGGATTATGTTTTAATCCCCTTTGGGATAGTCTCTGGATTTTAAGGATCCGATATTAAAATGTTTACATAGAGCATAATCAAAATACTGCAGATTTTCCATATGGCACCGAGCTATCGGGGAGCTTTGGGTCCCCTTTCCCAAACCCAATTGATAGTCTAATGAAACAAAAGCCGGGCACACCTGAGCCAAGAGCCGCGGGACGGGCTCATTCGCATGCGGGAAAGATAACGAGCTCCGGCGACCGGCCTCACCCCGGCCCCTCGGCGGCGGCGGGCTGCGCTTTTCCAGGGGATGTAAATAGGCATTCCCAGCTCGGCTGTGGCCCCCGAGAAGCGGAGGGCAGCGGGGATCTACCCGCACCGGGAGCCGTGCTGCCCGGGGCACCGGCCGGCAGCGGCACAGGGGGGGGATGCTGCCGGGAGCTCCCCCGGGAGGATCAAGAGCCGCCGGCAAGACCGAGGGGGCTTCCCCGCCGGCTCCGGGGGCAAAGCCAACCGGTGGCTGCTCCGCTTCACCAGACAGCTTGGGGTTTGTGGAGAGGACACGCGTCTAGAGGGCTTCGGTTGTTGAGGCTCTGGAGCAAGAGCATCTCTTTCTAAGGATCGTTTCGTTGCCTCTTCCGAACCTCTCTGAAGCGGCCGGGGCGGCCCAGAGCAGAGAGGGAGAGACCTAACAAAGAAGTTCTGGCCTTAAAACCAGACCAGAAATCACTTCGGATCCACAGGTCTTGTAATCTGTTCAAATGGGGAATTTTCCGCTTTGCCTGATCCCTGTGGTCGGCACATGTGATTTACATTTCTAAAACAAACGCTACCACACATATACATTTAAAAATAATATTTTCTTTCCAAAAGTAAATGATTGTGGGATTAGAAGGTCCCAGTGAATAAAAGCAGAATGTAATCTCTCTCCTCCCCTCCGTTAATTTTTGTTAAACAGAGACTTCAATTCTTGTGCTTAGTTCTTGTGTCTTTGGTCTGTATTTTTCAAGTTCAAGTAAAGAAAGTCAATGCAAGTGAGAAGTTCTATCAAGTGACAGTTTGCTATCTGCTAAAGCAATACCAGTAAAATTACACCTCTTAAGGAAAGCTCCAAAAGAGTGGTATTTTGTTATTTCAAACTGCAAGAGCTAAAAAGTGCTACATTTATGAGCCTGAAAATTACACCAGAGGTATATCTGCTAAAATGATTGGGCGTAATTACTCCAAGTAAGATAAGATATATGCTGAATTATGAAACCAAGCAATTTACCTGCTGCAGGCTTAAAAGTATAACTTTGAAAATAATATTTTGGTGATTACTTATAGATGAAAAAAATAATAGCTGGGACAAGTACTTTCAAAACATATCCAATCAGCCAAGACTAATTTAATTCTACAACCTCTTAGTAATTATTCTGAAAAAAAGCAGTGAATATTGTCATGTTTAATTTTTAGCTGACACAATTTTAAAAGAAAAAACATATCAATCTTTTTTCATGTACTGTTTAACAGATTAGCTGAAACTAATAAATTTACTGTGTAAATTAGTTTCCATAAACTACAAATTTGTAATTTGATATGATACTTAGACACGAATTTTAAATATTAAGAATAATTATTAAAAATCACTTACAAGGTACCTGAAATACGACAACTGAAATTCCCTCAGCGCTTTAAAGCCAAGTGTATCTGACACTAACTTGCATTAAAAATGAGTGGAAATCTTTATACTCGAAACAATTTACATGTAACACACACAAAACCTTCAGTTTCTTGTAACATAAATCACATAGCATACAAGCAGAAACAGGTATAGGCACCAGAAGCCTTTGGGAAAAGCCCTGTAGTCAGAAAAATATTTCAACCAATTAACATCATTAATATAATACATGCACTGCCATGTAAATAACAAGTAAACAACGTAAGATTCCTAAAAAACAATTCACAGAAATTAGTCTTTTTTGTTTCTATTGTTGCCATAAATCTGATCCAAATTACCCTTTAAAAAGATTTCTGCAGTAAATACATTGAACTTACATGAGGATGGTTGCCCCCAATTTGTTCTCCACTATAGCAGATACAGGGACTAAATCCTTCACTCAAGCCAAGGCTTTTATAAGAAAGTATATATACAGCTCCCTTTACATATCACTTTCAACAGTTTCAATAAAGAGAATAATTTGCACAACTTTTTGATTGCAAAAACCAGATTCTAAGTCTAAACATGGCTATAATCTTGTTTTTCTCCTCCCCCACTGAATAACAACCCCAATTCCTTTCCCCTGTTTTCAGAGATATCCAAGCTTACTTTGTTGGCTTTTTACTCTTGCAGAATCATATGTTTCATATTGTGCGAGAGGGATTGATTTTTATTGTTTGTCTAAATGCCATTGCCAGTGTGGATAGGCCCTGATATCCAAAATTTTCCCCACTTTTTCCCCCCCTTTCCTCTATAAAGTATGTAACAGTACTACTAACATCAAAGATCAACTTCAATGGTCTTTTTCAACAACAATAACTAAACAATTACAGCAACTCAATTCTCTTAAGTGGTGCCATAACAGCAAACAAATGTGTTTGATTAAAAAGAAAATGTAAACAAAAATAATCTTACATATTACAACTGTGAATAAAATAGTAAGAAATAAATATACATTTTTGATGAGATTGTGAAAATGGTTAGATCCTGTTGCTTAAGAAAAAAAAAGTAATTTTCTCTCAGACATACACATACTTTCCATACATTTGAGTTAAGTGACATATGCTCTTTCAAGGTAAATTATTACTTGAATTCCATACCTTCCTGGTCACATTGAAAGAAAAATATAAAATAGTACTTCTTCCTGAGGGAAAATGTATTTCACAATATTCCTAGTATAAGTATCTCATTACGTTGTTCAAAGTGTGATAGAAAGCAACCACTTAGTACAACGGTCACAGAATATATAGAGACAAGCTCAATACCATACCAAAGTCAATCTTACTAGGTATCTTCTTACTGAAGGTTCCATGGAACAATTACCTGTGTGTCTAACAGCCTAAAGTAAGTCAGAAAATCAACTTTTGCCCCCTTTTGCAGGTAAAGTCTTATTTGCTCTGTGGCATACATGAAAACCTCTGAAATGAGCTAAAGCTCCGAGTGGCTTACTTGGGTTTAGTACTATTCCAGGACGTGTTCGAGCGCCAACCTGCCAGATGATCAGGTATTAATAATAATCAAGACTCCCCTTAATGATTCACAGCTGGCCAGAAACTTAAATGTTTGGGATAGGGACCTCACTACTGCAATGAATACATTTGCCACTTCAAAATTAGAATCATACAGTGTGCTCTGCCTGAAGCTATACCTTGGAAGCACTGAGTAATTTAAGCTGGTTTAGAAACTAAAAACTTGATTGTTAAGCAGTGCATCCAGATGTGAGTATACTACACTAATGTACTATGACCTGCACTGGCTTCTCCTCATTTTCAGGTATAACTTAAGGTACTTTTTTTTAACCTAGAAAACCTTAAGTGATGCTGAACATGCTACATAAGTGCCAGTTTGTCCCTCTGAGAGTGCCACTATGGCTGTCTATTTAATCAAAAGGTGAAAGAAAAAGCCCACCTTAGAAAAGCATGTTTAATGTTGGAAGAAGAAAGGAGGAAGAGCATCCTGCTATAGCAGTATACCACTGAAACAGGAACTCACTGTAAAGAGTCAGGAACATGAGGGTTCAAATCCCAGTTGCCAGTCTGAGTGGACAAGACTTGACAGATGTCTTATACAGTCCACCTTGTCATGCCAATAGAGCTCAATTGATTAGAAATCAAATGAAAGATGTGAGCCCTCAGCTTTGATTTCTTCTAGTCTCCATTCTGGAAAAGCTGTCCAGGATAAATTGTAAGCCTTATATTTCTTGAGACCGTAGTGAAGAGAAGCGTTATGTTTAGCTAACTTGTGATGTTTCAAGTTCACTTATTTGGTTAGCTACTCCTATATGTGTGTGGGAAGAAAAATGTGAGTTCCTAGGTATATAACTTGCTAGGTATATTTGGAAGAATCATCTAAGATGCAATAGTTGTAACCTCAAAATTTTCTGAAAATACGAGTATCTCTAAACACCACAAGAACCAATAGAGAATGTTTTCTAGTGTAACTGTGTCTACTGGTTGATTGCATATTTTGCTTTCCCACAGTTAGGGAACTTCTGAAGACCCTCCCACAAAGATTCTCTGGTACCTGATAAAAGGAGAACCAATGTGGCAGGCTCTGTCATGTAGGTTTTTTTCCTTAACAACCTGATTTCATCGCAGGAATTTTATTGCTTACACCTTTGCTAAAGTTTGTTCAAAATGGCTTCCAGGTTCAGAAGTTACAAAGATAGAGGCTGACAGAGGATGCTCACATAAACCTTGTTTCTTCAGAAAGCCAAGCTAAAAGCACTCACATAACAGGCTACCAGTGAGGACTGTCCAAATGCACTGGAGGAGGTTGCCTCTTGTACAATTTCTGGCTATTGAAACCAAAACTAATCTAACTGTTGTCTTGACTGATTTTTTAGCTTGATTGTACAATACCAGTGCAAAAAAAAAAAAAAAAAAAGGCAATGAAACAAAAATCCTGTCCATAGGTCAATGCAAGTGCTTAGTTTAACATAGGTACTGTTAATACAACTATGGATACATTCTTGCCACTAATCTATGTAGGTCTGTCCCTATACATTATTTTGAAGATTGTGTACTGGTATTTTTACATGGGAACCAATTGCACAGTGAAGATGAAATGAGGTGCAGAAGGGTGGAGTCTGTTCCTTATGTCAAGGTCTGTCTTTCTGCAGTCTCTCTCCTATGTATCCGGTAGCTCATCAGCTTGACCTTTGATAAGCTAATTGGCTCCATCCGGTGTGTGGTACCTCAGAGCAAGGGAGAAGCTACAGACCTATGCACTAGGCAAGTGTGAGGTCATAGGCTCCACTGTAGTCTAATTTTGCAGCCTTCAAAATTTCAAATAAAATGAGTCTTGCAAGTTATGGGAAAAAAAAAAAAAGAATTTTACATAGATTGGGATGAGTGGACAGTAAGAGGACATGAAGCACTCTCAGAGCCATTCATAAATACAAACCAATGAAGTTCGAATTGATTTAATTTTAAAGTTTGGAAAACAGGAAATTCAGCTGCCATTTTAAAAGTTGGAGATGCTCAGACTTAGAGTGGGGTGGAATGAGGTACAAAAAGGAGAGCTCCTCAAAGCTGTGCTTAGAAGCACTACTGTATCTGACTGACAACCACCTTATAAAATATTAAGCTATTTTGGATAGTAATGTGGAAAAATGATTAGAATAAACACTGAGATGTCTAAAAATAGTATGTTATAGAAACTGTGGGGCTTTTTTTTTGTTTTGTTTTCAATGTGGAAGCCAACTGCATATCAAAAGTATAACTGCTTTCAGTTTATGCCTGAATCTATACTCTAAATTAATCTCACACAAATATGTTTTTCTTTTTTATACTTAGACTTGAGGATCAAAATCTGAATATATAATAAGCAGAAACCATGGAAATCTGGCTGAATTAAATTTCCATGTTTGGAAGTGTCTACCGTAAAAAGGGAAAAAGAATCACTCTTCCACATTCCTGTCCCTTCCCCAAACAAGCAACCTCCTCAGTGAAATTCCTATCTTGAACACTAATTTGCAAGAAAAATGACGTCTGAAGGGAGAAACCTACTCAGTAGTGCATGCTGAATTCAGCGAATAGTTTCCATTGAGAAGCTTAAAAAACTAGGAGAAATATTAAGACTTTTTTTTCGTGTTTTCTAATGAAACTTTGATTTTTGCTGTCTAACTGACATATTTATGTGTGCACGTATATATACATACTTTCTTAAAGAAAAAAGAACCATAAAGCATGGAAAAGCTTAAGGTACCTTAAGCCACCTCCAGACAGAGAGAAAAAGAGAGTGAGAGAAAGAGAATGCAAGAGAGAGGGGAGAGGGAAAACAGAGAAGAAAGAAAGAGAACAGTTACTACCTCTGACTCTGGAAGCCTCAAAGGTGCAAGCTGTCACAGGCCGAGAGAGAATTATTAGGAAGCATCACTGCATGCTTGTTACAGTTCTTCCAGGGCTTCCCCTGTAGTTGCTGCTTTCTACCCCCTGGGACCTCCACAGACCATCAGAGCCATTAATGTATGGATGGCAACTGCTGTATTAGGAGAGCACATGATGGGTGGCAGGGCTCTCCCAACCTCGTAGGAGAGGACACACCAGGGAGGAAGGAGAAGGGTTGGAGAGGGAAGATGAGACCGCTCTCAGAACCACTGTCATTCTTTGCCCTCCAGGAGTTGAGAGGGATGAAGATGATTGCTCTCCTCTCCTCTAAAACCTCCTGGATGTGATCACTGCTGGAGACAATATAATGTGCTATTTGGTCCTTTCTTTCAGCCCCTTACTCTGACAGCAGATAATGTAACAAAACTTCCTCTGGTTGGCTCCAAAGAAACAACGGGTTTTTTTTTTTTGCCTGCAAAATCTAATAATTTGAATATCTGCCTTCTCTGTAGAGGCCCAAGTTACTGTTCTTTTCTTTAATTAAGAAAATCTATCATTTGCCTAACTCCATTAAAAAAAACAATGGAAATGATCCTACATACCTTAAAATAATTTTGAGATGGAAACAGAATTAAAACCAAGAAAACATGCCCCTCCATTACTCCTTAAGAATAGGTAAGAAAAAGTTGCCAACGGCTTTGCTTACCAGAGATTGTTTACAATGGTCAACTCTTGTAAAGAATATTCAGTGTCAAATTTTGGCTGTAAGAAATATTACTGTAGCTAAATATGTATATTTCTAAATATCAAATGCATATTATATATACAAAGATGAGTCAATTGTATTTAAGTTTTCCATCCCAAATATTTATTTTGTGAGCTTTTTGCATCTTTAGATGCAGTTTCTTTGTGTGTCAGTGTTTTTATTACTGCATCTGGTCCTATGCAAAGCTTCGAAATAATTTCAGAAATGTAAATGAGTCCTTTGTTAGAACCTGGAATAGAAAATTTCCCTAAGGGCTAAATGATTTACTTTTTTTTAGGTACTGCTATGCAATTTTAACTATATGTAGTAGAATTTTTGGCATTATTCCAGTTTCCTCTAATGACAGCTTTGAATATTTTTTCAATTGGAAATTGCTCAAAGTCATGATTATTTCTGTTAGTTTGTCTGAAATGAGACAAAAGGCTTATTTTGCATAGGCCACAAAACAGATGTTGATAATGTTTGGTTACCACCAGTCTTGTCTGGACTTCAAACAGATGACCTGGAAGTGAAAGGTCTTATATCTCATTAATAATAATACAAGCTGTCAAATACTCATGACCCAGTGTGCTCCTTAGGAAAGGGCAGTAAGTCAATACATTCAGCACACTACCAAGAAGTCTGGACAGAGGGCTTATCGCATTTAGTCCTCAAGCCAATGTGGACTAGCTATCTATGCTGGCTTGGAAAAAAGATCAGCCCTTGCTTAGCAGTAGTAATGCGGCTTTCTAGAAATATTTCTACACTGGAGTTCAGGGCTGCTTAAAGTTAGGGCAATGCTGGGATGCCGAGTTTTACTCAGACCTTCCTGGCACACTTGCATTGTGGGGAGTTTCCTTTCCTTTCACCTAGAGACAGATGTCCAAGGAGAAGGGAAGATTCCGTAGTGAAGGTTAAGATACGTTAAGACTAAGATGCATTGAAGGCAGTTAGTGGCTTTCCTTGGGTTTATTTGGATGAGTAGCTCAATCTCCTCATATAACAGACCAATTAATATGCATTTATTCTTGCAAGACTCCTGTGAGGCTGTAATTCACCATGGCTTGTGGGGAAGTCAGATTCTGAGTTGATTGAGCCCATGCAAGTAACCAGACAGATGCCTGCCAAAGCCTTTTGTCTTCCTAAAATAACTCAAAGCCTCATATCCTCCTATCTTTGTTTCCTTTTTTTCTTTCTAGAAAGTACTCTTTAGAGAGTAGCAAAAGACTTTGTCAGGGGTACTTTGCTTGGCTGGGGCCTATTTGCTGTTGCCACCACCATCTGACAAAGTAGATGAAATGTGCTCCAGTTACAGGACATGTATCTTTCAAAAATGCCATTAAGGCTAAATTCTGCTTTCAGATGTGCACAAACAATCTTCAGCAAGTCAACTGCAACTTCACAACAAAGAGAAAAGAACACATTTCTAAAATGTAAAATTCATAAAACCTGAGTGGTTCAACATTTACTCTGTTTCGGGGTTTTTTTTAGCACCTATTTTAGTGCAAGATCAGTGTTCTTTTTTTTTAAAAAAAAAAAAGACTTAGGAAACAATATTAATTATCTATTAAAACATATTTCCCTTTGAGAATGCCGGCTTACGATATTAGAATACATCCACATATTTTTCATTTTGAAAAAATCACCTGCTAAGCAGAAGACCAACTGTTAGCAAATTTACATTCTCAGGTTCTTACGAGAAAAGGTGAGTATTTAAGAGCCCTACTGCAGCATTAGAAAATAGAAAAGGAAAAGAAAAGGAGAAGAGTTAGTAATATCAACTCACTACAGTGGATTTGATTGTATTACTCACAGATTCACAATATATTAGAAAACTGTTAAAATTGACTGAGCTATCTCAATCATTAATTCTAACAGAGATGTGACTTGCCTCTTGAAGTGAACAGTCTGGGAAGAAAAGGAGCTAAAACTGGAACAGAAAAATGTAAAATATTTTAATACGTAAATGCTAAAACAAGAACAGCATCTTTCTATACTTATACTGTAAGACAGTTACAGACAGTTAAAATACTGCTTTAGTTAAAAATCTTGATGCAAACTTAAGAGTCATAATTCTAAGACCATAATAACATGGAATCTGATTTTTATATTTTATTAAAATGCTACTTAATATAATGAAATCTGACCAACTGCCATTGCAACATATGGAATACTAAGATTATATAATAAAAATATTCAGACTATAATTATTTAAAAATTCTCCATCCCATATGTAATTTATCAAAGTGAACTTTACATTGATTTGTGCCACATGGTTGATGAAAAACTATAAAGAGTCTCTGGAACAAAAGGTATGTACAGATAGCTTTGTATGAATAGTCCCAATCTGTTTCAAACTTTCCTTTTTTTAGTTTTAACTTGGTAAATCAAAATACTGTAATATTTATATTCTCTTACTTAAAAGTTTTCCAAAACCTAAGTTCTTTTTAAACGGTGCCTTAGTTTTACGGAATAAACGATGTTAAATTGTTTTAGTTAAACGGGGACAATCTTAAATCAATTTAAACCTGCTTTATAATGATCTTTTTTAATTCTCATCCCTTACTGAGACAATCCAAATCATTGTAAACCAGGTTTAAATTGATTTAAGCTTTAAAGTTAAACTGGAGGCATATCTGCATTTAGAAATTCCTACATATCATTTCACGCTGAACATTAACTAGATATAAATGATGCTGTGTTATACCATAACTTGATATATATCAAAGGTTTCCAGGTCACATACACTGAATCTACATCAGTCTTTAGAATTAGACAGGAATGGACAGAGTGGCTTGATCGGGACTCGCTCTTCAGAGCTGTCAGAGGTTCTTTTAACATTCTTAGGCATACAACCAAGGTTTTATGCCTAAAATTCCAAAAATAAGCATGAGTTGAGTAGCAATGGCTGCTGTTAATTTGATAGTAAGAATGAGATGGTGGAATGTGGGCTCTTTTTGAGAACTTCACAGGTTTCGGTACACATATAGCACTATTGCCACATCACCTCACCACACTGGGAGGTGCCTTGCTTGCCCTGTTAGTGTTGATAGGGAACACAAAGGCTCATTTCTGACACCGTTAGGACAGATGTCCTGTCAATATTTCAAAAGTAAATTTGTTTCTATTTCTATGATTTCTGTTTTTCAAACACTGACAATATCTCCCAGTTTCTACAAAACGTAAAAGGAAAGGACTAGAATTACTGTCCATTTCCTGAAGGAGCAGGGGATGTCTTACGTGTAGTGATCTCTAGTAAAAGGGTATATTACACATAAATACTTAAGGATTGAAATACTAGGTTTTTACAGAGGGAGTTATAGGGGTTGTATTGCATCAGTGTGTTTGAATGAAATGGCACTGTTGGGGCACATACAAGAACTTCATAGCTGACTGTGAGATTTGCCAGATTGGGCAAGAATTTTTCACGTCCACTTTGCAGTTCTAATCAATATTTCAATATAATTGCATATTGCAGCCTTTAAACTATAGCAACTGTATGCATATTTACTTGGAAGCACTGTTCTTAGATATAAGAACTTAGCCAAGGCATTGCCGAGCTTTCCTTCTAAAGGAGAAAGGAACATAGATCAAATTATCCCACTAATGGTCCTGCTTGACGCACTCTTTTATTGACTTAAGACAACAGTGTCTCAGCGATGGTTAGCTGTAGTTTGAGAATGCAAGCAGATCGACATATTAACTGGTATAATCATATACTGAAAGTTGCTCCCAAATAAAAGCATTTACTTCCCCCCTCAGCTCTGCTCTGGTTTCAAAGTATGAAATTAATGCATGCATTTTTTGCTTTAGCTAGTTTGTTTGTTTGGTTGTTTTGTTTTTACCATCCATTTATGATCTTATCTTTGCTACAGATTTCCACTTTGCCATCAGAAGAAAGTGCGGGAGCAAAGGTAGCTATTCCAGAAATTCAATTATACTGAAAAAACCCTGAGACATGACAAAACTTCCCCTTAGTGTGGTAATTTAATAAAGGTATTTTAAAAATATAAAAAATTCATATTGCATTTCACAGTTCTTACGTTTTTATCTCATCTGAGAGGAGAGTGTACTTTCAACATGCCTTTCTTTCCAGATTACCTCACCAGGAAAGATAGTATTGCAGACAGAACTGTAACAGAACCTGCTAGAAGACGGATAAAACTAAGACCTCACTGCATAGCCCCACACAGGGAGAAAGGACCAGAAGGGATCTTCCCCATACATTTTTACAGAGGATTCATTCCCAGCTCATCTGCCAACTAGGGAAGTTCATAGCTAGGTTACAATTCCATTCCTTCTTAGACCCTGTTTACAATAGGCAACTTTTTCCCTCGCTGTGGCAGATGGGTTGAGATACTGCAGATCCCCCTTAACTCCACCAGTGAGAGAAGTGGGTGCCAGCAGGAGAGCAGGTGTCTCTCCACAAGCTGCGTGGCACTTGGGATCAGGTCATGAATGAGCACAACCCCACTCTGACTCACAAAACCCTGAGCTGTGGAATTAGCCCGCATTTCCATTTTAACCAGAAAAAAGAGCCGTTCCCACAGTGGTTTTATAGAATTTTCAACAAGAAGTCACAGGCAGTAATAAAAGCACTTGAAGTATTGCTATTTCTCACATCTCTGCTGAAAGACTGTGCAATGAGCACAGGCTTTGTAATCAATTCCCCTAGTTCATGGAAGTAGGACATCATATTAAATCTAGAACACAAAGAATCTGTCCTGTAATTGTATACTTCCCTGCCAATATTAAGGCACTAACCACAGAGGTTAAGAATTATCAAGTTTAAAAGAGCCTCTTGGCTCATATCTTAGTTGTAATGAAAAATATAATTACCTGCAAGGTTGTCAATCTCTTTCTCTTGGAGCAGGCTAACAGCATCGTCATCTCCTTCCAGCATAAGCTCTGTTTCTGCACTCTGATTTACCACAGCTTGACTTCGGAAAGTTTTCTTCGACTTCACTACATCCTCTTCAGTGCCTAAAAAAAGTTACAAATGTTGTGAATTTAGCTGAATAACATTTTAAATATAAAACAACCACAGTCAAGTAGTAAAAAACATACAGTATAAATCATTTTTATCGAAAAAGGGAAGGAACATTTTAAAAAACTTTATCAAGGTTTACAAAATATGCCGCCTTATTCTGTCTTTCAGAATATATCTTGAATAAAATACAAACTGTTTCACAAAGACTCTCCTGCTTTTAATAATTGCTATTTGCTTTATGTTCAGTGTTGTTCCATTAGTTTTCCACCTGCAAGAAATTGAGGAGGAGTTTCTCTTGGTTTCCCACTGTCCTGATTCTGACTGACCTCTGAGAGCTCAAACCACCTACTCTAAATAAAGGAGTTGTTTCTGGGGATTCAAAATCTGTCATGATTTTCATCTTAGAGATAGGAAGGACAGGTTGGTGAAGTAGGAGGTATCTCAATGTAGAGTAAAAACAAGGTAGGCTATGAAGAGATTCAGAAAAGATTGAAAAAAATGGAAACACGATGAGGAAACTGTGGTGTGCATCTGTGTGTGTGTGGTTAAGGAGCACAGTAAAAATGTTGATGTATGGACATGTGCCAATTGCCTCAAAGGACTTCACAGAAATGTCTTACCCTTTCTTCTTGCCTACAACCGACCTTTTCTATTCAGACTGATGGCTCCTTATGGCAGGAGTTATACTATCTTACATTTTGGGAAGATCCTACTAGCACTTGTCAGAGTTCACTTGCATGCCATAAGAAATTAATCATAGTGTGGTCAAATGATAGTAGCTTTCATATCATAAACAGCTTTCATGTACTGTAGTGACATCCGCACAGTGTTTCTTAGGTGGGGAGAGATCCTTAGTTTTGTTTGTGGTACTACAGACTCAAAGTAGCCTTAGGAGAGAAAGCTTTTTGTTTGTTTTTCCCAAACAGAAAACCCTGCATCTTCACCTTGGACCGTCCAAGATATGGGCATCTCCAGTTTGGCCAACCAAGAATAAAACCCAAACCTAATCCCTCCTTTCTGTATGATAATTTGGAAATTTGCTTACTACTAAGCTACAGGGCCATGAGTGAAATCTGAGCAAAACCAGGCACGTGTGGATTTTGTTTGTCTTCCATAATGCCTGAACTTCACATGATGAATACTATTCTGGCAGGTGTAAAATCATGTGGTAAAGCCCGATATAAGACTCACGGTTTCATATTAATACAGGACAACTAGGAGGAATATAGTAAGCAGATAGGCTAGTGAAGTTCCATTCTATGCATGTGGATGCAGTGGATGTGTCAGGCAGTTTTGTTATTACAAATGGTGGGGAAGGTGTTACAATTTTATGTCCTACTCTTATGTGAGTTTTAATTAGTTTGTGCAGAGGAAAGTCACACCATATAAATAAAAATGCTGGAGGCATATTTTTTCGTGAGAGTGTTTACTGTGTTTGAAGATGACTATTAGTATGACACTTGATATCGGACTCCACCACAGGCTGAGACAAATTCACATTTTAGATTGGCTAATATTAACCATTTTTTTTCACCAAACCCCAAATTAAAGACAGCCTCTCTCATCTTTCTACTTGTTGCTCTCCATTAAGACCATACTGATACTGATGTAGATTCAGACAATACCAATGCTGACATATACCAATACACAGTGTTTTGTTGTGTTATTAGGCTGTGATTACTACCTTACTTGCACAGTTTACTACTTAGTACAACTAACTGTAATCATTCATCCAATTTAAAATTGAATCAAGTAACTAACAGCTGGAAAAGTTTTCAGTATTATGACCAAGCTTTTGGCTTTTTATTTGGTTTGGGTTTCCTTTTTGTTTGTTTGTTTGGTTTTTTTTTTTTTCTTCTCAATTCACGAAAGGGAACAAGAATTGCAGGAGTTTGGAAAAACTCAAAGGAGTAATGTGCTGCAACAGACTGTCAGTTTTATTACATTAGAATTGTCCTGAGTATTTAATCGCTAGATCAGGATCTTGTTACACTTGTGTTTACTACAAGGGAATTTAGCATCATTTGACACAAGTAATAGCTCTTGCTGTGAAGCATTTGACACTAAAGGAGACTGGGCCTGAGATGAACTAACATGGTGGAGGAAGGAAGCATGAAAATACTGTTCTCTTCCTTTTTGGTAGTTCTAGTGAGCATTACAAAAGTTTTGGAGATTTATAATATGTGATAATCTTCAAATGAATAACTTCAAAAGCACTAATCTGGACTAATCTTAGAGTCAACCATTTCTGTAGTAATTTATTAGATTAGTTGTTGTTCAAAATTATTTATGCATGAAGAAATATTTTTAAATTTACAAGAAAAGTTTCAAGCCCCAAATTATTACTAACACTTAAAATGCATCAGAAGAACCTGAATGTAGTGTATTTTAAATCCCTTGTGATGAGGGTTCCGGTTGCCAAATTACAGAAATAGTTCCATACACCAATGTGAGAAATGTGGTAGAGTAGAAGGCATTAAATTAGTTTGGCAAATTTGGAGCTTAGCAACAAGACAAATGTCTCTAAAATCCATTCTGGTTTATAATATTAAACATACATTTATCTAAAAGAAATATAGTAAATGGCGCTTCTTTGTCTTGATGGAAAAAAAACCCTCTGGTTTGGCTGTTGTTTAAATTTATCACTTTGTTGAGTGCACCTCAGTTTTGCTGTACTGTACCAAACATTTATCTAAATGAAAGTGTACGAGACCCAGAGTTGCCCTTCAATCACTATATCCTTTATGAATTAGAGTTCCATTTATCAAAATTACAGCAAGAAGAGTAAGGTCTCACAGGGCTGTCTCATTACAAGGCTTGTAAACACTGTCCTTACAAAGAAATGGTTTAACACCTAACAAATCAAAAACTGATTGGGAATAGAATTTATTTGAGATCATCTATCTTCGGAAGACGTGCTGTACTGAGTGCACTTCGTGGCCTTTCTACCCATTCATCAAGAAATTAACAAGCGAATACCACAGACCACCAGATCTCTTTGGATCCTGAAATGTGAAATATGTTCAAAACAGATCTGTCACAGATGTTCTATTTTTATATTTCAAGACAACTTCAAAAAGGTTTTTAAATAAGAGAACCTCTCCAAATAACAGTAAAAAGAAAAACAACTTGTCTCTTTAAAACCAGACAACAAACTGAATAAAAAATTATATGACATAAAACTATGTCTAGTATTGTTAACAATGATATAAAAAGGAGAGATGAATAAATGAATACTTGATATTTCAGCATATTTGAAAAAAATCAAAACTTAAATTATTTTTTCAAAGCCCCAGAAAAATTACTATGAAATGAAATTCATTTCCAGATATTTCATTTGAAACTCTTTAGGACACAAGGAGTTTGTATTTTAGAGACACAATAAGGAATTATATTAAGGTCAGTTCCTAAGTCTGATTAGAAAATGCTTCAAAACCATTAAAATAGAAAAAAATTAAAATTAAACTAGATATAATTTCAAGGAAGTAACATGTTGACATTGGGTTGCAGAATTGGAACTGGCAGATGCTATCAGTTCTTGTCATTACTGAACTCCTTCTTAAGGGATATTTTTCTAGACTGGGATTTGGAAAAAAGCTTTGGAATAAGCAGCAAAGTATTTCTTAAAGCTACATTTTGCAAAGAAGTTAAAGGAAATAAGCCACTCAGCTCACACTGAAGTCCAGCTGAAGTTGGTGCCTTAATTTCTTAAAACTTGAAGGCTCTGCCTTAAAGATATTTCAGGATAATGTATGTATAAGACTAGATAAGAGATTAAAAAAAAAACCCATCTTTTTTTTTCACCTGTTATCATCTTGATAATATTTTTAATGTGCATATTAAAACTGGCTTTCTACAGTAGCTTCAGGATAACTGAAAAGAGCTCATCTTTAAAAGAAATTAAAGAAAGCAACCAGCACTCCTCCACAAAACCCCAACCTCCATTAAAAGGTGTGTACTCTATATGTCTAAAAGGCTATATAAGCTGCAGAGTAAACTTGTACAGTATTGCCAAAAATTTCCTAATCTCTCTTTCAGTAGCACCACCTTTTCTTAGACAGAAATTATTAAGCAGACAAAAAACCCCTATACCAAAACCCCCACTAAAGCCTAATAATTTCCCAGGAACAGGAGAATCTCGTGTCTTGTGTTATTTTGCAGCTACAGCCTCTAGAAATATTTAATACAGGCAATATTTAAACGTTCTGGGGTTTGTGGGTTTTTGTAACATCTGAATTTTTGCCTCTCTATTTTCAGTTAAATCAACAAAATCCCTGTTGGGTTCTGTAGGTCACAACAGGTTCTAAGGATGTAATCTAAATTTCAAAGATACTATAAGTGTCCAAACCCACAAAATCATCCCTAAATAAAATTTTAAAATTAGCCATACAAATGTAACATATTGTTGATTACATTTATGTTTATGTATGCTTATTTTATTAGACATTACACCAATTACTATGATTTAGTTGAACACAGGAATGGATTTTTCAGTTCTCTCTTTACTTTTATCCATTTACTATATATTCAAATATAGCATTTAAAATTTTTCTCTTTGTATTTAGTATAAAATGAAGTAAAAAAGTAAGTCCAATTTTAAGAAAAGTTTGCTTGGTCATACTGTACCCAAGAAAAGGAGACTACTGCTTCTTATAAAGTTGTTTCCATAGTTTACTTCAACGAATTACCGATAAGGCAATTTATGCAGTGAGCGCTCTTTGATCTTTGAAGGGAGATGGCAGAATGGAAAGTTAACCTCATTTTAATGTTACCTAAATATACTGACAGGAAATTCTAATGTTTCCAAACATCTGGAAATCTGCTTCATGGGATGGTGTTCTTCTTTTCTGTAAGAAAGCTTTTTCATATACTGTCTTTTACAGTTTTATGTGGCTTCTAAAGGAGCATTTTGACATAAGTAAAGTCTGTTCTCTTTACAGTAAAATGCTGCATTTAATTAAAAACTCTCTTTTATAGAAGCTAAAGTACAGTTTTTGTGAAGCTCAGCTCTCCTCAGAAACTTTTAAGGGCAAAGTTGCTTTTTCCTCCTTGCAGATCACTGCTATGTACTGCTCTGCAGAACGTTGCTTTTGTTGCCAAATTTTCATCACCTAAAGTAGTTTTTTAATATTTTATTAAATAAAGAATTCAGAATCAGTTCCTCACAAGAGACTACCTGATAGGTCATGATGTGAACCATGAAATTATATCACGGGTAAAATACAGTTTATGAACAGAGTTTGAAAGAGCTAAGTTTTTCTTGGAAGAGATTTTTTGATTATTGTATAAACTGTAACTTACACAGGAAGAATTAAACTTATGTGTGCAAAGAATTAAAATGCAACTCTATTATCTCTACCTTTTCTTTCATTCAACATTATTAATAGTTAATACGTATAAAAATTTTCACGAGCTAATCTTCCTGCTTTATATATTCTAACAGTTTAAACCCCTGCTTTCATTGCTAATCTTTACTAACTTGATTAGGCACTGGGACCCTCTCAACGGTCACAGTTATGGAGAGCAGCTGGTTGGGAGCCTGTAAACTGACCTCCACAAAACCAAGTAAAATGAAATCATCGACGTGGTGACCACTCCACCCCAGCCGAATATGCTTCCGTGCAGCTACAGAGCCAGCCCTTCTAGGACCCGTGTTCGCTCCATGGGAAACGTGCACCAGGTATCCCCAGGTCTGCTCAAGAGACCGACCTTCTGGCTTTGAGCAGCAGCCCCGGTGCTGGCATATCATGATGAACTGTCCCCACCTGTGTCTGCTAGAGTTGTTATTTAAATTGCAATGTGTTTCTGGAACTGGCAGCTTTGACTGGCATATAATTTAGTTTCCCCAGAGAATCAGAGAAGTGACTGTTATTAAAGGAAGGCTGGTTTTAATAGATTTAATAAAAGCCAGAGGAATCTAAATCATATTTTCATTATTAAGGATCTTTGAAGAAATGAGGGAGAAAAACTATGAAAATTGCGTAGAAATTAAAAATTGCATACATTTGTATCGGAAATTACTTTTACCAAAAGTAAAACCAAATCACATTTTTGTTTTCTATAATAGCTATATACCTGAAAATTTAATCATAGACATTCCAGATATTTTTCTCCAATTTTTAGACTTAATATCTGATCAAATGATTTTCTTTATGTGAGTCATTTGTAAATGAATACTTTACAGTTGTATACATTTTCCTCTTCAAAATTCTCACATGTTTTGCATTGTAAAAATGAGACTGATGCAAACTATACCAAAGAAGAGACTGAGACTATGGCAAGACCCAAATGAACAGGTTTCTCAGACAAAGTTGAGGATTTTTAAACAATGAATACTTGTAGTTAAAGTCAAAGTGCTGTATATTAATCTAAAAGGTCCTACACAAAATAAAGATGAAGTTACCATGCTGGACACTCCTTATTTTTGTTGTTTATAGGTAGGAAACCTGAAGTTCAGAGTGGTTATGAAATAAATTTTTAGAAGTCGTCAATATTAGCATTATATTTATTTGAGATTTCCAGTGTTTTGAGCATGTGAGAAAGAATCCTGCACTGAACAGCCAGTGGGTGACAGAGCTGGATATAGCCAGTCCAGCAAATGCTACAGGGCATTTCCAGGCTTCTGAAGGGCAGTCTTCATTCTGACTGGAAGTCAGAAGTCCTTCTAAAGGGAGCTTAAAGCAGCCAAATGTTTATATTTGGATTAAGATGTAGTTGGCCACTGTAACTTGTACACACAAGAATGGATTCATATTTCATGACCGATGACCTTTACAAATCCCTGCCAGTTTGAAATGCAGCCTCCCGGTGTATACTGTAGTTTGATAAACTGCAGAAAGAAACCGAATTTTCTGATATGCTGTGGATCACTTAAATAGGCAAAGATGATACACGAGAAAAATAATTAAGAGCAATAAAATTTTCCTAACTGTGTTTCCAGCCATTTTACAGAAGTACAGTAATAGCTGAGAGGAAAATAACTACATCACACCAACAGTTATTGCTCAGTGGAAAGGACATCAAGGACACTTGCAAGTAAGAGAATTGGATCAATATTAACGCGATTTTCATTTCATGCTTCCCCAACTCCAGTAAGCTGACAATATACTCTGATTATGTGAACTGCCTCTGAGTAACATAGAAAAGGTTATTAGAGCAAGAGGTGGAAATGGAATGCACTTTTTATATTGACAGGTCTGCTAATAGAGTGTACTGATTTTCAAAGCCATGCAATGCATTTTCACAATTTGGTTTTGACAGCAAAAAAGGAATTTCATTTATCCTTAATTCAAAATATTCACATGTAAGCAAAGGTTTCTTAAGACAGGCCACTGAAGAGTATAATCAAACTATTTCAATAGGAAAATGTAATTAATAGGGCAAGACTTAAAAAGTGATTGAATTTAAATATGTATGACATGATAATGAAATAATGAAATAATTCTACTAAACGAGGCATTCTATGCTTTTGAAATGGAATCTGATAAAATTTTTTTAAGAGAACAAATAAGTGAAGAATATGTCATGTCTCAAAGTTCAGGTCTGGATTTTGTCTTGAAAGTTTTAGATTAGTTTTGAGTTTGAAATAACTAACTCAAGCACACATTCTGCAGGAAAAGCCATGTTCGGACTCTATCTGCTTGCAGAGCCTAGAGATAGGATCAAAGTTGTTGGACTTCTAAAGAGGCACTCCCCACACTGAAGAATTGCGCCCACATATGCTAGCCTCAATTTTTCTTCCTGTTCACAAGAAAATTCTGATTGAAAAGGCTAATAATGATAAAGCCTTGGGAAGAAATTAAACACTCTTTAGAAATACAAATACTTGGTGTATGCTAGCAGACTAATGGTAATGCACTAGCATGTAAGAAACATGATTTTACCTCCCATACTGGGGTATTCCACACCAAGATTTCTAAATGTTACCTAACATTTAAAAATTAGAGCCTTCAAAACCATGAGACTGGTCTAAAACCCAGTATTTTTAAAAAAGAAATATATAAGTGTAGTATTGTGGTCTGTCTTCTAGTTTTTGAATTCTTCCTCTCTGTGGCCAAAACTTGAGCAATTATGTCTGCTAGAAGGCAACTTTGTCCCTCATCACCTAAGCTGTTGCTACCAGATCCAAACAAGATCATGTCTTTGGAAACAGACGCTGAACAGAGACGTAACAGGACAGCTAAAAATTTCATTCTCCAGTGCAGAGAACAAAGGTGGAGGAAGTAAGTTTAAAATTATTTTGTATTTGCTATGATAATTCCAGTAATTAGGTAACTTTAATTTCTATTGAGACTACTTAGAGAAGAAAGCTTCAACAGCTCATGATCAGTGCTTCGAGAAGCTCATTTGCCAACATATTTGAAACTATTTCTGCTTTCTGGAATGGTAATCTTTTTAAATGAAATTCTGCTCTTTTGAGACATACAGAAGGAACATCTTATGCAGTTTTTACATAGGCAAAATCTCCTATACGTGACATAATGTCTCCTGTAACTGTTTCTTAAAAAGATTGTCCCCGTTATATACAAATAGTAAATTTGTCAATATAATAATGTCATTAAAACACCTAGATTTACTCTCCATTACATTGTCTTTTACTGTGCAATTTCAACTGGTTCAGTGTGCTGCACTGTTTTGTTTTTTTTTTTTCTGTGCAAATTTTATTTCATCCTCACATAGATCACCACATCTTTAGAACTGGCATACATCATTTTCACTTCAGCAGCAACGGTAATCGGTGGGAGGAACTGTTTCTATTTCTGCGTAGATCAATGCCTACAGCAACACCAGACAAAGGGCAGCACCCACAGGATATACACATTTGTGAGACAGCAGTGTGGCCATAACACTGGGATATTTCTGTTTAACTCTTAGCTCTACTAAGGGACTATGCTCTAGTAGCAACAGACAGCACTTCTGTTTTGGCCAGGCTGTTGTAAAAATACAAGCTCCTAGTTCCTGAACCTAAAACGTGACTATTTATCAAATTAAAATCAAAGCTTTTCTATTTGCTTGATTGGAGCCAAAATTTTTACTTTTTTTCTTTTTTTTTTATAAACAAAAATAGCTGTAGTTCTAAAACGTCCTGTTTCATGCAGTCTAGCAGATGGAAAGTGAAACAGTAGCAGTACACAAGACACCACTGAGATAAAGCAGAGGGTCTATTACTAAAACAGCTCAATAAGATCATCTACAAGATTTTCATTATTTTATCTCTGAAATAAATGAACGGTAATCACTGTCCCAGGTAGAAAGCCTGTGTGTATATTAAGGAGAGCTGAATCACAGAAATCTTAGCGGCAGTTGGCAGTAAAGAGGAGAGCAGTATTTCATTTCGCCTTCCATTAAGCTGCCATGTGGGGTCTGTGGCGTCTTTCATTCTGCTTCACAAAGATCACAAGAGAGCACAAACCTTCCATGCAACTGCAGGGATACTTGCAAACCGCTACATTTATGTTAAATTTGCAAGCACTGGCAATACTATTTTCTATTCCTACTGGACCCGAGATGCTCTTTAGACAACATGATCAGCTTTTTTGAAGGCTTGGGATTGAATGACTTGTGCTATATGGCAAAGGAGACACTGATAAAACACTCTTCAAGCATTATGTATAGTCCTTTCAGCTGGTAAAATATATCTAATGTAGACAATGTTCAGGGCTTTACACAAATACACTGGGAGATATACTCGTTAGGCATACATTAAGAATAGGAAAAAAGTCATGTCATGATGTAGCATATGTGATATGAAAAACAAAATTAAATATATAACTGGAAAAATGCATAATATGCTGGCTGATAGAATTCTTAACAAGGTGTCTTCCTTGTCATGCTGGTTAGCAGTATATTTGAGAACTTTTCTATACAATGTATCTGACTTTTAATAAACTGCTTTCAGTAGGTGTTTCTGCATCCGTGCCTGTACCTTGCACAATGCTGAAACAGGTATCTTTCAGTTTGTTTGACTACACTGGTACTTTTTGTGTGTGTTTCAAAGTTAACTCTATAAGACAAATAACACATAAAGTAAGTGGTATAGAAGAACTTGCTGTACTTGTAGGGATATGGAATAGCCAGTGCACATATACACGAGTCTTTGTTTCTTGTGTACAAATCTATTACTATTTACATAAAACCTCTATGATAATTTTAACATGATATAATAGAAATATATTTTCTGTGATAAATGTAAAATAGTGCAACGTAAAAAATGAGTAAAAATACTTTTGTATATTAAAAGATATATTGTCTCCAAAAATGAATTCCTTTATTTTCATAATCTATACATAGTGATTCCATTTGCTTTGTGAAAGAGAAGGAATCACCTATATTGAAAAGATTTCCGCAATCTGCCTCTGTCAACTTAACCCATTTTTATCTTTTAAGTAGCCCAGAGGCTCTCAGAAACCTGAGCCCATGGCCTGAAAGCCTGTCATGCCTCCTACTGGTTGTCAGAAAGAGTAGGCAATCTATATTTTAAACCCATACTACAGTCTCCTAATTCTAGGCTGCAATGGTTGCAGTACTGTTGAAATGGCCATCCATTCCAGCCATGTGCTTGGCAGGCTGTCCTAGCCAGGTCTTCAGAAAACACCCTCCTCCATTCAGGCCGAAGTGGATTTCACCTTGCACTTTTAGACCTATTTGGTCCAGCTTTGGCTTCTTTACTCAGTTATTGGTGTTATTAAACACCTTTTTGCGTTAACAAATGACACATATTTCCACTTACTCATATACAAAGTGGAGAACAGAGCCCTGCAGTCAAGAAGGCATCAAGAATAAGAGGAGTGGAGAAAATTTAAAGATGGAATATTTCGTGCTTTGAACTATAGCCAAAGAAGATTTTAAGTGCTGTTACTCCTTAGTATGGCATCTTAAAGAACAGCAAATAGGAGGTAAGAAAAGCACATGGTAAAACCTGAGTCCCAAGAGCTACATTCACCCAGCTGTGAAAGCTGTGCTGAAGGACTATTATTAGACTTTCACTGAAAGAAAGTTGTTCCAAAATGTTTCTATGAGATGCACTGAATATACATTGATCAAATGTCTATTTCTTTGTCAATTAGCAATAGAACTGAATTAATAGAACAAGCATACCTTTAACATGGGTTTGAAAACATTTCACATCACGTTAACTTACTGATTTTGGTAAATAAATGACTTTTATTTGGCAGGACAGATATCGTATAGTCTTTTCACATGAAAACAGAACAATGGAGGGGAAAAATTGCAGCTAGAATTCTAAAACTGGCAATGGTTGTGATTTTCAGGTCTTAGGAATGGTTTTGCAGGCCAATTTGATTACTTCAAGAACATTCCAGAGTCATACGCTTTCAGATGAAGAAGTGAGAAACAAAAATAGTTATGTTAACTGCTGGTAAAAAGCCAGAAAGTTCTGCAGTAAAATCTATTAGCTCAGACGTATAATAACAGCTAAAATCCAGGTCATGCCAGATAACCTGAAAATCTCAGAGGAAAGGCATTTGAAACCCAACACAGAGGTTTTGAGGGGAAAAAAAAGGTTTCATATCCTATTTGGATCTGTGAAAAGCTTGAATTAGAGTCAAAATAGAGATTCTGACATTCAAGATCTGTCATGAATCTGTACTTAAACTTATTATAAAGCTGTTATGAAAATTCCTATGCTAGAAATAGCATAGAATAGGGAGCAGACATTTAGAGACTGCAAAGGATTGTTAGGATGCAATTGCAGCTCATTTACGTTACCTCGTCAGACAGCAGAAGCTCAGACACTGAGTGCTCAATACAATTCGGCACAAGTGTTTAGTACTCTACCTAAGCAAACTCCATTACAGTTTATGCCTTGAAGGTGCTTTCATTACATTACAGTGGGTTATAAGAATAAGGACCATCATAATAGTAGATATATTTAATGAGAATATATCTATGATTTGGGGTGTGTGCCTAAGAAGTGCTAGAGAGAAGACCAAGTTAAATCCAATATTTTAGATTTAATTATTCTCACAATTAGGATTTTGCTTTGCAGATCCTTCTAGTAATACCTAATGTAAACTCTTATTCCTTGACTTCTTTAAAAAAAAAAATTTCATCTGTATCTGACAATTACCATGTAAAACATTAAAAGGACACAATTATCATCTCACGTTTTCTCTAAAACCCTGTGAGGATGAAATATTCAGAATTTTATTTGGAGAAGCAGTGGATGGCACTGTTGGGCTACAATTATAAGGCTGTAGATGTAAATCTTAAATCCCTATGCTAAAGAAAATACGCAGATTTTTGCGACTCCTTCAGGCACACAATTTGGATGTAAACTCATTCATGGTACATTGGAGATTTCACAATCGGATGGGGAAGTTAGTTCATATACTGAAAGGACATTGTGTAATAGGAGTATTATGTTAGGTGCTCCAAGTGAAGCAGAACGGTTTACATACTTGCCTCTCATGGCAGCATGATCACACTTAGACTGATGAACAAAGAGGATTTACTTGATGACACATGGAAGCATTGTTATGGATTAATTTAATGACAGCATACATATTCTTAAAATGCTTACCACTGAACATCAAGTAACATACATGTGTTTTCTTTCCATAAAGTGGATGCTATTTCTTCAAACTGCTCACAATTAATTGTCAACTTGTGTTCACTTACAGACTAAAATTAAGGGTGCATGAATGAGGGAGGCAACAGGGTTTCTTTTTAGTGAAAGACTTTTGTTCTTTAGTTTCTCTTTCTTTTCTATATTCATATTTAAGACTTTGCTTAAATAAATATTAGTTTGGGAAGTTATCTTAGATAAGGGTAATCACCTGCATTTCCCCAGAGCAATGTATTTTATGAGATTGTGTGTGTTACTAATTTTCAGGATCGTACATTAACTAAGAAAAAATAAAGACTATAAAAAACATTATTGTGGCTCATGTAGTCACAACAAACTCAATTTCAGTAATAATAAATATTACGCTGTTCATGAGAAAATTTATATTCTAAGTGTTTTATGATGATCCATACTTGTTCAACATCTTCATTAATGATCTGGATGATGGGACAGAGCGTACCCTCAGTAAGTTTCCACATGGCATGAAACTGGAAGGAGTGGCTGATAAGCCATAGGGTCATGCTGCCATCCAGGGGGACCTTGCCAGGCTGGAGAAATGGACTGATGGGAACATCATGAAGTTCAACAAAACTGCAATCCCCTGCACTTTGGGAAGAAAAACCCCAATCACCAGTATATGCTGGGGGACACCTAGCTGGAAAACAGCCCTACAAAAAAGGACCTGGGGGTCCTAGTGGACACTCAAGTTGAACATGAGCCAGCAATGTGCCCTTGCCGCAAAGGTTAATAGCATCCTGGGCTGCATTAGGCAAAGCACTGCCAGCAGGTTGAGGGAGGTGATCCTTCCCCTCTACTTGGCAGTGGTGAGGTCACACCTGGAATCTGCGTCCAGTTCTGGGCTCCTCAGTACAAAAGATATGGACATACTGGAGAGAATCTAATGAATGGCCACGAAGATGATTAAGGGACTGAAGCATTTCTTGTATGAGGAACGGCTGAGAGAGCTGGGACTGTTCAGCCTAGAGGAGAAAGCTCAGGGGTGGATATTATCAATGTACCTAAGTACCTGAAGGAAAGGTGCAAAAAGGATGGAACCAGGTTCCTTTCAGTGACAGGAGAAGAGGCAATGGGCAAAAAATGAAACAGAGGAGGTTTCTTCTGAACATTAGGAAACACTTTTGACTCTGATGGTGACCAGCCACTGCCACAGGTTGTCCAAGGAATTTGTGGAGTCTCCATCCTTTGAGATATTCAGAAGCTATCTGGAGATGGTCCTGGGCAACCTGTTCTAGGTTGCCTTACTTGACCAGATCCCTTCCAATCTCAACCATCCTGTAATTCTTTGATATGTAAATCTGCATTTAAGTTTTATGAAGATTGATGTAACTTCTTGCTGAGGATTGCATTTCCAGTATCAATTAAATGTTTCTGCTCTGGTTTGATTTTAAGCCCATGAGAAATACATATAAGGAGATCAGTTTTGAACATGAAGATATAAGTTTCAAAATATTACTGAAGTTCTGGCAACCACCTACTTTAACTTTAAGCTCTGGCTCTATTATAAAAATCACAGAATCCTCGAGGCACCTGTGGAGACCCTCCAGTCAAAGCAGGGTCAGTTAAAGCAGGCTGCCCAGGACCTTGGCAGGCTGGGTATTCAGCATTTCCAAGAATGGAGACTACACAACTTCTTTGGACAACCTGTTCCATTGTTTGCCCACAATTACAGTAAAATACAGTTTTGCATTTCAGTTTATGCCTGTTGCCTCTTGTCCTGTCACTGGGCACCACTGAGAAGAGTCTGACACCATCCTCTTCATTGTCTCCCAACAGGTATTTATACACAACTATAAGGCCCCCTGGGCTAAACAAAGAATATCTAAAGAACATCTGGATCAGTTTAGAAGTAAATGTAAAAGAAGCCTACAAAAAGATCTACAAACTCAACCCTGACAGCAAAGTAGTAGTATAGAAAGCAATACTTTATAGACAAAATGAAAGCATAATTTGGTATTCAATCTCTTACATGATAAATATAGAATGCTCTCACTGCAGATACATAAAACCCAGTTACTTTTCTAAGGTGTATCTAGTGGGCCTGCTAGCAAAACTCTGATAAGCGATGAACCAAATACATAACGGAATGGGTAACTTAAAATATGCAAGTTCAAAAGCAATTGCCATATTGCACATATAAGACATATCCATAGCTTTGTTTCAAAACCTGAATGTATTACGTATTACACCATGAAGGGTTTTCTCTTCTTTTTTTTTATTTTTTTTTCTCTTTTTCATTCTAAGCATTCAGGAACTGTCACAATAATCGACTTAACAGGCCAAATATTCTTAAGTACAGACACTAGAAATTTATGACCAGCTTATATATATGTTTACAACATGGGCACTGAGTTACTCATGTCCATTTCCTCCAGTGTAGACTAGAAAATGTGGCCTTGTTTGGACCCCCTCTATGTGCAAATGGCTTGTGAACCACAGTCTTTAAAGATCGAAGGACCAAAGCTTAATAAATTAATTATTTTGCTTTCAAGATGACCTTTGTGGAGCAGTATTCTGTCTCACTGGTAGGGTGGTACAGTAGCATTTCATACTAATCTCCAATGACTGTAAACTGTTAAGGTGATTAACTGGAAGAGACAGTTCTTTCACCACATGTACAGAATCACTGTGAATTGGGTCATATCCATATATGTCATGCATTTATTGGTAGTAAAATTTGGGGAAGCAAAGTAGTGTTTATAATATTTTATATTTTTTTCCTTACTTTTCCATCTATAATCTAAGTAATTACATTGAAACTCCAGCTAAACTTAAAATAAAACCTATTAAAAATCCACCAATGCTATAAAATTAAAACTAAAAGTTTCTACGTAGTTCAAAATCTTGCTATAGCTTGCACTTTGCTATTGCAGTAAGTAGTATCCCTTCAGCTTCACAAAAGGGAGAAAAGAATCTATATTTCTATTCAAGTAAGAATTTAACTAAAACAAAAGGGCACAGCAGATACAGTGCTAAAATAATTATGCTTGAATTTTAAATCCAGCCATGGAAGTAATTTTTACAGATTACAAACAAATCCAATGCCTAATATCAAAAACTTAGAAACGGAGGAAGACTAATCCAAAGAGAAAAATTCTACAGTCCATCTCCTGTAAATGCTGCTATGATTCCGACATACTTCCAGTCTCAAAGGACAGCTAAGTATATAGCAACAGAAATAAGCTATAATTTTTCACAGTTGTATATAGGCATAGAAATATGTTATAATTTCTCATTGCAATATTATTTTCTTGCCAGATACTGCAGACATATATTTTTATATGTATATATGCATATTATATTTTATCAAAAGCAGACATCTGAACATGTATACAATGGCTGACTAACGGACTATAGTTGAATAGAAGCTTCACCCACTTGCCTGTTAGCAGAACTTTTAAAAGAGACTACTAGTTTCCAGTACTAGATAATATAAAATATTTCCTACAGGAAGAAATCACTTATCAGCTAAAATTAACTTTTTTTTTTTTTTTTAGATCGTCAAGGTAGAATTTAACATTTTTTACTTCTCTGAAACAAACATATAGATCACAGACATAGTTTTCATTTCCAAGACTCTTCTATTCCTTAATGACTTCAAGTATTATATAATTACAGAATCCATACATCCAGCATCAAGTCTGATCTAATACTAGTGTAGCTGTAGAGAACTTTTTTATTTATCAAGGTCATATCTTGATGGCTCCACGAGCTTAGATAAATCAGGTGTTAAGCAGGCACATCTCCAAGGAATCTAGAAATTCTCTCATCTGCAATCCTCAGCATATCTTATTATTTACTGCCAAAGAAATGACTGATTCATTTTGTCATCTTTGCTCCGTGATTTTTGCTCAGCTGAAACTGCCTGCCCTCTTCTGCAATGCCTGATCAGACCTATTTAAGTTGATGCCTTTGATCGTAGACACTGAGGAGCTTGCTGACTTAGGCTTTGACTAAACATTCCTCCACTGCAATATTTATGCACAAAATCCTAAATGATAACTGACAGTCAATGCAGATAACAAAAACTTGTAAGATGTTTCCACTACTCTACTGATGCTCAAAATAACTTTACTTGTGCTAGAGGTATCAATGAAGATGAAAAATTGCTATTAATATAACAAAAGCCCAACAAATTTTGCTTTGATGAATAGTTTATTTCTCACAAACAAAGTATCTGAGGTCAGGAAAAAAACTTGTTACTGGAAAACTATGCAGTATGATTTTTTAAAAATGCTTTAAATTCTTTCTGTAGTATGCTATCATGCTTAGTTTTTGAAGCTAGGGGCATTTTACCATCAAACTGTTCCAAACAAAATTATCAAAACAAAGCTAATAAAAAAAAAATACAATGGAAGTTAAGCCCTATGGAAAAAAAATCTGCCTCCAGCTCTTTATTAATCACATTCCAACACCAGAGGCTAAAAGTACATCAAACTGCACCAAATCCTTTTCACATGACAACCTCATAAATTATTCAACTCATTAGTAACACCAAGAGGCATAAAAATAACATCAGTGTTAAGGATGTTTTCTTACAGAAAAAGGTCAGCTAAAAGTTTCAGTATTAAAATCCAAAGGCTTAAGCCCCTGAAAAGTAAGTACATCTAGATAGAACCCATGTATTATAACTTTAATGCATGCTGTTCTAAAAATCCATATGTTAATTTTAATATATATGTGAAAAGTTAGAGTGATTTATTTTAATTCTGCAAACAGGACTTCAGTCTGTTGTAATTTTTATGTAACCACTAAGTTTGTTGTGTACCACCTTTAAACACATCTGAGCTTTAATTTTCCTGTATGTTGAATGCACTAACATGCTGACTAGCATGAAATTATATACAAACAATCCAGTATGAAACTACTACTAATTCAGTTTTCCTGTTTCTTTTGGTCGTAGCTTTGTCTTGCAGGCTAGCTCTACTACCAGGCAGCTGTCACCTGCACTGAAATACTAGAACACAGAAACTACATAAATTGAGACAATCTCTGCAACATGCTGAAACTGTTTAAGTGTAACTTGTATTATAGCTGTCATAAAAATAAAAACAATCCAAAACCTTTTTCAGTATCCTCTGAGTACAATCTTATACCAAGGACACAACATTCCTGCTATAAAGGCACAAAAAAAAGTCCATCTAAGCAAAGGGAGAGCTCTTGTTATTTTAGAACCAGGACAATTTCAAGGCTTAAAACTTTGTAATAGTTTATAAATCAGATTTCTTCCCATTTTAATGCTAGTTTAATAACCAAAATTAAAAATATTAATCATTAAGAATATTGTTAGGGGTTCTTATGCCTGTATAATGCATAAAGCCTGTGGTTTTGGTGATTATTTGCCTTACAAAAGCAACACAGTAATTAGCACAGTTTTACATCTGCCTCTCATACGATCTCTATTTTGATGTTTTGGAAGAATGTGGAGAAAATGACCCTTTGTCAAATACGCAATACTATATCCTACTGGGAGAAATATCTTCCTTCACCCAGTTTATGAACACTTTATGACTTGAAATCTTGCACATGGTAGCCTTCATATTTAAATAACTACTAAATTACACCAGCTAGTATTACTGCACACACAGATATTCATTTTTAATAACCTTGTTTGAATCCCGGCTATGTGCCTCAACAACCTGCAAAGCTGGTGAAATCTGTAGGTCACACAGTTAGCTGTATATTTATCATATTCAGAACTTCTGGCAACATTAGCCTTTGGCTACACACTAGCTGAAAGGTTTAACTTGCTTTGTGTATAATTATTTCCATTTTTTACTTCTAAAGTCAGAAGAATCCCAGGATTATTTTTTTCAGTTCTACAGATTGAAAAAAAAGTTTCAATCTACAGATTGAAAAAAAAGACAGGAAAACATTGTAATATTCTTAAAAGAAATTCTGTCTTTGATTTGTTAGAGAGGTATCCCAGCTTAAACCTGAGGAATAAATTTGTTTTGGAATTCTAGAGTACTCAGGGTCGGTCTGCTGTACAGAAGTCACTAAACATATGAAACTTTTAGATGATAAAAGGGAATTTGAGAGCATGTTTCTCCTTCCTCTTTTATAGTCCAGCTACCTCTCCATGAAAATCAAACATCATCCAATGCTTAAATTCCTAGACTGAAGCTCCTGTGTAGCCAGTTCACTATTCAAATCACAAGTATTCTTAAAATAATTATTTTAAGCAAGTTCTCAGTTCTCACGTTATTCATGATCTGCAGAAAAAAATGCTTTTGGCTGAGATTACACATTCCAGGGTAAAACTACCGATATTTTTAAAAAAACAGTTAATTCCTCATTCACGAGAGGTCTCCAATGGAACTATTACAACACATTAGTTTGATGGCCTAACAGTTTCATTCTGTCACTCTGGAGAGACAAGTTCAGTTACTTTTACCAGTGTCTCAAAATTAGCGTCTGGGAATGCTAGAGAGGTATAATGTGAATCCCTTGGGGATCAGAGAATTTAACAGCCCACAAGCTCAAGTCTTCTGGTTCATTAAAGTGTAAGAATTGAAAGAATTCCTTTCCTAAGAGTATGTTGTCCTAGGAATTCTCAGCACTGTCCTTAGAAAAGAAGGGACACTGTTCCTAGGGATTCACTGGCATCAAGAAAACATCATAAGCTATATTTTTAAGCAGGAGTTAGTACTGACCATATTCCACAGCAGCCTTTAGGAGAGCATCAGAATGAGTAGACCCAAAAGCATTGCGAACAAATCGCCTCCGCCGGCGCAAATCGTCTTCCCAGTAATCCAAGCGCCAGAAGTCATGCAGTTGGCTATGAAATAAAGAACACACACATCAGCACCTACCACAGCTTGAGCTGTATTTACATACATTATAGTATAATTTCACTGCTGCTTTTCTATTTCAGGAATACAACCTTGTAAAAACATATATTACTAAAACTTAACAATATTCTAACATTTCTTTACATGCATTTATATATTATAAACCTCAGCACTGCCTGTCTCAGAATGCTCTGCCTGCTGCTAAAAACATTAATCACACTGAGCCCATTAACAAATGCAGCATCAAATTACAAGTATTAATGGCACAGCTTGCTTTCTTTTACAGTGTTTTTAACAAGGCTTGTAAATCATAGAATGGACCTCAGTGCAAATAGTTTGCAATTTAATGACTATGGTCCCTTAGCAGACTGAACTTAGAAGTATAAAATATTGCCCACTTGAATTTTGTGGAACTATGATTAAACTAATGTGCTGAAATATTCATTGAAATAATTCCCCACTGCCCCTAGCAACCTGAGAAAATTGCAATTTTATTCATTATTAATAACACTGAATTAGAGCAGCAAAAAAATTCCACCATGTGGTAATTGTCTTGGTAAATTATTATTCCAGCACTAACAGAGTACTAGGATGATTTTATAGCTTCCAGCTAATACAAGCCATTAACAACCATGGCCATCTTTGTGTTACATTGCCTTTTTACATTCAAAAGCAACATTAAAGTTCTGTAGAGTTATATAAGCCATTGTTAATCTTTATTCAGGTCAAAACCTACACATATATAATCATCTGGTATTCAACTTTGGTTCTAAAGAAATGACCAGCTCTACTTTCGACAACTTCTTGACCTTATCAACACAAACATCTCCCACATCAATTTTGTAAGTATGCTGTAGGATATTCTGGCAAAGCTGTATTTTAAGCCAACATTTAAAAAAAAATTTGGATCACTATCAAATACCCAAAATGTTTGTGGATGCATCCTTATCATCAAACTCATAATTGAACACAAAATACACTTAAAATGATCCTGCAGATCATGACCTAGCAGACCATAACTATGGAACCACCAGTAATTTTCAATCTATCTGCAGAACCCTGGAGATGCGTGGACAAAAGGCAGATAAAAAAAAAAAAAAAAAGAGAAAAGTTCTCAGCTCATGAGTATGGGCTACATCTGCTGGATTTTTCTAGGCGTTACTTCAATCACTGTTTTCTATATTGCCTTCATTTGGGGGAATTATGCACTGGCAGCCATTTTCAGAGGAAATATACTAATGCAGAACAGACCTTTTCATTTTTTACAGTCCACTTAACTACCTCTTTCATGCTTGCATGAGCTCTTGTCCAACTTTACCAACTGCTGTCACGAGACCTGGATCAGTTCTGGAGGACAGAGGACCAAGGGGAGTGGATGTAGCAACGTACCTTCTAGCCACTTAGAAAGTTTCAGAAGCAGCACATCACCATTTTCAGTCAATGTATTTTTTTTTGCATTCTGAATGAAATTTTCACTATGTGCTTGAGTCTGCATGAAGGCCCTCATTGCTGCCTTGCAGAACTTATCTACAAGCAGCGAGAAGCAGGAGTTCAGTGGGAGCTGCTTCCTCGCCAAGAGCAGTTTAGGGCATCTTAGAATCAGAAGCGTCTAGGTTGGAAAGAACCTTTAAGATCATAGAGTCCAAGCATTAATCTAACACTGACAAAACCACCACTAAGCCATGTCCCTAAGCACCTCTACCCACCTTTTAAATACCTCCAGGGACAGTGATTCAACCGCTTCCCTGGGCAGCCTGCTACAAACTTTGATAACCCTTTCAGTGAAGAATTTTTTCCAAATGTTCATCCTAAACCTTCCCTGGTGCAACTTGAAGCCATTTCCTTGTCCTATTGCCTGTTACTTGGGAGAAGAGACTGACTCCCACCTTTCTACAATCTCCTTTCAGGTAGTTGTAGAGAGTGATAAGGTCATCCCTCAGCCTCCTTTTTTCCAGGCTAAACAATTTCACTTCCCTCAGCGACTCCTCATAAGACTTGTGTTCAAGACCCCTCACCAGCTTTGTTGACCTTCTCTGGACACGCTCCAGAACCTCAATGCCTTTCTTGTAGTGAGGGGCCCAAAACTGAACACAGTACTTGAGGTGTGGCGTCACCAGTGCCGAGTACAGCGGGACAATCACTTTCCTCATCCAGCTGGCCATGCTGTTCCTGATACAGGCCAGGATGCTGTTGGCCTTCTTGGCCACCTGGGCACACTGCTGGCTCATGCTGACCCTGCATTTTGCCTTGTTGAACCTCATAAATTTCAGACAGACCCACTTCTCAAGCTTGCCCAGGTCCATCTGGATGGCATCCTATCCCTCAGGCATGTCAACTGTACCACTCTGCTTGATGTTTTCTGCGAGCTTGCTGAGGGTGCACTCAATCCCATTGTCTGAAAGGCTTTTTATCATCGCAAGTTTTTTTGGAACTAAAGAAACTTTCTCTCTTTACATCTAAGAGTAAGTCATGATGAAACAGGATTAAAGATATTAATGAAAAATCCTTTCTGAAATGGCATTTGTCTCCACAATAATACTAAAAAAGACTGCTAGGTTGATAAGAATGATACCACTATGTACAAATTAAAAACTTTTTATGAAATTAAGAAATATTCAAAGACTAAAAAATTGCGTTTTTCATTTGCTCTGTGTTTAATCTGATAATTCATTAATTTCATTAATCAGTCTGAAGAATACAGTATATTCTCAGATGACAGTAAACAGACAGTTTACTTTCAGAAAGTAAACAGTGACAGATTTTGAAGTCACTATTTTAATGAAGTGGTAAGAAGTGATGAAATTGTCAGAGGATGAATTCTATTTTGGAGATCCAAAAAAAGATCACGAGGGATTGAAGTCTGAAATACATAGTAATGGTGCAAAATAAAAAATTTGAAATAACGGAACACAAACCTTAGCCCTAATCACAAATTATATGGCTTTTTAAAACACAGCTGAAGTTTCTTCCCAGAGTTTTCTACAGGAATCTACTCCACATTGTTATTATATACTTCCAGATACTGGAAAATGGTATCTGAACTCTAAAGAAAATAATTTTGAATCTTTACCAGTTACTTCCATACACTTGACACTTTGAGCAACATCTTTAATAAAAAGACATTCTCTTCTACCCTTTTGTTAGCAAGAAAGCAGGCCGCTGAAATGCTGATGGCTATACTTACAGAAAGTTTTGAATGACTGAGTTTTGTCACTTGCATTTTAGATAGATAAATTTGTGGGATTTTCCTAAAAACTTTTATTATTACATCTTTGGATGAGATTAAAAATAGTAGTAAGTAGAAGACTGTGGCCACAAGCTCCAGCCTGAAACTAAGAATTTAACCAGCTTTAAAAGTCCAGCGGTATGGAGTGAATCAGTATTAAGTTGTCTAGTCCCTAGATTACAGTACTTTACAATACTTATATTCTAATCCTATGGATGTTATTCAGGCTTTAAGTTCTTTCAGGTATTTAGGTAGCTGTTAGGTAGCTCTAAACGATGGCTGTAAATCAAGTAGAACTACACCTTTTAACACTGTACTGGGCACAACTCAGCCCTAGAAGAGAGTGTCTGCAAATCGTCCACATCTCTTTCTGCTACAACCCATTTTTCCTAGAAGTGACGTGACTAAATCAAGTCATTTTAGTAATTTATTTCTGTAACAAGTACAATATTTCAATAAGCTACACTTTTCTTAATAATGTATATTATTAATAATCCTTATTTCCACAGCCAACTAGATTACTTTTAATTTCTCATTCCCCCATACCTTGTACCAGTTGTGACATTTTGAATCAGGCTTGTTTGAATGAAAAAGTGCATATTAAGCATAACGTAATGAGATTTTTTTTAAGAACTAAAAGTTCATAGCATCGTTCATGAGCAACTCCTACATACTTCAAAAAAGAAATATATCTGTATCACTTTAACCGAACAGTTATTTAAAATGCAACCTAAAACACAACTCAAACATCTCTGCACCATGAGTTTAATTGTCAAGATAATTTCCTTACAAACTGTAATATAATCCAAAATAAACCTTTATCATCCTTATCATAATGAGGGCTGGGATGAAACTAGTGATATGACAAGTTTACTAACAATTAAAAATTTGATTTGGAGTGGTGTGCATGTTGCAAACTTAATCCTAAATTTCAGACAAGCAGCATTTCATAGCATTAATACACACACAGATTGTACTTGTTTTAATGGAACAAGCCCTATTTTACTACAGTTATTGAAAGATTACAAATTCTATTTCATTGTCATCACTGGTACCCACTTAGCAGCTTGCTGTGTGGATTCTCCGACTTTGACCAATATTTTATCTTGTTAAAGGCCAGCAGTGGATGGAAAATCCTACTGTAGGATTATAGTTGAGAAAGCAACAAGAAACATTCTTGTAGGTTTCAATATTCTGGAAACTACAAATTCACATGTAATCAACACCATCAACATTAGCAGGAAATGTATGTCTGGAAATATCAATGCAGAGAGCAAAAATGCTGAACCACTCTTTCTGCTCCAGGTGGTTCACTTTATGGAGCACTGGAAGAGACTCCACAGGAAAGTCTATTCCCAGCATTGTCCGTACTGAAACTGTGCTACACGTGAGGACTTTCTATGCAGTGCTCCCTTTTCATTAACAGAAAAGAACAGAGGCCACACAAGCAGCAAGGTAGAATTGGTGAGTACATTCGCTCTCAACCTTAACTGTTCAGCCCGTTCCCAAATCAACTTCTGGGGTTCCAGAGAAAGTTAGGAGTATGTACCTTAACTTTCTGTCCTCTCCAGGGAGACAGCTCAGGTTTACTATGGTTTAACAGAGGTTGTGAAATAGTGAAATAGGGCTGCTTTAGTCTCTGGAGTCTGGATTAACCGATAGCTTCTTCTTGCCTAATTCAACCAACATTAAGAGTGCCATAAAGTAATTAAAATTAGATCAACAGCTTAAAGTATAACTTGGTGGCAGTGAGCTTAGATGATCACCTGTGAGGGTTTGCTCTCTCAGAGGATTGTAATTTTTTCTGGTTTCACTAGGGTAATGAGTTTGAATATACCCTTTGGGCTTCCTATCATTTTACAAAGCCAAGGCAAAACATGACAACATCTGCCAGAGGTGAGGGAAACAGTAGATTTTTTTTTTTTTCTCTGAAAGGTAAAGTGGTTTTATGCTAAGCCAGATATCCAATGTGGGCTTTGATAAGTTAGAGCAAACAGCTTGGAAGTCTCCCAAGGGCAGTTTGCTCTAAAACTCAGAACTATCCAGAATTCTGTATAGATTCAGATTATTGAGATAAGAGTCAAAGATTATTGAGACGGACTAAAGTAAAGTATTTTAGGTAGCCCACTCTATTACCCTCTTGGAGGAGAAATTGTGTAGCCCTGTGCTACCAAAACAATTTAGAGGAATATCAAGCCAGCCTGAACAGCAAAGTCCTCCCTGCCTTTTCATAACATCTCTAGAGCTCAGACTTTTTAAAGACAACTTTTGAGAAGATTTTCTATGAACTACTTCAGTCACAGCTCCAAAGAAGTGTATGGAAAGTTTTTTTTTCTTTTACTTATGAATATTAGCTATGCTAACCAGCAAGCCTTTGTCCACCCTGTGGGCAGTCAGCATCCATGAGAGCAGCTCTGTGGCTGTGAAACCCTGTTCACATACAAATGCACAGCTACAGCAACTAGAGGCAAACTGTGGAGAGTAGCAGTGCACATGTCCATAAAAGATCCTCCAACTGCAGCCCAGAGGATGGGCTGCCAGATGGAAGAGATTATGTTTGAATATGTTAATGAAGAGGAACAAGCCTGCAGGCATGGGGGAAGGGGAAAGAGTTGTTTGGAAAAAGAGGTGGCTCACAGAACTGGAAGGATGTCAGAGGATCTATAGTCTTTGTAATACTGGGAAACTGCATAGAAAAAGCAAGGAATTGATGATCTATAGTTCTAAGAATTAGTCCTGGTTTTTTTTAATGTGACATCTTTTTAAAAGGAAAAAACAATTCTTTTCACAGTGTGGAATTATGACTGTTTCAAGAAATGAGAAAAAAATGTATATTGGAAAAGTATAAAGCATTTCCCTAAGGTAATATGAAGAACAGAAAATTTGCAACATAAAAAAAGAAGGTAAGTAACAGAAAACTTGAAATACAAAGAATAAAAATTATTACTTATGCAATATTTATTACACTTAAAAAATACAAGCCAAAGTATAAATCTATTTGCCGGAAGATCAAACTAGTAAAAGTCTTCTTTAATGATGAAAGTTCAAATAGTGTTAGAAGCATTATTGCAACAGATAAACCACTTGTATTAGAGTGAAGGTTTTTCTGACTTGAAAACAGAAATAGTGTTCTGTTTCCGTGCTTGAAACAGAAACAGAAACTGCTGGTTTTATCAAGATGGTGAGACAGGTATGCAAAAATCATATGCCATATTACAATGGCTAAAAGAAAACAGTCCTGTAAACAAACAGAAACAAACATCAGAAGCCTTAACTAACATAACTAATATAGTTAATCTACCCAAAACCAGATTTTTTTAGATGCAAAAATCACAAAGCTCCATTATGATTTTCCAAAGAATATGCTACAGAATCCCAGAAATAAAACTAGAAATACTGAAAACTAAGAACAATGCTAAACAAATAATACCAATAATTCTAAAAACTGGAAATACTAACACAGGGAATAAAGACGTCAATGATAAGACATCTTAAGACAATGATGAGAAACATCTAAAGCAATGAAATTGAAAAAGATGGTAAAAACATTTTAAGTAGGAGTTCAAAAAAATCTTTAGGCATCCTTATAAACAGCGACATATTCTTTTTTCTTAAGTACAGATGCACAAGAATTATATCAGGAGTATATCTGGCAGAGTTTCAGGGTAGAATGGAAAAAGCCTCAGAAAAAGAAATTAACATTAAATAGAAGGTCGCTAAGCTAAATACTATGGGAAATTTAGGTAATATTTAATCTTTTATAATTTTTTTATGAATATGAAGTTGAGTGACTCAATTCTTGTGTGAGAAGTTTCATACAGTAATTTTTGAAAGAAAACGCATCCTAGGAAAGTCAGGTGGATGATATATGGCTTGCTAGAAGCAGGGCTACGAGGCTACAATCAGTACAATATAGTGTCACAGACTGGTGAGGTGACATAACAGCAGGAAGACAGGCCATGAAGAAGAACATAAGAAGCTGGTGGAAAAGGCACTGGCAATAAATATTGGGGGACTGTGATGAAGGCATGGTTGTGGCAGTGGGCAAACAAGGGATGCGCAGGCTCTTGGTTAGGGATAGCATTTCTTGGGGGATGGCCGGATGGTCAGTGACTGCTAGCTATTTCTCCACTTTTTCTTGTATTTGTAATCAGTGCCGCAAACTAGCATGGGTAGGAATGGGAGAGAAAACAAAGGAGCTTCTTGGGAATTTGATTAAGCAGCTAGTGTCCTGGTCACTGACAGGTGGAGGAGGGGTGGTGGAGAGCACAGTAGTCCAGCTAGATGATTTACATCCCAAGAACATGGCTAGAAGGCCTGCCAGCACTGCTGTGTTTAGAAGTGTCATGAGAGATGAGAGGTATTTTTGTACCTCCTGTGTAGGGCTGCCAAAATGTGCAAAATTAAAATGAGAAGAGACATGAGACAGGGATGATTGGTGAAATTTGAGGAGAAATGTAGACCTAAAAATGAAAAAGAACTTGATAGAAAAGTCTAAAGTTAGGTAGTGAGGAATTAAAAAAAGAAAAGTAATAGGGTCTAAACAACAGATAATATCCCTTGGAATAATTTTCCAATTTGGAGCAGAAGTGAGACAGAAGAACAGATTAAAAAGTATCTTCCAGCAATATTTTCCATAATACTGGGAAATTAGAACCATAAAGACAAAACTGATTGGGAGGCAAAGAAATTGAAAAGCATAGATGAAAGATTTGAAATGTAATTATTGATTGGTGAAGCAAAAGCCACACTGAGCTGAAAAAATGGAGTAATAAGTTTGTAAGGAGTAGAGATATGAGAAGAAAACCAATGACTGTGAAAACTAGTGGAAGAGAAATATTATGAAAGCTGATGGGAAGAGGGATGTAAAGAGAAAGAAAACCATGTGAATAATTATAGCTGGATAAATGGATAAATACTGGGTTATCAAGAATATCTCTTACATGACCTAGAATATTTTGAGATTTGTGAATTTGAGCTACTTTTGTTTAAGGCAGTGAATTCCAGAAATCTGTGAAGTTTAGCGTGGATCTGTGTGGTTCTATGATTATATTATGAACAGATATAGGGAAAAAAAGGGTTCATTTTAACACAACTGATAATATATGCAGCACAGGTTACCAGAATACATACTAGTTCACCCATGAGTTTCCCTGTGGGGACTGGAGAACGGCAAAAGTTTTTAGAAGTGGACATAAAACATTCTGAAGTCATTTACACTTGTGAAGGATAAATGTAATTCATAAACTTCTAGCAATTGGCGTTCATGTGTTGTAGCTGTGCAAGGTTTGGGTAGAGGGGAAGGTTTTCATGTGGACTTTGAAATCAGGGTGAAACAGAGCACAGAGGAACAAAAAATACCAGAAAATACTACCACTGGTCATCAGAACAGGAGCAGAGGAGTCACCTTTGAAAAGCAGAGAGAAAACTGCCAACACAGTTTCTCTCCTATTATCGTGTTACTAATGGTCTTGCATTAATAATGAAGGACAAAGCTGAGAGGAACAGAGAATTGGCTACAAATGAAAAGAGAGCAAAAACTATCAGAATAGGACTAATGATTAAAGATCCACCAAATTCCTGGAGAAGAATTTCCTAAGAATTGTTTTAAAGTGTAGCATCCTTCTCAGAAGAGAGGGGGTGATTTACGTGGCTTTTATTCTCTTCTTAAGGCACTGGAAAAAGGTACATTTAATACACATTCTTAAGGAAACCCTCCAACTCCTGAAACTTTATTACTTAATTTTGGTGAAAAAATTGAGGCCACTGAAGTTCAAAAGATAAAAATAGAAAGGGGAAGCTGAAAACAGAAATATCTCCAGATGTATTAATCTGATGAGATTTAAAAAAAAAAAAATGAGATGAGACATCAGAAAGGAGAGTAATGCCAGTAGATGTGAAAGGGAAGCTGTGATCATAGAGATGTTCCTTTTAGTTATGACAGTACCTGAAACACAAACTTCTAAGGTAGTTAATACCCAGATTATATTGCATGGTCTGATAATTTGCTTTTCAACATCAGGAAAATTTATATAAAATGCAAACAATTTTTAAAGGGATTGGGGATTTTAGTATATTACATAGAGTCTGAAGGAACAAACCAATAATACACACACACACACACAGAAGGACTAACAATTATCCTGATTGTCTAGATTTTTTTATAAAGCTTAGATCCCAGAATGAGATGTTAACTCTGGAATGCCTGCTATATTACTAAACAGTAGTAAACTTGTACCAAGAAGCATTAGCTTTAGGGAAATAAGATTAGCCATGCATAAAGCTATATAGGAAAAAAACATAAGTCACGTACCTCTTAAAAAAATAGCATTGGAATTGACATCACTGAAATGTCTACAGACTAAAACTAAAATTAAGTAGGATTTTTGAAATTACCAAATTGATTTAACACAAAACATAACTTTAACGTAATGCGAGATGACTTTGGCAAATCTGTCCAAATACTAATGTGCAATGGTAGGACACCACATGTAGTAGAGCTAAATGAAACAATACAATTTCCTGAAGTTTTATACGCTGACCATTTCAGTTAATCCACTGACATTGAATGAACCACTGAGGCAACCTAAAAAGTGGGCACATATATTGTCAGTGTTTGACTTGCTAGAATCACAATGGGTTTTTTAAGTAACAAAATATCAATAACAACAGAATGCAAGTGCACCAAATTCTAGGAATAATAAGCTGTACTCCAAGAAACACTAAAATGCAATACACTTTAAGGTTACTAAAATTAAGACACACGGCAATCCTATCTTTGAGGAAAAGGAGAAGAAAGTGGTTGGAACAACACTCTATGGTTTAACTCAGATTTCTAGTTTGGATCTTTTTTTTCTATTTCAGAATGTGTTGTCATCACTCCAAACAAAGAAAGACCAAAACCCCCCAAACCCCAAAAGCCTTTTAAAAGTTTAAAATAAAAGAAAATTTAGGTGAAATTAACTTTTGGAAAATGTCTTGAAAGAATATGCAGTGGTATAGGGCATTTTTATTTTTAATGTATTTTTTGTTGTGTCATGCTATCTCAGCACAGTAGTGTACCTAGTAAGATTTCACGAGTACTATCATGACACCACAGTGTAACAAACTCCAAGATGGAATGAATGTTGTATTAAGGTTGTCTCTCTCTTTCTTAATTAATTGCAAAAAGAGACTGGCTTAGACTAGATGGATAATTGTAGATGGCTAAAATTAAGTAAAATATATTCCAGGCTAAGTGCACAGCTTTTCTTATTAAAAATGTAGAAATATCTCAAAGTTTCACTGACACAAAAATTGATCTAGCAAATGATTTTCAAATTTCAAGGAAAAAAAATTTTTTTTTTTCATTTTGACTATAACATTTGTTATAATACCACGTCACAAACAGGTACCATGACACCAGCTTATGCACTGCTGGAATGAAGAATTATACCATGAAAACAAAATTTCAAAATGAAACATTTTGAATTCTTTTATAAATTTTAAAAAAGGAAAAGTAAAATATCAGGAATTTTCATAGCAACATCTACTGCTATAATTTTTCACCAAAAGATTTAACCAAAATACTGTTTTCTGATTAAAAAAAGTTTAAAATCAAAATTTCCATTCAACTCTTCTTCTGTTTGTACAAGTATACCACCTGCTGGTAGCAATACTATTTTGCTTTTTAAGCACCTTGTGTGTCAAATTAAAAGAAGAATAAAAGTGAATGTTATCTGAACAAAACAAACAGGAGTCCTCATGAAATAGTACAAATTTTTGATAAAATCGTCTGGGAAGTATTTTGCCATTTTATAGATATAATCCATAAGTAATCAGATAAACATCTCAGAAAATAACTTGTTTATCTTAATTTTAACAAAGTAAAACACCAACTTAATAAGCTAAATGGAAAATGTTTTAGGACAGCTATTAATTTTGCTATAAAGATAACCTTATTTTTGAACAAGGTTAACTTTAATAGAGAACATTTTTATTATACTACCCGAGGTATTTAAAGAATTAAAGTTTTTTGGGTTTTTTTTGTTTTGTTTCGTTTTTTAAAGTGAGTATTCAATCCAGTTCATCTCTTGGAGCTTCAAACATTAAATATTCTTCCAGCAACAACTCTGTAGACAGCATTTATCTGATAATATGGCTCACTACTTCTGTTCAGTTTTTCAGCCAAGAACATGAAAAAGCATTTAAGTCAGTCAGTTCTGCCTTAAGAAGGTGAACAATTGGTTGCAAAAAACCACACATGAACTGTTGTTACAAACAATGGAAAGTAAGCGAACTCTCTCTTGTAGTTATGCTTTGCCTCTAGTGTAGCATCTTACAGCATCTATAGCATTGGGGAGGTCCCAGCTGACTGGAATCTAGCAAATGTGACGCCCATCCACAAGAAGGGTCAGAGGGATGAGCTGGGGAACTACAGGCCTGACAGTCTGACCTCGGTGCCTGGGAAGGTCATGGAACAGATCATCCTGGGTGCCATTATGTGGCGTATGAGGGACACCCAGGTGATCAGGCCCAGCTAGCACAGGTTCATGAGAGGTAGGTCTTGCTTGACAAACCTGATCTCCTTCTATGACAAAGTGACCGCTTGGTGGATGAGGGAAAGCCTGTGGATGTTGTTTACTTGGACTTTAGAAAGGCCTTTGATAAAGTTTCCCACAGTATCCTCCTGGAGAAACTGGCTGCCCATGACTTAGATGGGAATACTCTCTGCTGGGTTAAAAACTGGCTGGAGGGTTGGGCCCAGAGAGTGGTGGTGAATGGAGTTAAATCCAGTTGGCGGCCGGTCACGAGTGGTGTCCCCCAGGGTTTGGTATTGGGGCCGGTTCTGTTTAATATCTTTATCAATGATCTGGACAAGGGGACTGAGTGCACTCTCAGTAAGTCTGCAGATGACACCAAGTTAGGTGGGAGTGTTGATCTGCTGGAGGGTAGAAAGGCTTTGCAGAGGGATCTGGACAGGATGGATGGATGGGCCGAGGCCAACGGGATGAGGTTCAACAAGGCCAAGTGCCGAGTCCTGCACTTGGGTCACAACAACCCCATGCAGCGCTACAGGCCTGGGGAAGAGTGGCTGGAGAGCTGCCCAGCAGAAAAGGACCAGGGGGTGTTGGTCAACAGACAGCTGAATATGAGCCAGCAGTGTGCCCAGGTGGCCAAGAACTGTATCAGGAACAGTGTGGTGAGTAGGACTAAGGAAGGGATCGTCCCCCTGTTCTTAGCACTGCATTCAGTTTTGGGCCCCTCACTACAAGAAAGAAAGACATTGAGGTGCTAGATTGAGTCCAGAGAAGGGCAAAAAAGCTGGTGAACACCACTAGGTTCTTTAGGTAGCGTTTTCAACCTTTTTTGAAAAGAAAAACAATAATCCATTTTCCCATTGAATTCTGAATGGCAATAACACCGCTGCAGTAAGAAATTCAGATAAGCAAAGCTGGAGGTCGGGGCCCCTCCTCAGCTTGTTGCAAATATCGCCCTCATACTGTCCACATCAGCACATCACAAAAGTTCTGAGATTTTGTAGATGTTATGATGAAGCAGACACCTTTTACAAAGAAAAACAATTTACTCTGTATTTCAAGATTGCTATCTATCATATTAAATACAGAACTAGGGATAACTGGGTCCTAACTTTTTAAAAAAATCTAGGCTTTTGTAAGTTATCTGCAATTCCAGAAGAGTTAAACACTAGCTAAAAGTTTCTTCGGTTAGGGTTACTGTGCTTGAACAAATGAAAAAAACAGTCCCAAGTTTTCAAAGCAGGCATCCAAAGAAAGAGAAGTTGTGGGAGCTCTTGAAAACTTTGGTGCCTCAATGGCTTACTTAAAGGTCAAACACTAAAGGCTCAGACTTGAAAGCAGGAATAACATATGTGACTGGTGATGATGATGCTTCCCTACTGTCTGCTCCATTCCAGATGCACATATTAAGGTGAATTTCTTGTGAAAGAATTACTGAAGAAGCTACTGAGCATACAAACTACAGTCCAGTTTCAAAGCAAACCAGCAATGACTTGTCAAAAAATCTAGAGCTGTACTGTTAATATAAACAACAGGGTTGAGCTACACAATTAGGACATGTTATCTCATTAGTTACTTTTTAAGTCACAGTTCGAAGGCTATGGTATCCAAGAATAAAAATTTTGTCTCTCAAAACCTTTAATTAGAAGAAATAAAATAAGTTTTATCTAAATATTTTCAAAGTGTTATTCTAAAACTAAGACACAAAGCTTTCTTTTTTTCTTTCAATACTATTTCTTAAAGACCCATAATGAACTAGTTTCAAACCTTTATAAATTATTCAAGCTCCAACTGGTTAAAGACAGCTAACTTATAAACCTGACATTGAGATGAAATAATTAGCTTCCTCGAGGCCTATCAACAAACAGCAACAGTAATCAAAATCTAGTAAATAAATAATAAAGTTTTGCCTAGACAATTATTTTAATTTCCACCTGTTTATTAAAATGCAAGACTAATCACACACTGTTTTAACAGAATGATTATTTTTTCCAAATTACTGTTTCAAGCTTGGTAATTGGAAATCTTCGAATTCAAAATTTAGAGAAGTCTGAAGTTTCTACACTTTCTGCAAGTTTTTTGGAACAAATTTCTTTTTCTCCTAAGTATCATCTGGAAGTACAGCATAAGCTAAGGCAAAGCACCCATCCAGCTTTAAACCTAATATTGTTTTTAAGAATTGAAACAAAGACATACTGGCCCAATTAGTGGATACATCTTGTCTGGTGTATAAACAGTTATTCCTATCCACAAATACAACTTATATTGATGAAATAAACATTTGCCAAGTGGCATAGCCATGAGTGCTATAGAATTTTTAATAGAGACCATGTTTACAATACTATCAAATAAATGCTGAAGTAATCTTAACTTTGAATTTTTTTGCTCCTGGGAATTTTTGTAAAAGCTAAGAAGCCAGCTTGGCAAGTAAATCAAAACTGTTCTATTTATACTATATTTCTGACAGTCAAGAGGTTCTTTAGAAGTTTAGAAACAATCTTCTATAAAACATCCCAAAATATATCAGCATGACCTAATGATTTATTTTTGGTGCTGCAAAACTCATGGGAAAAGAAGCAGACACGACATAAAAAAAAAAAAAAGAAAACACAGAATTAAAACTTCCTTGTTCTGCCTTGAAAAAAAAATCTCTATTTTTGTGTGTTTTTAAAAACAAGCAGCATACGCTGTAAAGAATTTTTGCATACAAAGTATTTGACAATCCATTATTCTGTATTTAATTGTTAATGTTTTCCTTCCTTTTAGCTACCTAATGTGTTAAGCAATTCTGTATGACAATCATGAGACACAGCTGATTTTTCACTTGTCTGTAGCATAAATCTGTGACATGAACACATGCATCTTCTGCATTTTTCATGTATTTTCATAGTTTGTTTGATATTGTATAGTATGATTTCCTATAGGTAGATGTTTTACAAATATAATATAGAATGTGTATTTGACTATATTTGGCTGTATGTTCTGACTTAAATCAATACTACAGTTAAAGAAAAATCAGTAGCAGCAATCTAACAAATTTACACAAAACCCCACTGCTTTCCTGTGTAGAATCACCACGAGGAATTACAATCCTCCACCTTGCTAATTAAGCTGATTTCACCCTTTATATGTTCATTGCAGGGTATTTTTAAGACTTTGTTGCCATAATTTGCATGGAAGATAAGAAAGAATAGCAGAAAGGAAAGCAACTGACTGGATCAGTACTGAGGTAGACAACAGATGGGAGAAGGAATCATACATCTGGGAAAAGAAGGATGTGCTGCTCTCCCTTCAGAGAATGGGTAGCCAAATGTCCTAATGCAAGAAAGCAGAAATCAACAACTTCACATGGCTGTGAAATGCATACTGAAAGTTGAGAAAAGACAACATTCTAGGAGATGTTCAAAAGTGGCAGAAAGTGAGACAATTGGAGCTGGAGTCAGTCTGTGCCTGGGTCTGAAGGGAATTTGGTGATTGTATTTTTTGGCTTACTTTCTGCAAGCTGTGAATCTGGATTATCCAGAATATCTTCTGCCAAAGCTTCTTGTGACACAGGCCCTAGGAAAGAGTTGCTCTTGAAGTGCTGAAAAGTCAGATGTGGCTTAAGAGCCACGGAGCAGGTCACGTCAGCCTCAAAAGTTCTCCAATTTCTAATGACCAACTTGGGGGAAAATATGGTCTGCTAGCTCCCGTCTTCACCAACATCAGTCTTTTGGAACCTCTTGCTTCCCTTTAGCTACTCCAGATCTCCTCCATGTAGTTCAATAGAAATTATGTTTGAAGATGCTGCAAGGTTATCACGTTATTTTGTGAAGCTGCTTTATCTCTAGGGACTAAATTGCCTGTCACCTGGTGGAATTTGTTTTCCTTTCTTGCAATCTGGGAGGCAAAGTTTAATTACAGGGAAGTTAATTCTAGCAATTAACAGTTGTAATTTACTGGAAGATTAAGGTTGTCAAATTATGCCAAATGATAGCTGAGTAGAGTTCCTTTTATCTAACTTAAGTTGTCAACATTACTGACCTTTAACTAATCAATCCAGGCCCATTTCATAGGAGATGGAGAGAACTAGTTGCACCTTGGGAAAAGTTGGGTGATAGGAATCCTACTGCTCTTGTCTCAAGTAACAAAGGTCTCAACGGTAGAGAAAGTAAAAGCCTGATGTTCTCACAAAAGAATCTGGCATCTAAGATTCACGTTGAATTGTCAAGGGAAGATTCAGGTCAGAGAATTCACATGACTGAGTGAAATCCAAGAGGTAGGATAGAGAAAATGAGAACTAAAAGCTATATGGATCCTGTTAAATGAGAGAATTGGAGAAAGTAGTAGATTGACTTGTCTCAGTCTTATATTACTACAAGTAAAAGTTACATGGCAGTGTGTTTTCACCACCTGATTAACCTGCCAAAGGGAATCTTGAAATATAAAATAGACAAAAATCACAAAAATAATCTCCTCTGTGTAGATTAAAAAAATAAATTCAAAGTTCCTCTTTTAAAGAAGAGGCTTATGATTTTATTGCTATAAAACAGCAACAGAGAATCAGAGGGACAGTATTCAAAACCCTCAGATTCAGCCTGTAAACGCCTTACTGGAAACAAAATTCTTTTGAAATTATACAAAATAACAGAAAATTATATACATTCATGAAACAAAAGCTATATAAATTCAAGCAATGGAGGAAAAAAAAGCTGACACTAAAAAACCAGACAATGTTATTGAATCAATTGAGAAATCCTAACAGTTAAATAATAATAAGTATTAATAAAAAACAGTATACCATTTATTATACATACTATGATGCTAAAAAATCAACAACATCATTTTGGAAAGTTTGAATCTGTGGTGTAGTATATACATATTTAAAAAAAACCCAGCATAATTTAGGCGCAATTCTAAAAAGAATTATGAGTTTGTTTAGGTGAAAGCCTATGAGAAATCCCATTAAAGTCAACAACAGATTTAAAATGAGACATGTTTCAGGACATATGTTAGGGGCTTAATTCTACCAAAATTTGAGAAAATGCTTTAAGCTACTGGTATAATATCAATGTACTTTTTTACACTACAGAGTGAACACTGGTAGGAAAAGAAAAGTAGATATTGCTATTTATTACATAAAAATAAGACTTTAGTTGAGGTTATTTTGTTAATTATTTTCTGCTTTCTAAAACATTTTTTTCCTTTTTTTTTTTTTTTAAAGAAGAAAACAACCAAACTGAAAAGCCAAACCAGTGAAAAGCTTCCAGCAAGCCTAGTAGGAAATGGAGTGAATTGACAGAAGTGTGAAAAGCTGCTAAATCACTCCAAAAGATTATTTATCTTTTATACAGAAAACGAATGTAGATTCTATTCTCATCTCACACTTTATAGGACTCTTCATTAAATAAATAACTCTAGTAGTTCTAGAATAGCTTCTGTCTAGTATCTCACACTTTATTTAAGCAACCAAAGCAACATGGGACTAGGTGGGTGAACATACGTCAGGTCTGTACTCTGTATTGCTCAACAGTTCTGTCATTTTTTTTGTAATGTTTAACTGAACTAGCATAACGTTCCTTGTCCTATCAGCAGAAGACCAAATAGTTCAGTTCTTTCCTCTTTATTGCTTTGCTGATGGACATTTATAGATTAAGATCTTCCATGAGTCTTTATTTTTCCAAACTATCTAAATTAAGTTGCTTTAGTCATACTTAAATTATCATTGACTTGAAGTATTCTTGTCTTTCTGTAGATGTGCTGTAACCTGCAGTTAGTTACGTGTTTCCAAACTGCACATACAAACCAAGACAATACATAAGGGATCTACTATTGTTTTAATAGCAATATCCCCCCATGAATCCTCCTAAGCTGAATTACAGACCAAGAAGCTCTTTCTAGTTTAATACTGAATCTGTCAAAAGTTTCTTGTGTGGGTTTGGGAAAAAAACCATGAATAAATGCACAAAAATGTGTTCTCGTTCACAGCAAAAAAGGATTCTCCTTCAAATTATCTTATCTCTTGAAAAAATATATGTAATACATTCATTATTTAGCTTCAGGGAGCAGTTAGCAAAATGAAACTGTACCATGATATCTACCTACACTGCTATGAAAATACTCTTGCTTCTACCACACTTACAACATTGTGTTAAGAATTAATTCCTGATAATAGAAACATTATCTTCCATACAGGCAGTATAATTCAATAGATTGATAATGAAAAAAAACACCGTTAATGACAACTGCAGTGAGTCTATGACTGTAGTGATTTGATGACCAATGAGAAGGCAGTATGATTTAGAACTCATTCCCTCTCAGTAATCGGATCACTTGCCAGTATTTCTTTACGTGATAGAGAGTTTTGTTGATGCTGTCTGACCAGCCTTTGGTCTACAGCATGACCGTCAGTCCTTGTACAATGAAGACCTTTTTGCTGATAACTCCCAAATATCTGCACAACTTTCAGCATGGCTAACGTGGTAGAAAAGAAATACACTAAAAATCTCACATTCAAGGAAACTCAATGTTCAGAGCTGACTCTCAGTGATACACCCTTCTCAGACACCTAATGTGCTAGAGTTTTATCAGCCATCAGTTAATAGTCACAAATGCACAGATTCAGTCATTTCTTCCCTTAGGGCCTACTCTGCCATCACAAAAATGGCTGATGGCATAGAGCCGTTCAGAGTCTGCCTTTAGAGCAGATACGTTCACAAGAAACACTGAAAAATCAGAGTAGAAGGAAAATACAGAAAACATTATGGAGGGATTGTTGGATAAACTGCTAATAGCTCATTTATTTGTAATATTTCGTGTTTTCACTAAAAATATTTGTGAAAACTGTTTAGTGAGCATCTCCAAAACCTTGATTTGCCTGCAGCAGACCTTTGAAATTAAGCAGGAAGAAAGCAATTGGGTTAGAGCATTGTTCTTTCTGATACTAAATGCTTTTCTGGCATAAGTGAGATATAAATTATTGAAAAAAAAGTCTGTGTTGTTCTTCTGTTCTGTAGGACAACGATGGCAGCATACCAAAATAAAAGAAATAAAATTGAGCATAATACAGTTATAATGCTCCAATGATCCCAGATCAGCAGTAGACCAAACACTAGGACTATACAGAAACTTTTAGAAAGACAGAGGAATCTCTCACTGCTTTGGGAGGTCTCTACTCCCCAGATGAATTTTTTGCTCAAGAGACACTATATGTCATTCAGCGCTCAAGGTGTATGCACTAGGAGGAGAATCATCGTTGCTCCCCTAATTTTCAAGTTAAATTTGCAAGGAAAGTGTTTTCAATTTGCACATTGTGTATCAAAAAATCAAGAAACTACTATTCAGCACTGTGAAATACACATATGCTCTAACTTCACCAACATCCAAAGGCACCGGAATGCAATTCACTATATAGCACTATGCTTGCAATCCTCTGGAGACAATGAAAGCCTGCAAGAGCAAATCAAAATTATTTTATTCAGGCTTGAGTCAATGAAGAGTTTCTCTCCCTCAAACATACACAACAATAATTGGTGCCTAGACTGTCACAGCGTATTCTATCTGAAGGTAAATACAGTTATATGAGAAAAGCTATGGCAGACATAACATGCTTCCCCCATGAATCACCGAAGTTTTGTGGAATGGAACACTGTCAGCCTTTTCTGATGATGCCATCTCATTTTACACTAGTAAAACATTAATTGGAATGGGGAATGAAAGGACTACAACCATATGGCTCAGGCCCAGGCTCATCTCTTACCACATTGCTCCAATTCAGAATCCAACTCTTTACTGTTTTTCCCCTTTTCAAAATATTGAGTCATAGATGTGTAGATGGGTGGATTTGGTTGAGAAAGCTTTAGTAATTCCTGGTTAGCTTCCTAATGGCAATAAACCTACAATCTGGCATATTGCAGATGGGGAAGGGTGAGTGGGGAATGAGAGAGAAGCAAATACATGTGTACGTCATTCTCTTCTGTCTGGCTATTACATGAAATAAAATAGCTCCAGCTGGAAGGATTAACAGAGACCTGCTCCAGAATAAGCTACAGCCTGCTACGGGAGCCTCCAGGAAGGCGGATAAGGCCAATTCTGACCTCCACAGCTAAAGAAAAGAGGCATAACTGAGAGGGATGTGATAGCAATCTTTAATATTATGAACGGCACCGAGATGGTGAATTAGCAACAATTCTCATGAGAAAAGGCCTAGGGAGAACACAAAGTTATCAAGCAACAAGATCAAAACAAATGAAAGAGCACTTTGTGTGAATTTCTCACACAATACACTCAAGGTGCGGAACCCAATGCTATGCCATATCATGGACAGCAGAAGTTTACATGAGTTCTTAAAGGGATTAGACATTTCCTTTCATAGAGGGAAAAAAACCCCACCAAAGTTATTAAACTCAAGGATATCACCTCTGGCTCAGGAAGTCCCTGAGCTACAATTTGCTGAAAGCTGGGAGGATACGTAGGGGGAGTATCACGATAAAGTCACCTATGGAAATACTACACTCCTCCCTAGGCCTCCTCTGCTGGCAGCCAACAGACATTGGAGTAGCAGACTTGTAATCTGATTATTGTAGTTTGCTGTTATATCGTTTTCCACTGTTATTTTGGGGCCGATTCCCTAGTGCCATCCAAATAGCCCCATGTCAACTAAGTTTCAGTCAATTAACTTTCTTCCTCAGTACTAAGTAACTCGTTCCATTGCTCAGCTAACGAGCACAGGACAACATGTTCTCAGCAGGAGGATTTAGGCTATCTAATTATTTTTTTAGAAGGATGTAGATTTGGCCTAAACTTTTGAAGGTGTTCACACAAAGGATGACATACTAACACATACTGTGAAATTCTTTGGTCTTGAAATATAAACTAGTTTTTAGTTTTTATACTAAGTATATAGCATACACTAAGGTTTATGAGCTTTTAACTTTTTAAGATGTCATCTGTAACTTACATTCACTTCCAGGTCTCAGATAGTATTCTGTAACAATTGAATAAGATGATTGATTTATAATCTTCACATCTATTCTTTTTGAGTAAGAGCAGTAAATACAACTGTACACTCTTAAGGAGGGGAAATTACTCTAAACATGAAAGAAATTCACCAATCTTCATTAATATTATGGGATTTTGCTAATATAAATGAGAAATCAGCCTAGCTGCACTTCAACTGATGAAATACGGATATTGCAATTTCTTTTATATATCATTTTTGATCAACAATGCTTTTCTGTAGCCATTTTTTAAATGGAGATACTAATAAAATCCCAAAGCAGCTGTGTAAGACTGCACATTCTATGATATGTATAGTTTAAGACCATTTATGAAAAGAATGTATTTAACAACTAAATTACATAGGATTGGACTACAATGAAAATATTACAAAAAATATCTTCAAAATTTGAGAGAAGTGACTTCTTTAGTATGTAACTGAAAACTGTGAAACGAAAAGAAACATGAAGTTAAACAAAAGAAAAAAATCAGTATGCTTAGGGCAGCAGTTGATCCATTTAAAAAACACCACTTTATCTGCTCTCTTTTCCTTTGCAAAATCCAATAAACTGCCATTATATTCCTTTTAAATGGTTCCATTACAAGGATTCTATAACAACAGACTAATCTCTTGATAATTATAATAAATGCCTGTAATCAAAGCAGGAACCATTTAAAATAAGGAGAAAGGCTGTTTTCCATCAAACTCATTGTAGTTCAGTGACCTTTGGAGCATTAAGCTACATCATACGCTGCCACCTCTAACTACAACATAGCTTTCCTACCAATCTTGCTCAAATAAAAATAAAAAGGATGAGAGATCAATGGCAATGCGGATTGACACATGGTAAGAGTTCTTACTTTCCAGCTCCGAGCCTTGTAGAACATAAAAACCTCAATTCGCAAGATTCCAAAGGCTCAAAGCCGGCAGGATTCTGCCAGCAGCTCTTTGACCGGCTTTGATACGTAGCGCTTCCCTTCAGGAGGGAGCAGGGGAAGTAGCGGACCGGTATTTTAAAAAGTTGTGCTATGGCAGTGTGAGCTGTATATCACTACTAATGCTTAAGAAAGTATTACTTTCCAGAAAGACAGGACATTTTATCACAAAATTCGATATTGCATTCACATGAACAAACAATGATTTCCAGAGATCATTTAAGAAACTGAAGGCTGATAAAATTACGGGAAATGACTATATATGATCAGAATGGCTTTCATCTGCATTTTGTTAGACCCAGCATTGATTTCACTTTTCAGCTGTGAACAGCGAGAGGCCAGCTGTGGCCAAGGGAGAGAGCAAGCAATGAACCAGGGTCACAATAGAGGCTGAGTTGTCAGAAAATTTAACACTTTTAATGACTAAATCTCAGCAAAAAATCTTCGAGTTACAACCATTTGAAAATTATATCCAGCGGGTCTCACAAACTGTCAGAGAATAGAAGATTTAATTTATGGCAAAGTAAAACCTTTGAACTCTAGTTATGTGAATAAACAGCATTATAAGGGGAAAACAAACAAAGCAAGGAAAATATAAAATACATTGCCTTCAAGGCAGGAACAACTACATTTTACTTCCTATTCCCAGATGTGTTAAAGGGAAATTTATGACAGCATACTGAAAAGCAAGATTCCCATTGTGAAACCCTTCACATTTATTTAACTAAGCACAATCATTGAAAATGACCTTTATCCAAACCCTTCACAGCTGTCTTAAAATGATCTAAAACTGTTGCCAGATTTTCTTTAACTAACATTACTTAACAAAAAGTCATTACCCCAGGGCCATATTACACTACTGGCAAGTAAACACAAATCCATTTTCAACAACATGCTACAAAGTTTTAATGAAATATTGATAACAAATTGAAAACTCCCAATTAAAAAGGTGCCAAACAATACAAATCATCGTAGTTTTCTGTTCTAGCAATAAATATAACTTCCTTATTTCTGATATTTTTCACCTATTAGATGTACATGCAAACAGAAAAATGGTTAACACTTAAAAAATCTTATATTTAAACCTGTTATTAAATGAGGTGTCAAACTTACTATAAATGAAGCTGTTCTAGTAGCATATTGTGAAAAGATACCCTCATCTGTTCTCAAAAGACAGCACATCCACAGTGTACATTACTCTATAAAATTAAAAGGCTACTGACAATAAATTCATATGGCAGTTTTTCATTGCAGTACACTAATAATTTACCAGTGCATTTATAATGTTTGATACCAAGACTTGAAAAGCAGTGCGTCAAAACAATGAACACCTTAATCTTTCTCCTTTTTCTACACAAACACTAAACATAAAGATTAAAAGATTGTCGCAAGAGCTGGCCTCCTGCAGGTCTAGGTCAACTGACAGGGGTTAAGGAAAAAAAAATAAAATCATACTTGGGGATTCAGAACAGAACAGTTCAGTTTTTAAAATAATAGTATAGAGTCACAATTAAAGTGGGTGCATGCTGTGGGGAGGGGGGAAAATGACTTTATTAAGAGGCTGGTTAGTTCAGTAAATCATGGCTTTCAGATAAAGATGATTATGGTGGTTCCTTGGTGTGAGAGGGAGAAGGATACAGGAGGTTCATTTCACCACCAAGTAATTATGCTGACCCAGAGCGTTACCATTTATCATGGCTGAAAGATGACACTCACTGTTAGCCAAGGGAAACTGCTAGTCAAATGCTTCCATCTAGATCAATACACACCACATTTTTCTACAGCCAAAAGTAATTATACAACAGCAAACTTCACAATCAATACCCACTGGAGCTAACATATTCTGCTGTACAGACGTGAAGGTATGGCACTGTCAACTGTCACCGAAAACTACCACATTTGACCCAGATTAAAGAGCTTTCCACCACCATTATAACGGATTTTGCTATCTATTTTCTGAGTAAAAGCAAAAGTATCCTCTTTTCTCGATTATTAAAAACAATGAGCAACCACGCAGGTTTTCAGGGCATGTTGCAATCTGCAGCTGAAGCTGAGATTCTTGTTATCATTTCATAAAGCCTCACTTAACACAAAATAAAAAAGAATATCAGTCAATTAAATAAAAATCAATCTTCCTAACCACTGAAAGCTAAAACAGTTTCTGGAGCATTAGTTTCTAAAAGCTGCAGTTGAAGACCTGACCTTTGTGAACTCCAGAGATCAGAAAAGAGAGAAACATATATACCTGAAGTATTAAATCAATGTCATGTTCAGTATTAAACATATATTCATGTTTGTTTACACAGAGCTGCACACATAGGATTACCAACAAGCCAGCCAGTAGACAAAATTAGACTTTAAGAGTTTAGGTTTTGTTTCAAAATGTATCTAAATGTCAGTTTTGACAACTGCTTTCAAAAAGGCAGAGCTTAGTCTTATAAACCAATCTAACACATCAAGAAAGGTTAGAGGGCATAAAAAAATCACTACTTCAGTAAAAAAAAAAAATTTTGACATCCAATTTTCAAGCTGATTTATCAGTGGAAAGCTAAAATTGATAGTTTGCCATTACTGGGTAGCAGGCTGTCTAAGAAAGCTGTTACAAAGCCTTTCATTTTGATTTAGCCACATGGATCAATACAAACCTATACTGTTTCAATTTTACAAATATTGATTTTCTGATATAACCTCTGTGGGAGAACATTCATCACCTGCCATACTAAAAAATATTGAAATTTATTTTGTAAACTCTGATTTTCAACAAAATACAATGTTCTACTGAGTGAACTGAAATCTATTTTTCCAGATAACAGCTAATCACTGTTAAAATGATATTTTGAGCAGCACATTTTTGCCTTTTCATTTCAGAGACTGACTTAGACTGTTAATCCTTTAACTGGATTCATAATAAGGAAGATCATAAAACTTGCTTTTGTTTTTTGATCAAGTACCTTAGAATATTTTCAGTTTTAATGAATAGGAGGACAAACTAGAACTTCAAATGAAAATATTCAGTTACACTGAATATTAAATTCTTACACTAATTTGCTCCCCAAACCTAGAAGCACTTAATGCTTCAGGGAGGAGGATTATTTTTCCAGATGTCAAAGAAAAAACAGATTGTCAAAGTAGAAACAATTATTTTATGAAAAAAACCACTTTATCCTATATTTATACAATATTATTTACACAAGCACATTGGGTGTTATCCACTTTAGGCTTTTCTAATCTGCTTTTGTGATATCCAAGAGCTCTGTTGTTCCTCAGGATTCAAAACATACTATGTTTTCATATGCTACTTTGCACATATGTAGTTATTGACAGCCCATTCAAACTGATAAAAATACTGAATTAATTTAAAAAATCATGTGATTTTGTAAGAAAATTTTTAATTTTACAGCTTTTCTTGTTCCAAATTATTTCATCAACCCCTAGTATCTTGTTCTGTTTAAAAAGAAAAAAAAAAGCTTAAAAACCATTTGATTTGAACCAATGACTTTTTTTACCCCCTTCATTCTCATTTCCCAAAAGTCCCTTTATGAGCTGCCTAAACAGGACCACAAACATTTCCAAGTGGCACATTGCTGTAGACTAACCAGCCAGGGTATTAATACATAAAAGACACTGCACAGGTTTTAGGAGGAAATACATCCTAGATAAAACTGTAAAAGAATTTTCTCAGCAGCTAATGAGAAATAAATGAGAAAAGTAATAATCCTGTGTTGGAAGGACACAGTCCAGGGATGAGACTCAAGCAACACACAAGAGGGTTTAGCACATACTCAGAATGTGCATTGGTAACACAATGACATTCAGATTACGATGACTAAACAGGACTGTGAAAAATCCCTAAATTATAAAGTTAGACACTAAGTAAGTGAAATTCCTGAAATAAAGGCAATATTTTCTTAATGGAAATTATATAATAAATTCTAAACTTTCTTGTAAATGTAATGTTATGAAACCAGGGTAAAACTGCTTTGTTTTTTTTCTGTTCAAAAAATGCCAGAAACAGCTCTTAAGTGCAATGGCAATGGCTGCAGCTAGAAAGGACTTTATTTGAGCCATCACACAAACTCATCCTGTTATTTAGATGCTGATGCTGATTCAGATGCTGATGATTTTAACCATCAAACAGCAAACACCATGAATCTGAGGCATAGCAAAAACTCATTGAAGAACTACACAACTAGAGCATGTTTAGAATTAGAGCAAAGAAGCACCAAGTATCTTAGACCTTTCCCTTAAAATAAGATACTAAGCAAGCACTATTTGTATGGCTTATTTTTTTCCTTCAACAGATCTCAAATCACTCTGTTAGCAAAGTACCATAATTCACATATTACAGATGGGGAAAACAAGGCTGATAGATAAAAACTGAAATGATTTATTCAGTGTTGAGGTGTCACCTCACTGACACCACCAAGATTATAACTTCATTATTTAGGGCATAAAGTGACTGCTTTCATAGCTGAAGAAAGAATCTTGCTTTCCCATATGAACTGTCTGTGAATTCTGGAGGGGAGAGTGGGTGGAATGGTTGGTATGTCTTGATCGGAAGTGCCATGAATTGCTGCTCTGATTTCTTAATGACACTTATTAAATCCACTGTTCCCATAAATACATGTATTTTCAGCAAAGATTTAAAAACTAGAAGATATTTAAATAATCGTAATTCCAATCTTCATATATTATTCAGTTAAAAAATTCCAGTGCTTTGAAAATATAAAAATGTAATTATGTTTATTGTACAACAAAAAATTATCTTGGTGCAAAATAACATTTAATAATTTCTGAAAAATAATTTCCTGCCTAACAGGACTGGTTTGTTTGTTGTTTTTGTTCTTTTTTTTTGGGTGGGGGTGGCATAAAATAGGTATTTCGTGGTTTCTATTTCGTGGCTTTATTTTCTTAGGTTATTTTTTATTTTGTTTTTTATTTAATGAAGAAAGAAAGAAAAATCCAGAAGCAAAATATCTTGGTGACACTTGGGCTGCCATCATATAAACATAGTAGCAAATAACTAAAAAGTCAGCAATTGTAGTGAATATGTTTAAAAATCCTTTCTTCTGTTAAGGCTTTTCTATACCTAACTATATTCCAATAAGAAGAGAATGACCTTCTAAAAAGTAATGATGGTGATTATCCACATAATGGTTGTAACATGCAAATATACCACAGCCATGTAAAGGAACAAAAATCAGACAGCAACTTCACAATGCTTAAGGGCTTCATATATTACAGCACCAGCATTAATGGAAAAGTTAATGTAGCATTGAATAACAGTGAGTTGCTCAGCTGCTGCTACTGCTGCAGAACATTTAGATCATGGACATAACACATCATTTTTTCACTCCCACTGCTTTCTTGACCCTCAGAAAAACAACTCTCACCCAACCCCCAAAATCATGTGCAAAATATTCCTCCATTACTCAGTTGCTTAAAAAATACGACCAAGCATATAATTTGTGTGACTGAAAATTAAAAATACACAAAACTCAAAACAATTAAGCAACAGTGCTGAAAAAAATCTCAAAAACTCTGCTCTGTGACTTGATTCATACCAACATACAAATGCATGCATGAGCACAATCACTTAATGCCGTATGCAAAACAAAACAGCATTTTACAGTACTTTTATGTCTTAATTCTTGACCTCAACACATTAAATATTGAGATAAATTATACATGTTACATTGCCTTGTTTTCCATACACTAGGAAGTAAAAACTACTGAGTACATCTAGTACAGTGTTATTTAAAAAAATTTTCATTGATCCAAGTCTACAGAAAAGTTTCGAAAGGTAGGCAAACACCTAGATACCGTAAATGGAGGCGCATAATTGGCTCTAAATTGAATTTCACTGACAATTGTGTTTAGGGAAATACCTGAGGAAGGGGCCACAGACCCCACAACTATAAATCCTGTAAACCATGTTCCCACTTCATTATTGCTGGCTGCTTTAGAAGAGACAAAGATAGGACATTGTTCTGTAAATATACAGTAAATGTTGGAATATACCAGTAATCTTTCCTTCCTTCCTTCATAAATTCAGGCAATGACCCTATGAGTTTTGGTCCTTCTTGATGCAAACTGTAAAATATGAAGACTTTCCAGAGTTTAGAATTTCCATTAAGGAAATTTGTTTTTCCTAGAACTACTGATAATTACTGATTTGAAATTCAGGAAGCTCAAAAAGTAATGCAAATGCATGACAAACTTTATAGTTTCACCGTTGATGGCAGATATGAGACTAAAAACTGGGGAGTAAAGACCACTGCTTCCAGATCCTTCCAAATTTGTTGTCTGCCAGGTCTATACTCAAAGGTTTATTAAAAATTTACTCTTCAGTCACACCTACAGCTGTTTCTCAATCAGATAGTATTTGTCACGTAGTATGAAAATCTTCTCCCTATTCACCTGCTCTAGGTGCCCAAGTGACTGTAATTTCTAGAACCAATATCATCATTATTTATACATATGCCAATTATATCATTTACTGACCTTTATGCTTCTCTAATGTCTGTGATAATATTAGCTATGAATTTCTAATAGTGTTGAAAAAATACCAGCAGAAGGTACGTGTCTTGCCTTTACAAATTATTATAGCAACTGGTATGGGGAGAAAAACAAAAATAAAAACTTTTGTGTTTTAGAGCCAATGGAGAACCTAAGACGCCAGCAGCCAGGAAACCAATTATTTGCTAAAAGCTACCTCAAAACCTGCTTGTGATTTAACATCTTTTAAATGTTTTGGAAACCACGAATGACAACAGGAATTTGTAGCACCTCTCTTGTAAGGGAATGTCCATTGTGGCCTTTTCATTTTTCCAGCAGAGATTTTTCCTAAGGAATGTATGTCTTGTAAAACACAGTAGCATTACAACTTTATTGTGGAGGTTGTGAAAGTTAAATTTAACAAAAGAAGGGGAAAGGAAAATATATTTTCTTAATCTCGATACTAGAGAAATAGAATTTCGAAGTACATTTTGTTTGTTTTAGTGTACACAAATTGAGAATTCATTGATTACTTTTAAAGAAGTGTAAACCTCTAAATAAATATTGTATTGAAAGAGCCACCCTTAGTAATTTGTCACTGTGTCAATGAAATAAAGGAGCTATTCTAGTACTTTCAGAATAGGACATTCAAATAAAAGGTCTCTGTTTAAAATTTAGTGGTGTCCAGCAGAACCTTTTGAACTTCCCTGCACAGTTGGCAATACACCCTTTCATGGCTTGGCTAAAGATTATCAAATGATCCAGATATACAGGCAATACCATAGCCAGAACTCACTATATGACCTGTAGATTTAGCTTCTGCAACAGACACATTAGAAAACCTGATGTACCTTGCTTCCACTGGATGACCATTCAGAAAGAAAAATGTATGTTTCTTCCTGGGAAAGAGAATATATTCATCACCAAACAAGAGGAGCAACATACACAAAGTCCAAAAAATAAATCAAAACCTAAGCCTGAGTATATCTGATATATAAAAGGGCTATTTACAATAGTGGAAAAACATCATTTGTATGCAAAAAGTAATTTCTTTTTTTTAAAGACAATTGTTAATACTCCTCTAACAGTACAGAATTGTACATATATTCCTATCTATTTTTTACACTAATTTTAATACTTTGGTTTTATTCCATCAAGTTTCAAACCTTTAAAACAACTTTTTTGTTAAAATTTAATAGACAGTACAGTTTTAATTGAGGCCATTATCAGAGAAATGGGTGGCCATTCCCACAAATTTCCCATCAGTTTTTCTACATTTTTAATTCCAACACTGTTAAAAATGAAAATTAACACATACTTGGGGAACAATTGACCAGTTTGTCTGTCTGGGCCCTCTAAGAGTATAGAAACAGAGATTTTCATTAACTTTTCATGATGATCTCAAATGGAAAGACTATAATGAAATAAAGTATTTTTTTCTTATTCAACCTTGCCTTGTATTTAGCCAGATAATGTAGGGTGTTTTTTAATTTTCTCTCATGCTTCTCAGAGGTACTTAATTGAAGTTAAATCAGAAAGGATAGGAGACTCCATTTCACTTTCATGGATACATATCATATCCTGCTCCTGGTTGCTCTTCTTTTCAGACAGGTTTCACTCCATTAATTTTCATAGATTTTTAGCTCAACAGTTCAGTATGAAACTCTACCACTGAAAATACCATCTGAAGTTCACTAAATAAATTTCCTTTACTATTAAGCTGTCATCAGCTTTGAAAACATCACTTTTTATTCACAAAAACACACAGGCTGGGGTACTATTCAGTGTAAAAGACTACTACATATCTGAATTAATGCATTGCTAGCTAATAGAAAATGGGAACTTGGATGCCTATACATTAAAAATTTTTTTTAAATGAACATTTTTAAAATAATACCAAAACAACACTTCCATGCACCATGAGGCAAATATATCATGCTTTACTTTCCTCCATGGCACAAGATATATTATGAATAAAAATTAAGGCCCTCTTATGGCAAAGTATCCCAAAGGCTTCAGTAGTATTTCTAAATTTGACCTAAGAGACGTCAAATTTAGTTTCCTCTTTATGTACGTTTTTATTGCTTCCTACCATTAGTCCAAACATAACTTCTAGTAAATCATCAAAAGAAATGTCTTACACATTAATCTTTCCTAGAATCAGATTGTGACTAACAAAACCAAAACACATTCCCACCCAATAATATAATTTGCTATCAGGAGAGAAGAGAAAAACAATGGGAATCTGAAAAATAAGTAAACTTAATTTTTAAGAAATAACTTTATTTTAATTTTAGTCTACTGACATTGTGTAAACACATTTTTTTTTAAACAATGGTCAGCATTCTCAAATTGAATAGCAGAAGTACATGTGGCTTATTCATCTTTTTGTGGATTTTCTAATAATCTAGCCAATTGGATAGTTTGCTATGTTGTTGGGTTTTAAAATGGTTCAGTGCTACTGAATGTTTAAGAAATATTTATGTCATAAGGCAGTATATTCCTGAAGCTGAAACAATCATTAGACTCTGATGTTCATCTATTTTATTGAACTACCCACAGGGAGCTTTATGGGCATACTATCATGTCAAGGTCACAGGATTAAGTGAGCAGCGATGACAGTAAACAAGCCTTTTCTGTATATTCTAAAGAGTCTTTCTGAGTTACTTAAAATGCCATAAACATAAATAGTCTCCTATCTCTACAACACATCCATGACAGATGACTTCAAAATATAACACTCTTGAGCAATGGAGCTTTACAACCTAACCAACAGCCTATATTATTGACAACAGATATCAATATACTGGGGAGCACAAATACTGGGAGAAGGTTGCAATCTCTCATTGTCAGATATTTTATGTCTGTAAGTGTGCAAGAAATATATCTACACATACATCATATCTCTATGTGAGCAGATATTACTAATGAAAAAAACCAGATCTTACAGGTTAAGAAAAAACACAGGTTTAAAAAAAAGTAAATGCTATAATAACAAATGTACCAAATCTATGCAAGCCATGTAAAAACAGGTGACACCAAACCTACACAGTACTTTTGATATCATCTTGAATGATTCAATTACTTTTTAGAAGTATAATGTGCATTACCATATCTATTTTATCAATGAGGAAAGCAGTATAATCAAGTACAGCAACCTCCTTCAAGCCATGTCAAGTCTATGACAGATACGGTGTTCCTGAATCAGTGAAGATAAGCCTGTGTAAACTTATCCGTAAACCTCCCAAAAAAAAGCAATGATGAATTGAAAGAGAAGTGTCTGCAGGGAATATTTTTCAGAAATCAGAAAAGTGAATTGTGTAAAGATGATCTTCATTGTTCAATAGGTGTGAACATACAGACTGTACTGACAAAATGCACCCAGAAACATCAAACACAAGGAATGCTCCTGCTAAACTACATTAAGGTAAGAAGGAAGGGACAAGGCTCCAGTTGCTGGCCTCTGTGTCCGACAATCCATGTTCTTCCTGTACACCTGAAAACAGGACCTCTTACATGGCACTTGGGAGCAGCAGCTGCACACTCACTTGCCTATCACCCCCCTGCAGTAATACTGCAAGGTATGACTCCAAGCAGATTAGAAATTATTGCAGACAGAGAGAGAGGAGATAAAGTGAAACAGGCAAAAGCACAGAGTATTTCTGGTTAATGGCAAAGGTACAGAGATAAGAACAGACCAGACACTGTTGAGAGGAGATCTTTGATTTCTGCAACCATGAGACTATGAAGCAAAACAAAAAATCTGCTATGGAGAGATAAAATATTTTCTCTTTAACATCAGATGACCTGTATGATTGACGCATTGACTTAGGAAAGCTCTAAACTAGTTTGAAATACCATGATGTTGTACTATAGGGAAGCAAAAATGGGGGGGAGGGGGAGTGGAAATCAGCTTAAGGATTCTTTTTTTTCTTTTTTTTTTTTTTTTTTTCCTTTTTTGGGGGCAGGGAGGAAGAAGAAAAAAAAAACGCAACAACTGAGGAGACCAGAAAAATGGGTCAGTCTACTGCATATCTTAGCTGATTATATATTGCAAGGAGGAAAATGGGATATACAGGAACTAAGAAGTAAGAAGTCTTAGTATCCAGAAGATAAAACTTAAGCTGGCTTCATAGAAGCTTGCCAAGACAAATCAGGGTTTGTTCCTGGGAATAACAAGAAGTGCTTTTTGTTTAGCACATAATAGTTTACTTCCTCTGAAGTTCAGAAACAGGCATGAAATATACTTACCAAAATTCTGGGAAATCTTTAAAGAAAAAAAAATGTTAATACTGCACTTTGAGATGTAACAGAAAAATCTCTACTACCACCTCTGAAAGAGGATGTTAAAAAAAACTAAAATTAAATAACTAACTGAAAAAAGATCAAACTTGGTGGTAAAGGGCTTGTTTATTCGAAGAATAGATGTTTAAAATATTGTAAAAAACATTATAAAACTGTTTTGTATACATGTACATGCTGGGTTGAAAAGTATCTTAAGTACAGTAAGGTATTTTAGATTTGATTCTGGCTAGTTCAAGTTTGTTTATTTTTTCCTTAGACATATGACACTTTCCAAGAGGAAATACATCTGGAGTGAAAATAATCACCAAAACACAGTTTGCATTTCCAAGGAAAGATGCTAAAGCTACAGAATAATCAAATTTTAATCCCCGCAAATTAGAGAATTTCAGGAAACCGGTGGATAAACTGCCTTTAAAATAAACCCACCACAATTTCTAAAATCAAAATTACATACACACCATCAGACAATTCTGACGTGGGAGATAAAATCTACTAATGTTCCAATGTGGTCAAAAGTTCCTTAATAAACTCACATAATCATAAAGGAAATGTAGCAAGGAAAAAAAAAAAATCTCTGAAAAAAAAAGCAAATCTCTGAAAATTTATGGAAGATAAGTGTGATTCCAGATGACTGGAAAAGGATGCTACGTGGTCTTAAAAATGGAAGAACACACTAAATGTCTTATAAAATAATGTTTACCTTTGATACGTGCAAAAATACTAGAAGAATTTATCAATTAGTAATTAATATGAAACAATAGAATTTAGGTTCACTAAGAACAAGTAACTTCCTTTACACCTTTGTCATTTGATTTATTTGTTTATTCATCTACAGCATAAACAGAATAGTAAGCTTTTGACACATGAGTACTTACTGTTTGCACAGACTAAGAGAAATACGTAACAATATAATAGAGGAATACATGAATGGCCAAAACCTGGATTTTTTTATAGAAAGTAGCAAAGATACGTGACCAGATTTAGAATATACTCAAGTGGGAGACTGTATGAGTTGTTTCCTGAATTCTGCTGTATTAAAGATTTCATTACCATCTTTGATGAAGAATCAGAGAAAATCCACAATAAAACTTGAAGTGACAACAAGCTGTGAGAATTGTAAGAATAGCACAAGAGAATAATGCAAAATTACTTTAAAAAGCCTAAAATTTGTACGACGAAAGAGAGAGACAACAGTCTTACAACCAATTACAAGCAGAGATACAAAGCAGCAAGTGATTGTTGATTAGTAGAAGGGAGTAAGAGCCTGCAGAGTGGTTCTGGGAAGTACTGAGCCTACAATCTCATTTTAGGATGCATCAGTAAAGCTATAGTGTGAAACAAATTAAGCAGAGGTGTGCATTGTTGAGGGCTCGCGTGCAATCAAGTTCCCAGATTGCAGGACCTCTTTCTAAGGAAGATGCAGGCAAGCTGCAAGGAACCTAAAGCAAGACACCAACATTATATAAGATATAGATAATTCAATAAGTAAAGGAAGACTGAAAAAATGTGTTTGTCTAGTCTGGAAGTGAACAGCATGAAAAGGACAGTATCAGCTTCCAAAGACATTGATAAGGGCTAGGTTTAAAACCAGGTATAATTAATCTAATTTGTAGCAAAGAAAATGATCCTATAATGAACATGCAAATTAAACTATAAAGCTATAAAAGGCATAGAACAGGTTTTCTAAGGTGTTAGTAGAATTCCACTCTACTCAAGGAGGGGAGTCAGAATGGCTCCACTGGGTTTTCACTTCTGGTTAAACGTTACATTTCTGATGTTTCCAAAAAAATGTCTGAGAAGTCTGTCAAAAAACTACAGATGTTTCTCTCAGGAAAAAAACCCATTTCTACAGCTTTGCATTCATCTTCTATAATAAACTTGAAGCATCACATAAGAAAGACTCCTGGAGTGCCATGGTACTAAAACAGCCTAGTGTGACTTAAAAATATGATGTTTCTCACCATTTTATGTCACAAAATAAAGAATAAATCAAAGAATTTTCATTGAGAGAAAAAGGCCTTCTTAGAAACAAAAAACTTACTTTTTCAGAATTTTCTAATCTATGGATTTTGTTCCCTTTTTTTTTCTTTTATTTGCTTTCTATTTTTATATATGGAGAAGATGGGAAACCCACTGTGTATTGAACAGGTATTACTAAATAGGCACAGGAGAAAAAGTGAGAATCATTTGAGGGAAGTGTTATCTGACTAATGAGAAATTCTTCCCTCATGCTTTCAACTGAGTTTCTACCTCTATCTAAATTGGAGGCAGAGAAAGAAGGAACACAGATGCTAGAAACGTTGTCCAATACCAGCAACTATCAGTCCAGTCTGTTGATACCCACTGCAGAGGCTGTTCCTACTTCAGGAACTAGGAGGAAAACATGAAGAAAGGCAATCAGACTTAGAAGCCCTACTGAGATGAGGAAACTTCAAAATCGACAGACTGAAATTGAGATTCCTCAGGAAATTCTTAGTTGAAAATTGAAGGAGTCTGAGTATTTTATGGACCTATCACGGCTGCTTGTCCTGCGTTTCTGTTTCTTAAGCATTCACTTACAGTTGAAGATAGGTTACAGGGCTAGATGGACTGCTGGTCTGAACGATTATGGCTGTTCTTGTGACTGGTATCCTGAAATATGAATGGCTGCATGAGCACTTGCTAGCTCTATGGCTAGACTTAAGAAGAAGCAGAAGTCCCTCTTGGTTTGTTAGGGTTGGCCTTCCTCCTAGTATCGGTGTACTTTAAAATTCCCTTGTCACTGCTACAGTAAAACTATATATAGTAAGTTGACTGTATGCAATTTGGATATATATTCTGCTTGCTGTTCCAGTTAAAGACTCTACTGACATCTAATGATGTGTTGTTTCTAAAGCTTAAAGAAAAACTTTCCTCTTTCCACACTCTCCTCTTTGTGTTTGCTGTGAAGCAAAAGGGGAAAAAGAAATTTTAGGCAGAAACAGAGAACATATTGAAAAGAAGTGGAAAAAAAAAAAGAGTAAAGAGAAAATAATTCTCTTACTGCAGAAGTATAAATGTGAAAGAAAATGCAGAAACCTTCCTTCTTTAATCTGAAATACAATACACTCTACTTCTTAGAGATAAAGAAGTCTTCCCATAGAGCTGAACAAGTCTTCCCTGAGTGTCATGTGTTCTCCAACATTGGAAAATAATACCTCCTTCCAAAGAAACTATTTTCTTCAGAAGTTTCTTCCAATTGTGGGAGAAAATCCATAACGAACACCACCACAGTTCAAAACAACTAAGTAACCTTGCACAAATACAGAACTGAATAAATCTCACGTAAGGAAACTGTGCATTCAGTTGTACAGCCCTTCTCTGGTTACACAATACTCCTTTCTTGGCAGGTATCTCTATGCTGCAAATAGCATCCTACCGCTGACTTTCTATTATTAGAAAATGCTACAGAATTCTTCTATCCCCCCTTTTCCATCATGCTCGTCAAATGCCACAGCACCATTAGCAAGACCTCATTCAAATAGTCTCTGCCTTCCACCACAGCAGTAAGTAAGCAGGGAGGGAGGAAGGAAGAGGGTAAGCAGTGGGTATGGGATGTAACATCACGGGTGCAGAGCAGTAGAAGCACCCCAAAGTTGAAAGCACAGTTAAAATGGTAAGAAGGGGACTGAAATAGTAAAACACTACAAAAGAGTGATCAGATTAGGAAAATGGTCTCAAATTAATGTTTAGAACCTGCTACAGAAGGATGACGAATACTGGACCTAACGTGGATAATACTGACACATTTGCTGATCTCAAAGTATCTCAAGTAGTGCAGTTAAGTAAAAACAACAGAAGAGAGAAAAGCATTTTCTTAATACTTTGTTGTAATGAATTGTCTCGCGACTAAATATTTGGAACTGGTAATCAGGATAGCTAATGAATGAGCTGAAAAGTGTGCAGGTTTCCATCAGATCAATCTGGAAGAATCTATTCTGCAAAGAAAAATAGATTCTACCAATTCCAGAAACAGCAAATTCTTAGTTCTTACAGAGTATGTGGAAAAATGCAGAACTTCAACAGGCCCTCTAACAACCGGCACGTCAAACACTGCTGGATCCAGGATCCGCTCCTACATCTTTTCCACTGTTCTAAAGCTTCCTTTGTAATTTATGTCTAGCAGTTAAAATGAGCCAGAAATGAATGAATAGCTAAACCAGATGAAGCTGATTTGCAGTGGGGGACAGGATAGGTTCTGTGTCTCTCTGAACTTCCTAAGACAGCAGTAGTATAGCGATGGAGTCAGAGCGTGCCAAAGCCTGGCTGTAAGGGAAACTCCTTCTTACTAAATTCCTGCATTCTGGTCTCCCTTACTGCAAACTGGAAACATTTGGTTTAGAAGCAGTGTCCTCCCAGAATCAACTTATTCAACCGCCAAGCCCCATAGGCTCAGAAAAGTGGAGTTCTCCTCTTTCCACTCTCCCCCCCCGGTCCCCAGCAGAACCCAGTTTCTGCAGAAGCACATGCTGTAGTGAGAGGCAGGACTAGCTGTCTGGCAAAAAACCTTCTATTTCCAGCCTGTCTCTCCAGACGAATTTGGTCTTTACCACAGAATGAGTTTGACAGCTCTGCCCTCCACCATGAATGATTAATTTGTTATGGGTGTCTAGTTTAACCAAAGATGGATTTGAACAGAAAAAGCCCTTGTATACTTGCTATTTGGTAAAGCTGCCTTCATGTAGGTGGAACCTCCTTCATCAAATCACGGAAAGCAAGAGAACCAAGTCTCGTTTTTATATGTCATTTTTCTCATTATAATAATCCTCCTGTGTATATCAAAACTGATCATGTGAATATATCTATGACAGGTATTTCATATTTAGATTTAAACTGGAACTCAGAGCTCTTTGTATTTCCCTGGATTGCCTTAAACCCACAGAAACTGTAAGGTAGAGCTATATATACAGTATTCTTGAATAGAAGTTTTTGAAAAGTTGAGATACCTGCTTAAACCAAGAAGCTGAAATAAGAGAATACTGCAAACAAACACGGTAACAGATTATGGCCCAAAACACAGGCACACTATGGCTAAAAAGGAATTTGAACTGTTTGTACAGACAGGTTTCACTAAACTAAACTACTTTTCCTTTTTTTTTTTTTTTTTTAGAAAGATGTGTATGGGGAGTGAAGCAGATGGGAAGGAAGAGAAGCACCATATGAAGCTGACAGAGAAGACAGAAGGAAGCATATGTTGTGACATGAAGACTATAACCCTGAAAAAAGCTAGGGGTAAGTGCTGGCTTAAAGAAGCTTTGAACGCGAAGCTATGAAACACCCTGTTTGATTTTTCCTGAGTTCAAGGAAATAGGATGTTGCATATTCACTCTGAATTAAGTGGCAATGCATCAAAGAAATAACCAACTCATCAATTTCTCATCTGAATGGGAAAAATCTGCAGTATTCTAATTTTCATATAACACTGAAATTAAAAAACAGAAAAACAGTGTGTTTGGGGTAAGCTATTACAGAGTTACCTAGAAGTGCAAAATTGCCAAAATGATGAAAACAGAATTAGTTTGGTGTAAAAGCAGAAACAGGATTTATGACAAACTAAAGAGATTTATTTTCAAATCTATTATTCTTTGTTTGAGATATGTAGGAGAAAAGAAGATGATCCAAGAATTTCCTTTTGTTGTAGAGGAGTTGGTGCTCACACCTGCAAGACATTGAGCAAAAGAACTTTTGTTTTCACTTTAAGAGCTGAAGGGAAAATATTTATGAAAGGGGAAAGAAGAAAACACTGATAAACAATTAAAAAAAAAAAAGTTTTTTTCAAAATTGTTATTTACCATTTTTAGAGAGAAAGAGATGAAAGGTAAACAGGTTCTCAGACCAACTCAAACCATACTGATTGATTAATGTATGAACAGGGATACGTTGTACAATGTTACTGTGTTTGTGGGCATTTATTCAAGAGGTGGGGCACTTGCATATAATTAATTTCTCCATAAATTAATAGCTAATTAAGAAGGTAAGTGAAATGCAAGTCACCTACAATTTTATGTTATTTTTAATTCAACTATCTTTATGTAACTCTAACTCCGAATTGAAAGTTTCATGTGGTATTTTGTTAATTCACACCATTCAACTTCTTGTTTCTTCAGATATTTGAGAAGAGTTTATGATAATATATTTAAATTTCATAATTTACAAATACTATAGAATTTCACTCATCAGACCTCTTGTTTTACCTGCCAGTGCTAGGTTTCTGTGTTTCTTAATAGCCTCTTTGTTTCTTAATGAACAAAGAGTAAACTTTCTGGTGCCTACAGATGAAACACAGTAAATGCTGGTTGCTGCTTTCTGCAAAAACAGTACACGCAGACACAAAAACTGGGGGGGCTTACAAGCTCACTGTATTGAACTACAAAGACAAGGAAAAATTTTCTCTACAGCTGGGTCATATTTCACAATATGAGACCTTAATATTTTATAACGTGAGCATCCATGTTAAAGAACTTAGAAATTATTCTTGAAGAGAGATAAACAAAACCACATAAACATGTACTGTATGCTACAATTATCACTAAGTCAGTAGCTGCAGATTATGTTTGTGATAAAGAATTGAAGCTTTTAAGGATCACACTCACCATCCTCCCCCCAGATAGTTTCTTATCTGTCTTTATCCATTTTGGACATCAAAAGGCATCGCTATTGCCCAAGTATTTATCATGCAAAGCCAGTTGCCTGTTTCTTCCCCTACTCTTTCTGGGCCTGAGAACGCTCTCTCTAATTCACTGTTTCAACAAAAGGTCTCCAGTGCAAGAGATGGACAGGAGACCAGCAGAACTGGGAATGCTCTCCTCGACAGAAACGATGGAGTCAATACAGAGGTCTAGAACTCTGGAGTGTCAATCAATTTTTTATTTTTTTTTATAAGTAACTCTGTATTCCAGTCAGGCTGTATCTCCCGGGGCACACAGAAGCAACAGTTTATAAAGAGACTGGCTAATGCTTTAACTGTCAGGAATTAAAAATGAAGACTTGAGGCCTGTTGTGTCGCTTGCTGGCCAAGACCAGAAGCAATTTTAGAACCCGCCTCAATTTCCATCATATAAAGAGTCTCCATTAAAAATGGAGACTTGAGGCCTGTTGTGTCTCCTGCTGGCCAAGACCAGAAGCAATTTTAGAACCTGCCTCAATTTCCATCATATACAGAGTATTGGAGGAACTACCCAATTAAGAACAGTTTTTGCCTTCTGTGCCTAAGCATTTTAATGAGACACCTCTCTACATTTTGCACTTGAAGCCTTTTTAACCTCCCCACCGAGAACTAGCAACCTTAGTTCTTCACAAGGCTCAGAGGCTCTCCCACTGGACATCTCCCCCTACCTGCTGCCATCCCAGGCCTTTCCATTCACAGTCCACTAGGTCTCATGACAGAAGGTGCGCTCGTGTGGTAGATCACACAGCTGCCACGGCACACATGGCGAGACCTGCAGTGCGAGGCCGTTTGCCTGCTGATCGTCTCCTGCCAATGGGGAACCCCACTTGGAGACCTCGCGCTGTCACCATGTCCCCCCTTTCTCCAGGTTTGGCAGCAGCCTGCCCCTAAAACGCAACCAGGCCAACACCCGCATCTCACACAGCCAACGCCAAAATGGGAAAGCAGCACTGCAAGTAACTGAGCAGCAGGCACACTGGGGAAGTGGCATGACAGGAATGATATCAGAGTTTCTTTCGCTTGATGTAAGAAATTTGATAGGTTTGTCACAGGTGTCAAGCTGCTTCATGGCCCATCAAAAACTATCATGGACTGAAGAGCTAACAAAAGCCACAACAGTGGTCTGTTGCCATTTAGGATGCCATCAAGAATCCAGGAGAGGGAAGTTATCTGGCCCAAAGAAGAGATGGTCCTTTGAAAAAATTAGTGACCAGGAACTGACTTAAGCCTGCAAAGCATCTGCAGCCATTCACAAACTTGAACAATTATTCAAAAATTCAAAGACATTAAAAGGACTGAATATTGCACTTATTTTCATCAGGCTCAAGTCTCCGGATACACAGCTTTAAGCCTCAGTTAGAGATAACACAAGTGTCCATTATGGACCAAGGGTGTTTTGAATTAACAATATCTCAACATTCTGTGTGTCATTTTTCTAATTTCCACCAGAGTGTCTCTGGCATTAGACTACAGAGTTTCCATAAGATTGAGTTTCTACACTTTCTACCACCTTAAAAAATAAATCTCCATCATCATCCAGGAAATAGTAACTACTTTGGAAGATATAACGATATAAGGATGATGAAAAATTAATATTTTTTTTAACACTGCATAGCTGCAAGAACCAACTAGACAGAATGACAAAAAGAATAAAGAGTAAATGTGATATTTACTAAATATTATTACTGTTGTGTCAAACTTACTACTTGACAACTTTTCTAATAAGCTTAAGCCCTAGATATGCATTCAAGCTACTTTCAAATAGATTTATTGAAAGAAAATATTTATCTAGAGATAAATATAAATAAAGTTTTTATATTAGACTATCAGCTTCAATTAGATTTTTACTGAAAAGGTTTTTTGAGAGCTGCAATGGAACTTTCAGATCTGTTCTGCCTGACTCAGAGCAGACTTAAACAGGATTTAAATAAAAAATAACTACAAAAATTAGAATATTTGGAAGCAGAACTTCCTTGATTTCTTTTGTTTGAGTTGTTCCACTTTGAATAAATAATCAAATATTTATGGCTAGAATGCACGAACAAGAGAGAGACTTGACAGTCTCTAGTTTTGCAGACAGGGCACTCACATGGCAGACCCAGGTTCAAGACCTTGCTCTGAATGGAGGAAAGGAGCAATTTGAGCTCCAGTCTTCCACATGAGGGTCAGCACCTTAGCCACTGGCTATTTTTTGTGATTCAGAATAGCAAGGCTCTGTTTTTTTTGCATGATATATGAAAACATTTAGTTTCATCCCTGCTCTGAATAGAATGAACTTTTAAAAACAGTATTGAAAGAGCTCTGATTAAAACATCAAATACTACTTTATCACTTGCATATAGTAACAATCATGTATTTTTCGATCATGCTTTTTAATTATTTTTTTTTAACAAGACTACCTGTAGAATTAAGCTGCATTTTGGTTATGTTCAGCTTTGCATGTTACATTTATGTACAATATAAGTTTTGCTTTAAGCTTGACTGTGCATGGCTGGCACTGACCACCGTTCTGTTGTAGGAGAGTTAAGATTTACCAGAGGATCTTACCAGTGCATTACTTGAACAGAAAAATCTATAAATGGAAGAAAGCATTAGACAGTGATTCAAGTGACCTGGTTCTGCTGGTTAGTCTAATACTGACTTTATAACACTAGACAAGTCTTTTTGAGTGCCTCTTCTTTATTTCCTCTATCTGTGTGGATATCTCTACATCTCTCAGTATCTTATTCAGAACACTTCACTCAGATTCTAATAGCGGTAGGAGCCTCAAAACCTACTGATATACTAAGAGTAACATTGCATTATAATCAACAGTTACCCATTACAATTAAATTAAAATAAGGTAAAATATTATGTTTGCAGTCTATAGAGGTGTTTGATCTGTGAATCTTTAGCAAAGAGGACTTCCCAAGAAAAGACTAACAGCGAAAATACGTTAGCAACATTAGCTCCTACATTCATATTTCAGTTATACAATACCTGCTTTTCTTAAGCTTTGAAAGTAACATTTAAACCCCACACATTTTACATTTGCAGCTTACCTGTGAGAAACAGCTCCCCAGGCACCATGCTTATTTGTTAGTATGTTGAGTATCTTCTGTTTCAGCTGATTGGCTGTAACGTGATCTCGATGCTTGGCAGCACTAATGAGGTGATCACACATCTTCTCTTCCTCTCTTCTGTCAGCAGCATACTGAGCACACTGCGACTAGGAATGAAAGCACATCTACTTCATAAAAGATAGGCTATTTACAATCACCTTAAAATGATTATTTACTAAAACTCTTTAAATACCACAAGAACCCTCTAAAATATTTTAAAGAGGAATAGTACACACCACTCAATTGAAATGGTTCTACTACTACCATCAAAAAAGCACTCCTTTGGAACATGTAAAAATTGAAATATCAAGGGCAAAGATAATAGAGTTGCAATTAAAAACATTTAGCTATGCATCTTAATGTGTATATGTGTGACCATGGATATGCCTTAAAAGTTGGTCTTCATTTGTGAAAGTTTCATGTGTTCTCAGGTATAACATACATAACATAGTATACAGGAAAAAATTATGTACACTGGCTTTGATTTTTAAATTGCAATAAACCCCAAAATTAAAAAGTTATTTGATGATTTTATTACTATGGATGCTAAAGAGAAACTTCTTTAACTATGAAATCAAGGAATATATTTTTTGTTTCATATCACAATATGAAAAATTTTCATAACATACTACCACTTCTAAAAAAACTGTAAGGGTTAAAAAATCGCTCATCTTTTAAACAGAAAAAGATCTGATGTTTTCATCATGTTTCCTTTAAGAGGCGACTACCTCTAAAATAAATGCTGTGGTTATTGACCTTCATGCAAATTTGTTTCTAAAACTGTAAAACTCTACAGCATATTTTAGTTTTGATAAATCCTTTCTTTATGTATAATAAACACAACATAATTTTTCCATTTCTTTTCTCAAAATCATGTTAAGTTCAAATTCAATTTCTCCTCCTAGTAAAGATACTTTCAAAATGTCGAAACAAAGCAAATGTAGCCATGCTTGTTAAAATAAATCCATTACGAGTATCATTTTCTAGGTATAGATTAAAAAGCCTAAATTATTCTCAAACCAGCTAATTTTAAAATCACCTTTTAATAGGCATTTTTTGCACACAGTTATTGTGCACCATTTTAGAACATTTAACCAACACTCAGTGCTGTAATACAATGAAGAGAATCCTATTTTCTAATATTCAAAAGAGCAATTAAAATTAAGTTAATCTTACACTAAATTGTAGTTTATCCTTCATATTTTTGCACACTTCCTTTTTATTACAGATCACATTAGCATTCAGTAAGATTTTAACAGTGGTCTTTCCACTGTGCTACAGCCATTATTTCAAGTAATCTATCTGGAAAAGAACAATCATTACACTAATTCATAAAGGGTTAATTCATTTTTCAATTTATCTTCTTGTACAGGGAAGCACCAATTAGTACAATGATCTGCCTTAGTAATGAGGTTAATATTTCACCAGATCATTGGACAGTAAAATTAAATTTTCATTTTTCTTCCTGAACAATTACAAAGGTTAACAAAATGAAAGTTAACTGTGAAGCACCCACTCTGGGAGGAATCTCCCTGGCCCTGACTGCAACTGGAGTCACAGGATAAAATTTAGATGCTGGTCCATGCCCTCCCCACTATGCGGGTGACACAGTAACTTGGTGGAGCTTGGGCCAAATCATTTCACCCATAATGATTCAATTAAAGTTTAAAAGGTAAAAATAAAATAGCCACTCACTTCTCTGGCTGAGAGCAATGATTAACATGTACTAAAACCCAGAACATATACCAATACAGCTTATTAAAACAAAATGACAGATTTACAATTATGCAACAGAAAACTACCAGAAATCTTTTTGTCCCTACTACTTTCAAGTAGGATGAATAATAAAATGCTCATTTATATGCCTACCATTATTAAAGACAATATATAAAACATTCTTTCAGATTTTAACCATCACCTGAAGTACATCTGAGTTTCATATTTAACACAGGCTACGTTTCATAATTTTCTTTTACGACTTGCAGATTTTATCTTACTCATCTAAAACATGTAGCTGAGTTTTTCATGTGACAAATATAATGAAAATTTTCATATATGAAAAATGTGTTGGTTTCTTTACCAGACAGTAAGACTGACTTAAGGCTATTCCTTTCGGGACTTTATTCTAATATTCTAAATCCTATTTGCTAACAGAAGCTGGAAGTTAATTGAATATTCTCATTTTGTCTGGAGTTCTGACAGATCTTATACTTCAATGTATTGTTCAAAGAGCAGATAACTCAATCTCCCATTGTCATCTTAGGTTACTGCATGATGCTCTGATAAATATCAAACGTTATTTATTGTTGAGGCAATATGAAACTTCACTCTGACACACACTTAATTGTAAATGTGATTTTATCTATGTTCAAAATATCCAGTATATGCTTGGTAATAAAGTTGTTGCAATCCCATATGACAAGTGTCTGCTGTCTGCTCTGACAAAATGAAGTAAAGGTTATGTGTATTCAAAATGACAACAGATATCTCTGTGTCTCACACTTTTCAGCTAGGTCAAGGAGCACAAGAACCAGTACATCAAAGTGCACATTTGAGAGAGCTGTTTCAAGGAGATAAAAACCTCATCAAAACTAAGATTACTGGATCCTATTTCTAGCCTCCAGGTGCTTGTTGACATTTTCTGACAGATGAATAAATTGATATAGCTATTTATTATCATCAATACTAAGTCAGTCTACCTTAATCCTAAAGTTAGGTCATTTAAGCATGAAAATATGTGGAAATGTATGCTTGTGTATATATATTTACACATATACAAACGTATGCAAGCACAGTCAGCTTTGGAAATAATAAAAAATAATGATGCTGAAATTTATTAAACACCATAAAAATGGAAAACCATATTTGATAAAATCATATCTAAGATGAATTTTTAACTTTACTCCATCACTTTTGCATGAAAATTTTTTCAATAGGAACAAAACTAATCCTGGAGAAATAATCAAAAACCTGTTAAACTGAACAAATATTTTAAAAATAGCTTTTTTTTTTGTTTATTTGAATCATTTTAAAGCAATGTAATTTAAATTGTACACTGTAACACTCTGATGAAAAAAGGAATTTAATGTTGACTCCTTTTAGGAGTAAGGATTATAGACATTAAAGAGTTATGAGATCCAACTGCCATGTTACTTCTTCCAATACTTCAAAAGAATAGATATTTTAAGCAATCTTACTGTTAATAGTTAATGATTCCTAATTAGCAGGAAAGATATGTAATATCGTATTTCAGTATATAAATTATAGCAAGTAAATGTTCTAAAGTGCTCCAAAATGCAAAACGCTCTAACAGGTTTATCTTCAAATACTAATTCTGTTTAACAAAACATTTTTATTTCTTATTTTTCATTAAGTGCCTTAAGTGTATTAATTGCTTTTCTTTCTTACTGAACTCAGTGTTGATAAAATTAAAACAAAAATTACTAATGTAATTTGCATTGCTATTTACAATAAATCAGAAAAGTTCTTTGTGAAGCTAAAGGTTCTGCCATATCAGTTTAGACATTCTGATTAAGGGATTTCTTCAAGCTGTAAATGTTTTCATTAATTTCAGTGAGAAGATGAGAAATTAAACCCGTTCCTTGCATTTGACATTTACCAAAGCTTTTAAAAACTAGTTTAGAAATGCCTTCAATGTAAATTTCTTTCTTGGAGGAAAAAAAAATCTTTATTGTATGGGGTTACAGTCTAGGTGACAACTGAGTGAAAACAGAGAAGCAGAAATGCACCAATTCTCAGGCTTACCTCAAACTCAGCGTGCTTGTGGACATCTTCAGCTCTTTGTCGGTTCAAAATAAATTCTGCTTCATTTGCAACACGCACTATATGGTCTTTCATTGCATGACATAATAATCTAAAATAAGAAAAATCAAAATCAACCTTTGTATTTGATGTACTTCGAATAAGCTATTTCAGCAGATTTACTTAAAATGGAAAAAAATTAAATTAATGAAACTCCTCTAATGCAATTTTAAATTAGTTGACATGATAACGTTAATTTTATCTAAAATTTTCTGCATTTCTGAAAGCATGAACAGATCATGCTGCATGGAAAAAGTTTGCTAAGCTTCCCTTACCTAAGAAGGGAACAGTTCTTTACGGTAGTATTGTATTCCTAGTATGTTTTTAACAGCAGTCTCAATATGAATATGAATACTATGCTATCATTAAAAAAAAAAATCTAGGCAACTTCTTAAACTCTTAATGATACCATTATATTATTAAACATAAATATTCCAATTTCAGAGTCTAAAAATTATGAGATTACTGGAGATTTAAAATCCTATTAAAATTGAAAAATAATATAAATATGTCTTATATGTTTTTCAAACACTGGAGTGAAAAGTGCATCATGTTTCCAAGTTTTCATGGCATCAGAACTAGACAAACCTTACTTAAAAAGAAGAAAAAAATACATTAAGATTGGACTGAGACTGAGGATTTCAATCGGACACCTTAAATTAGGATTCTCGTAAAGACTGCCAAATACTGTGAGATGTATAATAAAATTGCAGCATAAACAATACTGTGTTTTTAATAATGCTGATATCCTATTGGGCAGGAAGAATAGAAGCAACTAGTTTCTCATTCCTACAGTCCGTATCTAAGCTTACCCATTCTATTCAAAATTGCTTTGCTCTCCTTATCAGCAGGGAGGAAGTATCTTTCAGGATGCAAAGATCTGACAGTTCTGTTTAGGATCAGGAAGAACTGTTTTTCTTTGTGTCAAATTGGTGCACCGTCTGGGATTTTCCTTCTTGCAGCATCAGGGAAGCACACTTAATTTCAGAGATTCTTATATTAAGAATGTGAAATTTCTAGCAAATTCCACCCTAAGGTCGGTGTCTGGTGCTCAGAAGCACCACAAATGAGAGCCACAATTATGAGACATGAAAGCCATAGTTACTAGACCTTACATCTATTCGATGGAAAGATCTGAACTCTGTTCTTGCCTCTTTTGGTATGTTCTACCATCTGTGAAGGAAGGAAATCACTTACTCTGAGCTAATGTTTGATATGGGTGTGTGGCATGGGAAGACATAAATGTTTAGGCCTCTGTTTAGAGCTAAAGACAAACAAGCTTGGATCAAGGTTTCACTGTGGATGTTCATGCTTTTAATAAGCCTTTTCATTATATCCAACCCTTTGTTATTTGTGAAAGCAGAAAGGTTTTGATAAACTATAAGCTGAAAGACCAAAATTACCTCCATTGTAGTCCTCAAAATTTAGATTTATTCTCTAATCTACCCTGTTGGAATATGTGCTTTAGTATTTTATTACTGTTAAGTGTTCAGATTGTTATTGTTAAGAGGTAAGTGTAGAATGGCCCTCAGATATGGATTAGGAGTAAGCATTCACGACTTTAACAAGCTTCTCTAAAATGAGAAAATACCAGAAGTGAGTGTTTAATATCTCCAATCAAATTTTGCATCACAGGTCTTCCTGAACTTTTCTATATGACATTAATGACCTGGAACCAACTAGCTAGGATTTCAAAACTGAACACACAGATTTCAAGTGTCTACAAGCTGTACATCCCTGCCTGAATTAAGAAAATATTGAATAAATGGACCACAGTGCAAATTCAGTATCTTTGAGTCAGCTCTGGTCCAGGCAGGATTTCCAGTTCCAAATGGCTTTAGGTGAAATCAATAGGTTTTAGACACTCCCTGCATCTAGAATTTGGTGACAAAAAATCGAAGCTAACTTTGATCCGCTGGGGTTCTTATTTCGGATACCTGGGCATAGTTTTTATACCTCAAAAAATCATCTAAGATGGTTCTGTTCATGAGTGATGATAAATACATACCATCTTTATCTGAGTTGCATTTATCTGTACGAAGTTTTCATATTCTCTGCACCCATTTATGCCTTAAAACACCTACAAGATACTTCAAATGGATTACCAGAGACTGCTAATTTCCACAAGTTATAAACAAATCTCTTGCCAATACTCAGGGAAAAGATATTTAAAAAAAAAAGAACAAGAAAAGGAAAAGAAAAAAAAAAAAAAGATCTGTCGACCATAGACTCTGGCTGCTTTACAGAAAACGAAAACTTTTATAGACATGCAGCAGATGATTCAAATCTGCTGGCTGAAACTGCTGGTGACCCCAGCTGTACCTCCCATCCCCTAATGGACCTTTCTGCTTCAGAGACTGAGGAACGTCATGCATTTGGGAACAATTTTGGAGTTGCTGCAGCGTTTGGACAGCACATCAGGCAAACTAAGCCAGATTTCAGGTAACCTCGAAATGCCACAGGTCTTCAGGGTCCAAAGTCAAGGAGTTGACAAACAAGAGGGGACGAGGGAACATACCTGAGCCCTGAGTCCTGGCTGCCTATAGCACTCAAATCATTAGCTTGGCCTCCACTAATTTTTTGGATCACTCTAATTTCCATCCTGAAAATGTATAGGCATGTTCCAAGGAACAGCTCACTAAAGACGCATCGATGAGACTGAATCAACTTAATCTCTCTCAAATGCATCCCAAGAAATTTCTGCAGGTGTTTCCATGCCATACCCCACCACACAGAAAACTTCATTCTAGTGGGTGGCCCTCCTGTTATTCCAAACAATCTGAACTAAACAGGCGGGCTTCAGGGAGATGTTGGACTAAGTGCTACGTAGGATGAATGAACACTCTCTGCTCTAGAAGGCACTAACCTTAAGCAGAATGAACATACGCCAGTCCAGTCTCTTTGGTTTTATTTAAAACTACAGACATACCTGCTCTCTTCCTTTCATTTGTTGTAAAAAAATCTTATCTATGGAATACCTCAATATTGTTTCAACTGTGTCTAGCCCATTGTTTCATACATTTTTCTCTATCACTGATCATGATTTCTTCAAGAAAAAGTCAAAAAGAAGTTTGTATCATGGTCGGCACATTGGGATTATGACAAAAGTGAGGCCACAACCTATCAACACTATATAAACATTAAATAATATTGTATCAATGTGTCCTAATAAGGGGCATGTTGTGATTCACTTAAGTGCTTATATGCACCTAAAACAGAACTTCAAAGACTGGGTAAAGTATGCTTTTGCCTCTAGAAGACCATTAGGGATTACAGTACTCTTAAAATTCCTCGCCAGAAAGACAGACTTGAAAAAGAGAAGGGTTAAAATCTAGGCCATCATTTAGAAATCTTGTATGCCTCCAAAAGCAGCCTTGGCCTGGATGTTCTGATTTGTAAGCGCAAGAATGTAGGGCAGAAAACAGAAGCATAATAAGTTAAAGCAGTTAAATGTGTCATCTTAGCTTTGAAAGGAAAGGCAACTACTACAACATCAGGGAAGCGATGCCTTACAGAGGGTTCTGAAAAGAAACTTACTTATGTGCTTGCTATACTTGGTAAGGAATCTTGTTACTTTTTGAAATTTAAAAACACTACTTAAAAATAACTTTTTGGTACTGATTTTTACTTCTAATGGGAACTTATCCTGTATTCTCAAAGTATATTTCTATTAAGCAAGAAATGGCGAAAGTGTTACTACTGTTGGATCTGGATTAAATCATAGCCAGATAACTCTGATCGAATCCCAAATTCCTACAGACACAGCATAACTCGGCATACTGTCCTAACTGGGTTACACCTGATGAACATGCATGGTAGTGTTTATTCTTTAAATACTTTCCAAATGATCTAAATCCTCACTAACTCAATCACATGCATGGCATAGGATTGAAAAAAAAAAAAAAAAAGAAGAAGAAGAAACCTAATATTTTTCTGGCATGAGAAAACGTGCTTACATCTTAAAAAAACAATAGAAGTGATTCAGAAAGGATCTTAAACCAGGGAAACTCTCACACTCAGTAGTATCAAAGGCTGCCAACAAATAAAAAAAATCTCCCTTCATGCACTGCAAATAAGAGAAAGGAATATGGACCTCTAGGTCAGCAAATTCACTCCTTCACTGCAACACACAGCTATGTCATACAAATTCTTTCATGAACTATCTTTAGTTTATGAAAGCCTTTTTCATGAAATCAAGCTCTTGAAATCTGTCTTCAGTTTATGAAAATATGATCAAGTTGCTCTCCTCCAGCACAGCTTTGGAAGGTCCTCCGAAGGTTAAAACCCTTTTACTTTCCAATCCAAATTTATTCTTCAGCAGTCTTTACTATTTCATTTTATGCAAATGTTGCCCTTAGGTTTACACAACTCTTCTTCCTTCATTTGACCTTCTGATATTTCATCTATCCCTATTTTACTAGGCTAAGAAAATCAGCTCTCTGGCTTTTCTTGTATGGCAAAACAGTTAGTAAAAAAGACTGTCTTTTGGGTTCTTACTAATTTCATACACTGATTTTAACTTTTCTGCAGGTGCATAGCCAAAACTGTCAGCAGTATCTGACAGGTCCTAGTCACTATTTACATAGTAACATTAGTGCTGCCTTTTCTGATGCTATTCTAGAATGGTTTTCCTTTCCCCTCCCTCCCCTATATCCTATGATTTTGCACAAGAAAATTTCAGTGATAGATTGGTCTTTTACTTCCTCAGACATTTCCAAAATATGAACCAACAGTCTCTAGCATATGCTCTTAAGAACGTAAACTCCATGTACTGTTACATTATAAAATAGTTATGTAACATATTGCATTGTATAATATTTATATTAATGCAGGTTTGAAACCCACCCAATATGTCCTGATTGATATTTCAGTCAGCTGGCCAACTAGGCTTCCCACACAAGGATTTTTACAGAGCATTCCCTTTTGGGGAAAAGTCTCTTCTCTGCATCTTTCCTGAATGATCATGTATTGGAGCGAACAATCCAAGTAAGAAGAAGCTTGAGGCACAAAAGGCACGTATATTTGCTAAAGAGAGGGAAGATCTGAAATTTGAGAGGAGCACCATTTTTACCCTTTTAAGACATGTTCTTTAGTGAGATCTCCTTATCACTGACAACTGAACATTTGTTGTAACTGAATTATACTCACTGTTCTCATTCAGCCTTGTAAATCCTCATCCCACTTTAGCAAGCACCACCCCTAAAAGACCTCTTAGATAGACTGATGTTGAGACAGTGATGAATCAGGCCTTCTGATCATACTTATTAGTCTCTAGACAAGTGCTCCTCCCACAGGGCTAAGGTGTTGTCTGAAAAGTATCACCACAGGTTTGCTCTTATTTTTATACTGTTTCCCAGTAATTTTTGATTTACCAAAAGAAAAAAGACATTAACCTAGACTAAAGTTTGGCTTTATCCTGTGTGATAGTTTCTTCAGTTGCACCACTGAAACTCCTACCAGAATCAAAGACAAATGTGCTGCTGTGTCCTTCCCCAGGTCAGCTGATCTTAACCAGGAATTGATGACCAGCAAAAATCTTATCCTCTTTGAGCCTCAGTTCTCACTGCATAAGGTAGAGATTAAACACTGAGTTGGTAACTTGTGGTTTCTCTTTACCAAGAAAAGCTTGATTTCTATTAAGGTCCACAAATTTATGAACCACAGTTAAAGCTCCCTTACTAAGAAATGTGTTTGATTTGTTTTTAGACAGAATCAAAGGACTTTCAGTAAGGAATCCACCAACAAAGCCGTCTGAAATCACTCTTGACTAAATTCCTGGTACGCTTCTATGGGGAAATGAGCTTTCTGTAGAGATAACTGTGAAGTTTCCAGCTGAACATATGCAAAATGGAAGAAAAAGCTAGAATTAAGATATGTAAGTACTTTAAAATAAGCAAGACAGGGCTTAAGTATCTGTAGGAGTAAGAGTAAATGGCAAGCTCTCCTTTACCTAAAAATTGAAGAATCTCAGACTTACAAGTGAAAGCAGACTAGGCGAGTGTATGTCACAGGACATACCGATTCATAAATATGAATTATTTACAAATATTGTTTAGGAGTAAGTAAGAAGTTGTTTTAAATCCATGTGGCTTGCCTTCCTGAATTCTGTTGTCAGCAAAGTCACTTTAGAAGACCAGTGCTTATAGGTTAAAGGAAGTTGTGAAAAGGTACGTGTAATCAATCAGAAGCCCCTGTTTTTCAGATACTGGGGTTTAAAAAGCCTGGATTGTGGAGTTCCACATTCCAAGAAGTCATTCAGGTAAATAGCCAGAGCCTGGAATTTTTTTTTTTTTAAATAGTTTTGGAAATAGAGATGGTGATAAGATTATACCCAAACTGTCTTGGAAACATGTAAAGAACATAGAATGTCTGCAACACATTTAGATGTGGATTGAGATAGGTTGTGACAAACAGTGATATTTGTATACCTATCAGAATTGAAGGATCAAAACAAGGACGAAAATTCTTATCTCACTAACTATTCTAAACTGACTTCACTATCCTGCAGTCAGTTCTTCCTAGTAATAATCTCACACAGAGAGAAAGAGGGTTTGTAGCTGGTAAGCTGCTAGATAAAACAATTGTGCTTAGGTTACCCAATCTTTCTTTCATTTGAGATAAACTAAAAAAGCAGATCATTCCCAAGCAGCAATTTTCAAAACAGATTACAAAATGAACATTTGTTATAATTTAGCTAAGGTCTTGCTTCCTCTACTCATTCTTGAAGTTCTGCCAACTCACATGTCCAGGGAAACAGATGTTTCTCTGACTTACTTTCATCAGATGCCCATAGCTTAATTTTTCCAAGAAGCAGCCTGGAAATATGCCACTTTTTCAGCAAACACAGTTGTTTTGACAATTACTACTCTTAATGGCATTCATAAGAAATGAAACCTATCATTGCACTTGGTATCTATAATAGGATTCATAAACTGGTCTAACTTGAAAAGTTTGGAGTTCTACAAGATGCCATACTGCTATAAATACTTTGAAAGTAAATTCCTATAAACTTTGGAAGGTCATGTCTAGGGGTCCGATTTTTAGCAAAAGGGCAAAATTTAAGAATTTACTAGAGAAAAGTTTGAAACTATAGTATGCAAAGACCAGCTACTGAACTATGACATGAGCACATTAGCAAGATAAACTTCATGGAGGTAACTATTAATATTTCAGAACTGCCACACCTATACCAGTCTCAGTGAAACTCAGAGCTGACCACAGAGAATCTATTCCACTGCTTGTAAAGATTTTCTATTTTTCATAAGAATTTTCTAAATCAAGAGGAACCTGTCTCTTTGAAATAGCGCCCATCCAGAAAAACATGCAAGACCTGCAGTTACAACTGAGAGAGCCTGCAGCTTGGCAGGCCTCGAATCAGCCTTGGCTTTGAGATGTGATGGGCTCAGGCAAGGTTAGAAAGGGAGAGGAGACCTCAAACATATCTAATTCCAGCTGTACTGATCCTAAAAATAGGTAGATGTTTACCATAACAATGTTAACACAAACTGACTTTTAGTCTGGAGGTAGACCAAAACCAGCTATAATAAATAGTATGAGATTATAAAAAAGCCATCTAATAGGGAGCTCAAGCTCATGCCTCAGCTGGATCAGAAATATAGACATTCAGTGCCCATAGATACTTACAGAAGTATCTATGACAGGAACCTTCTACTGATACAAGATGTCATTTAGGATGAATTTCCATAGAACAGCCACTCGCAGTTTATATAGGATTCCTCCAATCAAAATTTACAATTGGTGAGGATGACAATACAGCAACAGAATTTTGTTACATCTGTTCAAAGACAGAATAATCAAACACCTTTATTCTTATTTATATATTGCATCTGAATGCTACTGCTTCCCTAGTGCTATTTTCTGCCTGGATTTGCATATATTGGATTTTGCACATTAGACTGGAATCCTTTGCAAGCTGTTCTGGTAGCCCTCAGCTACATAATATACATGATGTCTGAAGACCAAGTATCTTGCATTCCTGGATGATTCAGGTGAGCTCCCCATTCTGACCTCAAGGTTCTTGTCATCAAGATCATTGTCAACACAGAAAAAAGGAACAGCATCTTTTCTCCATCCTTCTTGGACCCAACTACTAAATGAGTTCTTCAAGGGGTATCTAGGGATCCAACTGTAAATGCACATCATAAATCAAATATTGTAAATGGCACCATAGATATACCTTTTAACACAGGGCCTGAATATTTAAGTATTGCAGACAGTGAATAATGACTGTGAGCTCATTTACCACAAACCAAACATATCAGAACTGCCAAACTGCAACAGAGGATGTCCAAAAGAAAATTTGCTGCAGTTACCCAACAATCCTAGTTGAGGTAACATGGAAAGAATGTAAGTCTTTATTAGCCTCCTTTCAGGATTTAATCAGCAATTCATCTAAATTTAAACAAAAACAAATTTCCAGTCTATTTAAACATTCTGCTACTCTTTCCAGGAAATTAGCAAAAACTCTCAACAAAACAGGGTTTAAACGAAAAAGGCCTCTTGTGAATTTTAAGTATGCTTGGAGGTCCAGGTAGGTGGATATGCAAAAGTATATATTTTCATGGCTAAAGGCAGAAAGCAGACTCAGGTACAGAGAAAAAATTACACAAACAAAGCTTACAATTTTAAATCTGAAATGAACTACATTCTCATGTTTCTTTAATTTGTATTACAATCAGACTACTCCTGCTATTTAAAATGAGAAAATTCTGTAAAAAATAAAGGAAATTATTTTAAATGAAAGAACAGGTCACCTCTTTAGAGGGGTGAGTGTTGTGAAAACATAAAGGAGGAAGGAAACAGAAGTTGAGCATAGTAATCCAATTCTAAAAGACTAATAGATAATGATCTGTAACATCCATCTCTTAGGCAGGAAAGACCCCTGAGATACTCTACTTGTCAAAAACATCAAGGTGGAGTATGACCAATTAACCACAACCCTTGGAGCCCCGCCCTGTTATGTAGCCAGTTTTCTACCTATTTAGTTGTCCATCCATCCAGAATGAAACATTCTAACTGTGATACCTGAGTATTGCGGGACACATGTGGAAACCTTGCCAATGTCAAGGTAAATTGTATTCCTCCCCATGCCCACAAATGTAGCTGTTTTATCATAGAAGGCAAAAACATTGGTCAGGGATAGTTTAGCTTTTGTTAATCCATGTTGGCTGTTCTCAATTACCTTCTCTTTCATTTGGCCAGAAATATGTTCCAAAAGGACTTACTACATGGGTTTCCAAGAGACAGAAGAAAAGCTGACCAGCTTATAGTTCTCTGTCTTTTTTTTTGTACTGTTTTAAAGATGGGTGCAACATTTGCCTTTCTCCAGTCATCTGTGCCCTGCCTCAATTTCCTTGACCTTTCAGAGATAATAGTGATCAGCCTTGCAAGGACTTTCACCACCATCAGATGTACTCCATCAGGCACTATGGATTTGTATAGGACAAGTTATCTCAAGGAATCCTTGACTCAGTCCTCATCCACTGCAAGTAGTTATCTTCCTTGAACTGTTTCACTAAAGACAGGGGCTTGAGAAACCTTGGTGAAGACTCAGGTAAAACAGACACTGAGCACTTCAGTCTTATCTGTCACTAAATCATCCGTCCCATTCAGCAACAGGTTGCATTTTCCTTGGTCACTCTTTTACTACTAATGAACTGTTAGAAGTTCTTGTTGCCCTTGATATGTCTTCCAAGTCTCATTTCCAGTTGAGTGTTGACCTTCCCGAATACATTCCTTACACGCTCAAGCAATGTTTCTAAATTCCTCCTTTCTAGCCTGCTTCTACTTCCACACCCTGTGTACTCTCTTTTTTGCACCACAGCTCTACTAGAATTTCCTTGGTTGGCCAAACAGTCTCTTGATACATCTACTTTTTTTCCTATTCTTGCGCTTGGATGATGCTGTACTTAAAAGCCTGCCACCTTCCCAGAGCTGCCTTGACCTCCACATCTGTCTCCCATGGGATCCTACCTATTTGTTTCCTGAATATGCTACAATGCTATCCTCCGTCCTCACATCCCTCAGGACCTTGAACTTCACTATTTCATGGTAACTACAGCCAAAGATAGCATTAATTACCACATCCAAACCCAATTTTTGTCTGCTACTGTATAGCAGATCCAGCTGTATGTCACTCTTAGTTTGTTCATCCTGTACCAAGAAGTCATCCCTAGCACACCCCAGAAATCTTAACTGCATGCATCCCACCTTATTGCACTTCCAGAGGATGTCAGGAAGGTTAAAGATCCCCATGAGAACCAGGGTTTGTGATCCGGATACTTCCTCAAATTATTTCAAGAATTCTTCTTTCTTTGCCTCAGCCTGAATGGGTGGTCTGTAACAAACTCACCATGACATCACCCTTACTGGACTCTCCTCTAATCTTGTACAGCAAGTTATCAACCAGACTGTCATCCATCCCACTGAAGAGCTCCATACATCTGAGCTGCTCCTTCATGGAGAAGGTAACACTCGCTCCTTGCTTTCTCTGCCTATCTTCACTGAAGAACTTGTATCTGTCCATCACAGCACTTCTGTCATGCAGTGCAGGCTGTCCCACCAAATCTCATTCATTCCAGTGATGTCAGAGTTTTGTGATTCCTTGTGAAGTAATCTCTAGTGCTCGCTTCCCAAGCTGTATGCATTTGCATACGTATTTACTTGAGGCAGGTGTTCCTATCTTATCTCTTGTTCTTGTCATTCTGTACACTTTTCTGTTGACTTCATCCAGCACTACTCCACTTAAATGTAGGTTGTAATCTCCCTCCCACATCATTCCTAAAGAACTCTTTTCATGTGCCCTTTTACAGCCAACATTGCAGATGCATACAGCTCTTAAATTAAGAAGCCTACTTAATGGAAATCTGAAATCCTAATTAAGCTGCTATCAGTGAAGCTCTTGATATGTGTGATACCCTCAACTTCACATATTCATAGCGTGAGGCTGATTACAAAGAAGCATAAAGTTCAAGATTATAACCAGGATGTCTTTCTTGTCAGGAAGTGTAGTGACAGGACAAGGGGTAATGGTTTTAAATTGGAAGAGAGGAGATTTAGACTAGATATTAGGAAGAAATTCTTTACTGTAAGGGCGGTGAAGCACTGGAACAGGTTGCCCAGGGAAGTTGTGGATGCCCCATCCCTGGAACTGTTTAAGGCCAGGCTGGATGGGGCTTTGAGGAACCTGGTCTAGTGGGAGGTGTCCCTGCCCATGGCAGGGGGGTTGGAACTCGATGATCTTTAAGGTCCCTTCTAACTCTAACCGTTCTATGATTCTATGATCTTTCAGGTATATTATAGATAGTGTTATTCTACAGTTCCACATTAAATATCTTTTCCTATGTTTTCCTTGAAAGTATTACTTTAAATCTACAGTCAGATACTCTTGTTACACCAAAAACTGTTACGGCAGTTCCTGTTTTTAGAGAGCTGTGTCAGACTCTTTGTACACTGAATTCTACAAATACGTGTCATTCAGACCTTTCTAACAAAACATTATCTAAACCAAGAAAAAAAGAGAAACAAACACAGTAAATCAACTGATTTAAAATGAAAATGCAATTTATTAAAGTGGCAGGAAAATAGATGTTATATTTTTTGTAACTGCAACTAAACTGACACGTTTTGTTTCAGAACATTTCTAATAAAGTCAAAGATCAGAAAAGCACTCGAATTATTTCAAGCAGAAACAGCAAAAGTGTGGTACTCAGAAAATCACCTTATAGCATCCGTATATTAAAACAGACAGACATCTAACTGACGATATTAAAAACTCTGATCCTCTGCATTACATCTAAACCTGTTCCTCCATGCTGAAAAGAAAAAGCTTTCTCAAAACTGTTGATTAATTACACAGGCCTCTCAAAATCTTACCGTGGAAGTCCTTAAAAATATTCTTAGCCTTCATTTTGCTTTTAATAATTTAAAATTCAATCGTTATTGCACAGCGATTATATGCAATTTTACATCCCATTAACCCTGCTTTGTTTTAATTATAAAGATCTTTTGTTAGATTCCTTTAAATGATCCAGTTTATAATTTCAGGTTATCCTAGGGAGCACTTTAATTCAGCTGCACATTCATCAACTGTTTATGTCCTGTTAATTGTTGACAACTGCACAATTGCATTCTCTAGCTATGATTGATGAATTGCATTCACAAGTTTAGCTATTAAGCAGAATAAATATTTATAACAATTTCCAGTTAAAGGATTGTTATCTTTATACCCAAAAGGGTAAATTAAAAATGGATGGGCTGATTGCAAACAGCGTTCTAGTAAGGCACATACACTTGTTCTAAAGCACTTTTTTGGCAAAAGTATATGGAGGAACATGTGTCTAAGGGCAGTTTCATCAGAAATTCCTTTGATTGGATTTAAGCAGCAGTTTTTGAATATGACTTCTGTTTGAAAAGTTATTGTTAGAGGAGAGTAGAGGGTCCACTGATATGTCAATACCTGACCACTAAAAATATATGGATTTAGGATTTTTTCAAAATGAGCATTTTTATCAATAGTGAGCATGTGGTAATATCTGAATCCACTTGCCTGGTTGAGAAAATACAAAGGGTCAAAATGGAATTCTATATTACTATCTGAGAACATAAACTTACTATAATTAAATCCATTACTATGTAATATTTATTGTATAATGTGCAGTACATGACCCACCCAGGTGAGCCCTATTATGGTGCAAACTCATATTGCTGCTGCATAGCAAGAAGAATTTCCAATGAAAGGAACTACATTTCCAACTGCTATATTGCAGTGTAACTTTGTGTGCAGAGAATTTACCCCAACCAAAAACTGGGTATGAAGCTACATGCTTCTGTTTTCCAGATACTAACGTTCCTATATTAGTATCTCAGATGTGTTCTAATCTTCCTTTTAAATGAATGCATGATTTAACCACTGAAATATCAGCTAGACAAAAAGTGTCCTATAATAAAGAGAAGATTTGATACTACAGTATTGGCAATGACATACTATTGGTGAAAAAAAAGAAACCATGTATAAAATGACAATATCACTTCAACAAGCATACTGCTATATTATTATTTTTTTCAGCTGCACATATCCAGACATCTCAATTCAAAAAGATTTAATGTACTGGCCAATACAGGTCACACACAAGAGGGTCCATTTGTCTTTGGCATTCCACTACCAGGAAGGCCAAAGAGTCCCCCTTTGTTGGCCGGAAGTACTGACAACCATTGTACAAAGTAGAAAATACAAATAGATACAGCATTAAAATTACCTGAGGATTGATCATAAAGTATCTTAACAATTTGCAAAAGCAAGGCAGCTCTTATAAACACAATGTCCTGTGTATTTTACAGGATTCAAATTGGAGCAGAAATTCTAGATAGAATAATTCCTCGTGAACTGATAGTATAGAGAAGTGCATCTGTACAGTGAATGTTGTGCTCCTAAAACAGATGGAGCAGCAGATGGGTTTACAGATTGGGCTCCCCGGACTGTCTGGGTAAAACAACCTTGCTGCTCTGGAAAATGGTGGTTCAATTCTCAAATAAACCCAAACCTATATACAGTTCATGGGAGCTCTATTCCCCTCTGTCAATAAACAAAATTTTCAGAATTTACACATTTTCAGATTAAATATTTACTATACAAAGTATCTATACAATAAATCTCTTAATTAAAATGGCCTTTTCACAATCTTTTTGGAACAGATGGTGAGGAAGTATTATCACCCAATGGAATAAATGCAAAATGACTACTTGTTCAAAAGCTTTAAAATTAATTACCTTCCTTCATTGATGAGCTCAATAAATGCAAGTCCTGCATTCTTCTGAATAGAATTTTGCCATTCCTAAGAAGATAAAATATAACATGATCAAAACCCAAGGATTTTAAACCACATTTCTGAAGCTGACCCTGATGACTTCCTAAAGAGCATGAATTTAGGCTGAGCTTAATTTAATGCTTTTCTTTTTCTTTTTCCCCAAAGAAGAATGACCTGATCATTTAAAAACTGTAATTCATTCTGATTTTAAAATAAATTTTAGGTGGTCATGTTTTCAGCTTCACCTTTAAGCAAGCTTTAGTTTCCTTGTCTAGAGAACATGAAAACACATCTTGTTTCTCCAACTCATGCAGTCGCCCAATGAACATACTAAATGCAACAAAGTACAGCAGCAGTAGTTTCTTCACTTTGCTTCACTGTTACCCCTTGTACACTTTATCATATAGGGCAGTCAATAATCTGTATACCATCCATCCCTCATTGAGTTTGGTGTTTGTTTCTTCACCGTTATAGGCGAAAACAAAACCAGTTGCTAATAACAAACTGATTTTTTTTTAAATTCTTCTACTATTAACATGGATTTCCTAGATAAACTTTTGAAACTGATTTAAACCACTTAACAGACATTAAAAGATAATAGCTTTTACTTAATGTACTACTAAGTTAAAGAGAAAATTCTCAATGCATTACAAACAGCTTTTTGCCGTACAATCTACTGCCTCTAACACACAAACAGATTTTTACTACTTGAGGTGGAGATACCTCTCTAGCAAGTAAAGATTACTTTATTTTGGGATAACCCCTTAAAACTTTTCTTTAAGAATAATAAACATTTATAACATATACATGTTATAAACAAAAATGGGTAGAGACAGTTATAGTTACAGAACTATTCTACTTTACATTTCCTCTTTTCTAGGACTAAAAATCAGGCAGAAAACCCCAATGCTCGCTTCTTGATATAGGCAAAAAAGATAGTTTTGCACAGATGATAACAAAATTTTCTCAAAGAACAGTTGTGAAAACTAGTCATTAATCAGCAAGGTGTTTCTAACTGATCTGACAAAAATTCACAGATTTGACCAATTCACGCATCTTAAAAAAGAAAGCCCTATAACAATAATCTTGCACTCATTGTTGGTTTTGTAAGAAGCAAGCTACTAAAGTATCCAAATAATGAACATACTCTTAACCTATTACTAAGCAGGTTAGTCCTGATTAGGGAAGATGGAGTGTCAGCACTCAAGCCTCTAATTTGTGGACTGGAAAGCCATTGCAACAGGTCCTTTCTTCGGTGCTGTGGCTTGTGTTTTTTTTCAAATCCAGTAACTGAAACAAGCCTAATGATCTAATTTTTGGAAGCAATTAAAACACCTTGGTATAAGTCACTCTGAGCAACTAAGAAGGAAAGGATTCAATTGCCTAAATATAGGCATCTAATGCCATTTTAAGGAGCAACAGTCTGGGTTAGAGATAGTATTTGAGGTCTAGCATTTTATTTTATCTTTTTAATCAGAGCCTTTTATTGAACGCTATAAAAACTCCTATCAGTATTTTCTTTTGAGATGCTTTTCTGCCCCACAGCTGCTATGACTCTGCAGTCAGGAAAGCAGAACGGGTGCAACTACAATTAAAGAGACAGCTAGAAGAAAGCATGCTAATTAAAATTTTAAAGAGACAGAGGGTCTACCTGTGTTTGCAAAAGACCAAGAGATTCTTGAAAGTCCTTTGTCAGATCCTATGGCTTAGTGCAAATGTCTCAGACACCCCAGGACACCCAAAATTACTATCTGGATTTTAGGTGAGATATCTTAAGATACCTAAAAAGCCATTAGATATCTATGTGGAAGCAAACAAATATCTTCTTATGTCTCCATAGGTGGAAAATCTCATTAATTTATCCAAAGTAATTCTTCATGACAAAAATGCATTAAACCTGTCAAACTATAGACCAAAAACTAGTGGAAAACATAATGGTGCAGAACGAGAAAGAAACCGGGATTCATGGTTCATGCTTTGCTTCACTATAAACTTACTACTACAAACTTCACTACAAGCTCCCAACCCTCCATTAATCTACAAATAAGGGAATAATTATAACTATTATAATTTCCTCTCAGTTTTAGGCATAATTTAATATAACGGATTCATGATCCTGAGAGGTGAACTATACTTATGAAGAGGCACCTGGTTTTCTTTTTTTTTTCAGTTTCATTTAAAAAGACCCAAAGAATAAACTGAAATACTTAGAAATGCCAGCATTACAGTTGCCTTTACAAGGCTGTTAAGATTGCTGCATGCACTTTAAGAACTGGATTAAGATGCGGAGTTATAAGCTCAAAGAATGTGCAGCAATTTTGTTTACATTATCTTAGATTCCACAGAAAATCTTTCTCACGCTCAAGATGCAAGAAGCAGAAAGATAAACAATAGATGTAACGGACGTAGTGACAGTGGTTGGAAAATTTATGCTACTAGCAAGTCAAATCATAGCAGAGACATTTGGTTATTAGCAGCTAAGTGCTTGAATGACCACAACACATGTCAGGCGGTTTTGGTGTAGTTCATATCCTGAACCTTCTGGGCCTTTAAAACAAGAGCTGGGGGAGATTTTTCTGGGCCTCACAAATGCTGATGCCGATCACATGCTGAAGTCACAGAAGACAAAATCATCTACCAGAGAATTTCTTCCATACAAGAAGGATGCATTGACCTTTCTTTCCTTAGGACTCCTGCTTGACAGAGCAGCAGGGATGACTAGCACTGCCAGCAGTGCACCTCCCAGAACAAGGTCGGGTGTAGAAGACTTGGGGATAGAGGCGCATTTAGAGCCTGTCTATTACAGACAGTGTTCAAGAAGGATGACACCACTTTTTTGTACTAAAACCAGGATGAAGACATCAAATTTCATTTTTAACTTTAATTATGTTAAAAGAAATTAAAAAAATTTTCTTCATACACATTAATTATTATAGGGGGGTTGAAATTAGATGATCTTTAAGGGCCCTTACCAACTCTAACCATTCTATGATTCTATGACAACTTTAGACATCCAGTTCAATTACTGTCCACTATGGCTATGTTCTAAATATTTTATGTTATACTATGTCCTATTGAAGACATCAAAAAATGTACAAAATGATCAGGATATTGGTAGTTGCTGCCGCGCTGCTCCCCTAACTTGTCCTCCCTCCTCTATCCTATCCTTGTTTGAAAAGCATCAGTACATGTTCCCTAACAAAAGGCTCAGACTGAACTGGTTATGAAACTGTCCATGCAGAGGAGGACAGGAGATGAATAAAACTGGGATAAAAGTTAAAGGCTAAAATTTCTAAATAATGAACCATAACACAGTACAGATATTACTTGAAATTTATGTGTTTGGTTGTTTTCTTTCAAAATATGATGTATATTTTCTTAATCTCTGATATTCTTACGATTTGTACTTTTAAGTGTCTTTTCCTAGTCCTATTTCTCGAAAATTCTCCAGTCCCCAGTACACTAAAAAAAAATAAATAATAAAAGAGGCTAGATAGTATTAACAAATTTAGCAACATGTTAAATTGATACCACAAAATTTGCACAGGTAAAAAATAACAGTGATGAAGTAAAAAAGGAACAGCTAGGCTTGGTAGACTAAGAAATTTTTTTTAGTTCATATTATACTTATTTCTAAATCAACCTTTGTTTACAGTAATTCAAAAGTTTTTATTCATTATGATTACAGATTTCTTAAAAAAATATCTTGTGATAGTATTAAAAATTAAATATGATTCTGACCTAATATCTTTATAAAAACAAGGAATACTGATTTTCAGAGTTTCCATAATTTACCTGAAAGCTCTCATTCCTTCCAATTTCTGCAAGGAAGTCTAAAATTGTATCACTAATTACAAGTTTCTCAACAAACTGCAGTTACTGAATGCACAGATAACTGCTATAGTAATCACCTTACAATTCTTCTTCCACTACAGACCTTATCACTCTCTACAATTACCTGAAAGGAAGTTGCAGAGAGGTGGGGGTCTGCCTCTTCTCCCAGGTCACAGGCAATAGGACAAGAGGAAATGGCCTCAAGTTGCACCAGGGGAGGTTCAGATTGGATATTAGGAAAATTTTTTACACTGAAAGGGTTATTAAGCATTGGAATGGGCTGCCCAGGGAAGTGGTTGACGCACCATCCCTGGAGATATTAAAAAGAGGGGTTGACATAGTCCTTAGAAACATGGTTTACTGGTGTTTTTTATCAGAGTTGCATTGATGGTTGGACTAGATGATCTTAAAAGTCCCTTCCAACCTAGACAATACCATGATTCTGATTCTACAGGTACCACTGTCTCAATCAGTTGTAGCTTCTTTGGAGATCTCTCTTCTCTACATCTTAAACTAATCTGAGCATTTTTTTTCTCTTTGTCATATTGAATATTTATTGAATTTTCTAGTCTAAGGTATCAATAACTCAGTTGATATCTCAATTCTTCAGTCACAGTATTTTAACCATAACTTCTTGAGACAGATAAAATTCTGTTATTCTGACTCTCTTCTTTCTAGACCCCTGAATATGTTTGGAGAAAAGTCTTGTACAGAACTGAACAGGTGCTACCTTTTATCAGGATAAGGAAGGGGAAATTTTATTAAAATGCATTTGCAATTCACAACATGCATGTAATTTATGTTGGGTTTGAATTCAATGTTGTGAAGTTACCTTCTAAAATCATGAATAACTTTCTTTACTTTTTAAGAGGAAAGATTCAAGGAAAGTATTACAAGATTGAAGGAAATTTTTCTTCATGGCAGAAACCCATGTCCATTAAAAGTAGATAAAACCAGTAAAACCAACTGATTTCAAGGTACAGTCTCATAAATTTCTGATCAGATTGCTCATAAAACCTGTATAATCTTCTCTAAATTTTAAGATCGCTGCCCCTACCATTCCTAGAAGAATTGGGCTAAAGATATTGGAGTCTTAAAACCTTCCATTATTGTTTGGAATGAGAATCAGATCTAAGAATTCCAATTTTACTGTCTTCATCCTTCTCTCACACTCACATGTATACTGCTGATAGATGATAAATAAAATGTGGTTTTGGTCTACTCTTTAAAGCAAATTTGGGATCAATTTTAGGATTTTACGATAGGTCATCCATTTTAAAAGTGACTATTTCCCACAATAAGGAAGTTGCAGAATGACTGACGACATCCTCCTGGAAGGAAAATCTGCAAGTATTGGAATACACTGGGCTTCTATCCAAATCACAGAAAGGAAAAGAATGTCAACCTTTCACAACGCTATTTATGTGAATATGACTTTCTCAATGCAGCAAAGGTAATAGGAAGTTTCAGATTTCACTTTCACAAGACTAAAGTCTCATTTTTCCTTTATTTTCTTGAACTGGAATAATATGTTAATTTTTCGCTTTCTTAGAAGCACACAGACCGATTGCCCTTCTGATCACCTGTGGTAATTGCACGATTTGTCTTGGAAATGAAGTCAAACATTCCCAGAGGAACATTTCATTGGTATCTTAGGAGAAAAAAAATAAAAATCCACAATTGCAAAAAAATTTACGTCATCCAAACAAAATGGGGGAAATAGCCAATTTTATTTAGATGATACAATATTAACCTTAATCACCTTGCAGAAATTCTGCATATCTTCTAATGCAGACAGCAGGTATGTGCTAGAAGACACACACATCTCCATAACTTCTAGAGCTTCCTTCCTGACTGGAAAAATATTTCTATATTTAAGAGACACTAAAAATATTATTAACAACATGTGTTGCCATGTACAGCTACAAATCCTAAAAGCCAGTCCTCTTATTATTCAACCAGTCTTTGATATTAGAGGTGAATAACTAATTTGGAGTCTTCCAAAAGCACCAGAAGACTTTTTGATGAATAGAAAACTATTCCGCACATTGTATCCATTATATATATATAATGAAACCCTCCAAAACTATGGTAAATTTATTAATAATGATGGCCTTCAATAATGAGCTTTTGTACCCTTTCTCAGCCCTTTAAGAAATACCAGCTGACTCTTCCCAAGTTTTTCAGTGTTTTCTTCTGATCTAAGATCCTTCTCAATTGTAGGCAACTTACTAGGGAAGGCACCTTACCAGATTAAGATATGGGGAGAGTAATTCTTAAGGTTTTTCTGATCCTGTCCATTTTGGCATGAATCTAGAAGTTCAGATCAGCATCTCACTGATGTGTAATAAATGTAGTCCTTGACATTTTTTGACAAAAATACTCTGACAAGGACAGGCAAGAGAAAGGACCAGAAGATCCGTGATGACTCTGGGCTAAGAAAGATATTGAAGAAGAGATTCTATTTATTACTAAAGGCAAAACACAGAAGTAGTTTTCTAAGTGGATCTGGGAGGACATCTCATAGAATAATCAAGAAAGTAAAATTGCCCAAGAAGTAGGAAAGAATACACCGATGGTTTCCATTTGAAAGTTAGATTATCAGAAGCAGATGGCCAAGAGTTGAAGACTGAGATTGGGCTGGAAGACATTCCGCACATGGACAAGGAATTAATGCAAGAAAATTCTCTGACACCCCTTTAGCATAAAAAACCCCTCCAGATAATGCAAAATGATAGTCTTTTGGGAAACTTACAGAATTCTATAAAGCAACTGAGAAATGCTGGGAGGGAGGGGGGAAAATAAAAAACACAAAACATCTCCCAGCCCCCCTCCACTTAATTTCTAGAGCAAAAATATATAAAGGAATAAGTTTTCTACTTCCCCTGTAGCTTGTACTGGAGTTCATTTCTGGTTTTGGAAGTTACACTACGTGTGCATAAAAACCTGCTTGGGCATAGGCTATGTTCTGGACTGTGAAGAGCCCCAAATCAACATCAGAACATAAGTACGTTTAATTTGTACCATATTTGATAATGGATAAGGACACAGCAGAAATGTTGTTTCTTTCTTGCTGGACCTTTGTATAGTCCAAATAGGATGACAATATTAGAGAAAGTACTCACTTCAGCCAGAAAGTCTTTATTTATTGAACTTAAATTTGATTCTGTGATAAAAAGTGAAGTTACAACCCTCAGTTTGGAGCTACATGACTGATATTTTCATACACCTTTCTAGTCCTTTGTCCAGTGTATGACAATCTGTGGGATTTTTTTTCAATTTTTTTTTCTCCCATCAAATGCCAAAATTCCATGCTCTTTCTTGACTGCCATAGGGGCAGTCTTTCTTTCCTACAGCCCCAGCCATCTTACCTGCCACCTTCTATGAGCTATTGCTTTCATGGCCACTCTAGAAGTATAATCAATTAAATATTACTATTTTATCCAGAGTTTTATTTTGATGTGACTGTTTCCACCACTGCATGTATTGATGAAATGGAATACGGAACTTGGCATGGAGAAGGTAAGATACCTCTGGCAGTGTGATTCAGGCCAGAGAGAAGCATAAGCTGAATATTGAAACTGCAGCCTAAGAGTATGGTTCCATTAGAGGCAGAGATCTGAATTTACAGCTTGCTGCCATGAAAACACAAGTGGCAATTTCTCTCTTCTCCTCTGTGCTCCTAGATTGCAATCCTGAATTACTCTGTTTGAGTAGTTCTGGTGGGTTTTGAACTAGGGTGTCAGCCAGCTTAACCCACTAAACCAGGAAAGAAATGCCTGACCAGTTTTCAGGTGTGAATATCAGCACTGCTACAAAAGTGGGGTTAGCAGAGAAGAAACTGCAGGACAGAATCCCAAACTTTGTTATAATAACTGTTTTCAAGATATGCTGGAAAAGTGGATTACTGAAACAATGAGTTTCTGTGTGTTTGCATGTGTGTTTCTAGGTTTCCTTCCCTTCTACACCTAATGTTAATTCAGATTTTTGCAGTGATATGACATGCAGCACTGTCTTCTAGTCACACTGGTAGAAATACAGAGAAGGTGGATAATCCAACAGGACAAATGGAAAAATGTGGCCAAAGGTAAAATATCCAACTTGATTCACGATTATGAAAAAGAGAGATTGAAAAGTTACACCTCCACAGGGATTTGCATAACCAACCCTAATTTTACCATCAAAGTTATGTCAGACTTAATTGCCCAAGTTCATTAAGTTGCAGGTTCATTGTTCTTTAGCTTTAAGAGAAATCATTATGTCCGTTCTTTTCAGCCTTCCTACTGCAGTTGGTGCCAAAAAGGCAAACAGCAAACACTTTTGTTAGTATGCTACCATTCACAGCTACTCTGAAAGATCTATCACTTAGACAAAAAGTAAGGAGTATAAGAACTCTAGAAATACCTTTGGAGGGACTAAATAAGGACCAATAAGCATAATTAAAGTTGAATCTAATACCGGCAGCAGGAGTAAATACATACAAAATTATTACACATAAATCTATAATGAAAATAAAAAGGTTTCAAATAATAACATTAAAATGTAAAATAGACATACAAACAGTATAGTACAGAAATAAAGCTGTTTTAAGAAGCCTAAATTCCAATTTAAACTTTTCTAGAAAGCCTTGAACAGAGTATGTTTAGCATCAAGAAGTGTGGATTATGTTTCTGTTTCATGAAACCCACATTTCAGGGCATCTTCTGGTCGTCTGTAGGGACCAGAAAAGGATTTCTTTTTTCTGCTTGTTTTCTGTATTGGGCAGCTGCCATTTCTGAAGCCCAAGAGCTATCCCATACTTTGAGGCAGAATGCACATTTAGATGTGCTAGTGCATACTGAAAACTCTCCAGTGCCTGGTTGACAGGTCTTCCTATATTCTCAGAGCTAAACCTATCGCCAGATTTACTCAGTGAGAATTTCCTTCGAATTTGCACTGGTAAGGCACATCTTTCTTGGGGGACATGGGTGGGTTAGTTGGATGGTTGGTTTTCCTTTGAGTGGGATTAATTTCTTGGTATTGTTTAAAATTTTTTCTTGCAACGTAGGACAAGAGGCAATGTACTCATTCACCTCCCCTCTCCCACCTTGTGCTCCATTTTGCCACTTTATATTTCTGATTGCTATAGTATATATACCATAAAACTACTATGTTTTACATGTGTCAAACCACTGGAAAGTGGTTTACAGACTGTACTGAACGGGAGCAGATCATTCACAGATCTTTTTTTTTTTTTATTTATTATGTACTCAATGGCTGCCTGTATTATGGAGAGACAGACTGGATTCAGCCCAAGCAGCTTCTAAGTTTCCAGGTTAATAGATAAGACAATGAAGACAGACACAACTCATTTATGAAGGTCAAGTTGTTAACCAACCTTTGAAAAGCTTAGATGGAGTTCAGTTTACCCATTAATTACATACCAAAGTTTATCAAGTTATGGATATACTCTTGGTATAGTTTGCTTTATTTAAGGCTCTATAATTTTTCATTAAAGTAAACAATTTACAGAATCTACTTACAGCTTAATTATAAGAGGGACCGTGTGTTGTCATTTATTTCAGAATCTCCTAACAGGTTTTAATTGCTAGTTTTAAGTAAAGAGTTTCTTGGTTATGCATATCCTTTTCCTTACTTCTCATACAGTTTTTCTAATAAAAGCCTATTTATAAGGGATAGCATCTAAAAGAAATGTTTTTTCTCAACATAGTGATTCAGAAGCAGATTATTTTCATTCTAGTTTTGACATTTCCTTTGGAGGCTCCTGAATTGCAATCTTGATCAAATTTCCAACATGGGGGGAGAAGAAATCAAAAGAGTGAATGACGTATTGAAAACTACAAACCCCTGAAATTTGTCAGATATTCTACACATATTCTACAATCCAGAAATGACATAGTATTTTTCCCTAAAGTAACCATTTATAATAGTTATATTTTTAAACAGGTCAAGTAGCAAGATGTCTTAAATAGTAAGACACTATTTTCTGTTTAAATTTCTGTTTAAATTTTCCCTGTTAATAGATAAGATACATAAAAATACAAGTGGTGTGAGATAGAACTCCTGTGGGATAACATCATTCAGTTTCTGCAGAAGCTGTATCCCCAAAGAGAAAAATTTGCAACAAATCTGGAAGTAATTAGAAAGTATTGTAGTGTTTTGGCTAAGGGGGAAAAAAAAGAAAGAATTAGAAAAAAGTAATTGAAATCTAAATCTGATGTAAGAAAGAACTACATTGCAAAAATGAATGTATTTTTTTTTAAAAATTGTATGGTTTATTGAAGAAATCTGCCACTCACAGCAACACAGCTGTGATATGCTCAACTAGGCTAAGGGAACAAAGACCAGCTAACGAAGCACAGATCTTGTCAACATAACACATCTTCAACCGTTTTATGCTAGAGTCCAAATGAAAATGTCTGTTTTATGAAAAGTGAAAATTATTATATGTTTATTATCAATTATCTAGAAAAAAATATATTTGGTTTATATAAGAAATAAAGAAAACAAAGCCTTCAAATTAACCTAAATTTTAATCTTGTGAAGTACGTGATACTAGGAGAAAATAAAATGGGTGCAGGGAAACAAGTTACAGTACAAGAGAGATTCTGAAAATACAGAGCAGAACTTTTTGTTCTTCTCCAAATCCACAAATGATGCACTATCCCTACAGGAGCTCCTTTAAAAAATGTATTTTTCACAGAAACTCCAAATTCCTCTGGGGGAAAGGCCTGATTGCATATCCCTCAGAGTCTAAAAGGCTGCCCATATGAACTGAATTATCCATGACATGTACCTTCAGACATTTGTAATGTGATATTTCATGTAAATTTAGACCATACCTTGGACGTGAGCCGCTGGCAATGTTGATTTTATTCAGGAGCTCAGATAAGAAAAAAAATTCTGACATCCTTGCTAATCTGTAGTCGTTAACATGGAATTTCCAACATAAAGAGCATAAAAGCATCTAATTTGCTGTAGCAAATGAAAGGAAAACAAACTTTGCATTTCCCTTTCCTTTTCAATGTCTAAAGTTACTCTGTTCTGTACAAACAAAATTGTACTTTACAAAGGTTTTTAATATCCTCATCTATCTTTTGAGTGACACATTTCAAACTTCCCCACATAATCTGTAAAATGTCATTCAATTTGAATATGAAGGATTTACCCGTGTTAGAAGAAAAGCCCTAGTTACGTTAGGTTTATTAAAAACCGCAGTAATTTATATGGTCTTTCCAGTCCATATTACTCAATTTATCATATGAAAAAGCTCAGGTAGCACTGTTTGGGTTTTTTTTTTTTCCTTTAGAGATGAAAAAAAATCCTTTTCCTTCATTTGCTGTGTACAACACCTCCTAAACTGTTAATTCCAAGTTCTATTAGCTATAGGTGGATTACGATATTTCCGTGTCTGGCATTCTCTTCTTCTAGCCATAAGTATTTTTATAGCATTTGTCTCACATTTTCTTTTGACAAAAAATTTTAAAATGTAAATAGAAAAAATTAACTACTTTTTTTTTTTTCCTGCAGAATATAGAACTACAGACATGACTGTCTATTACACCTACAGGAATAAGTACAGTATTCTGTGCAGATGTAATTTACAGAAGCCATACTTTTGGAGTTAGGAAGGTGAGGGAAGGAAAATGCAATTTGCACCACTACAGCCCCCTGTTGACCAATTCCTGTAGAAACATTTAACATCACTCCACCGACAAACATTACAGCATTAGCTTCTGAAGTACTTAATAATAAATGGACATCAGGGCACAATCTTTTCTTTACTTAGAAGATAAGGAAACAACCCTGAAGTATCACATGGGGTATAAAAACGAAAAGCTTGCAATTTCCCCAAGTAGTCGGGCAGACGGAAAATAGCTCTCCCAAGCAAACACTGAAGAAAATGAATTAATGTTCAAACTTGAAAATGATTAGGCTTTTCACATTATTTCAGGTATAAAATGAAGCTTATTTTTAAAATAGGCAAATACTTTGAAATAATATATAACAGGTATAATAGTCATAAAAATAACAAATTGATTTAGTGGCATTTGTTACATAGCTTTACTGGGATGTCTAAAGAAAAAGCATTGCAGAAAGAGCTTAAATTTCTCTCTCTTCCTTTCAATCAATATTTGAGGCAAAGTTTCATCTCTAGGGCCCTTAATGGCAGGAATTCCTGGAGCCAGCAAATGAGTAATGTTAAACCTATGATTAGATGATGAGGCCATCAAAGACACTACACCCTAATGCTACATTCCACTTTATTCCTGAGAACTGCAGTAAAACCAAAGGCTTGAGAAAAAAGGACTGTAAGTTATTCCTTCCCTCAAGAAAAGGTTTCAAAAGCTTCTAAAAAAAAAAAAAGTAAAAAAAAAAAGTTGTATGACAAGAATATAGGGCTCAAAAGCCTTAATGGATCTTTTGGAATTTTCTTGGAACCAAGGACTTCACCATTAGGTAACAAATTTTTCAAGTGCCCTGCTGGAGAAGGTTTGAAGTTCAAACCCCACTGAGGATTCCTGCCAGGGATGTATTTTTGTTTTACTTTTCCCTAACCAATATTCACCCTGGATAAAAGAGGCGGGGGGCGAGGGGGGGGCAACTATAAAGGAAGAGGAAAAAAAATAAAAAAGGGAAAACAAGATTTAATGATTTCCTTATGACACAAGCCTGAAGAAACGCAACCTATGGACTGGCAAAAAGCAGGTAAGTTGGAATACCCTCCCCCAAACCCAGTTGTAAATGTTAATTATTTTCAGATAGATCCCTCAAAAGTAGATTTTCATTGCAATTACCATTAGAAACTCATTTGTTTTCAGTATATTTCTTCTGCATGTTCTCAATGTGTAGCAGTGATGTTCAAGTAAAACTACAGACAAGTAATTTTCCTTGGTAATAATATAACAAGTTAACCCGGGAGTTTTATGCATTAACTTGGTTTGAGTTTAACTGGTAGTGTAAATCTGGGGGGAATTTGGTAAATGAAATGCTATTAATAAGTCTTTTAGAGAAGTGTAAAAACCTGTGAAGTTATTTGGATCTGGCAGGCCATTATATTTTTCTTATAGTTTACAAAATAAGCAAAATTCTAAAATGTCTGTTGGTAACTTACAACAACGCAGTTTAAAGTAAAAGGCTACATATATGAATTTAGCCAATAACACTTCTGAGAAAACAAATAAAATTAAAATTGACATGTAAACAATCCAAACAGTATGAGGAATTATTTTAGTTTTGAGTATTTTACTTGTGAAAGCAATTCAAAATGTTAATTGATTCAGATTTCTGAGAAACCCATTACTGCTATGCAAAAAAATAAATAAATAACCACAGCATTTTTTAAACAGAAATGCTCTACTTCTGCCAGTTCCTGACAACTACCTAAGCCACGTTCCTCTGCTTTTTATATATTGACAGCTATATAAAATATACAATAAGTTATGTCATGTATACCAACAGTAATAAAGTCACCACAAAGTAAGGTTTTAAACAATTACTAATACAGAAATAGATTTTAACATAGAATTATAACAAAAGTATCCTATTTATGCATTCCAAATTAGAACTGGCATGAAAGAGTTCATGCACATAAAACGTGCATAATGTATATCCACACCCTTTTCAAAACAAATGTAAGCCCTGTGAATATAGCAACACTATGGAATGTATAACAAAAATTAAATATACAATATATATGCTACTAGAAAAGTTTAATTTGTATTTTCTTACACTGTAATGGAAGAATGAAACAAAGAGCAAGACACGATTCTTAGGCTGGCAGTAATCCAGCACTATGCAAAGAAACTAATACAATTAAAACCGGAGAAGGTCTTACCTGTGAACAAAGCAGCATAACAAGTTCCACCACTGAAGTACTCGACTTCATACAAACCAGACCTGCAATAAATAGTCAAAAAATAATTTAAAATGTTGGTGATATTTATTTATTATAGCCCCATGGTTTCAGAAATTCCATAAAATATCAGGTTTACTGAAAAAAGTTTCAATCACAATTATCTGAAAATTTCAGATTCAAACTTATTTAAATGTTCACAAAGCATCAAAGCATCACCTGGAATAATTTATACTAGGTTCAGGACAAAACATTTTTTAATTACGTCTTTTTGGCATTCAGCTCAGTTAATAATTTAAATAAATAAATAAATAAATTAAATACTCCAAAGCAATTTAATATATGATAAAGATAAGAAACAATCTTATGAAAATCTTATTTTCAAATGAAAACTAAATCATGTAAATTCTTAAGAGTAACCTGATTAGATACTAAGAGCTAGAGAAAAGGGCCTCTGCTTAGAAATTATTTTAATTATTTCATCTGGTAACTGATGTTCCTGTAACTGAAAGCTTGAATATTAATGAAAGAGGCATTCATGTGAAATCTTATTTTTATTAAAATTATAACCCATAATTTGTACTTCATGTTTCTTAAAACAAACTTTGAGATATGCAGTGCAATTGTTACTCATTGTTTTGTAATACCTAATAACACTGCCAGTATTGGAAATACTTCTTTGGAAATGCGAATTTACTTTCTGAGAGAAGGATATCATATCTAAGTATTTAAAACATGCATTGCAAAGAGACAAGGAGGAAATTACACTTCTACTCTAAACTATATATGGTAGCTTCTGTTATCTAAAATCATATAGGCCACACATGTTGGTTTAGGGCAGGGAAACACTTTGGTTGTTTCATAAAAATGATAAATACACAAATATAAAGCTCATAACTAAGGACTAAATAGGAAGCTGAAAAGCAAACCGATGTGCTTTAAGTAGGTTTCTACAAACAGCGATTAGAGACAAAAGCACTCCTACACATTAGCATGTATATTTATTTCGAGTAGTGGATAAATACCCTTTTGTGCCCATTTTGCTAACAACCCCATCCTTATTGTACAGTAACACAGTACAAGCTGTAAGAAGCCACTAGCATTCCATTCTATCAGATATATGGGCAGACAGTTAACTAATGAAATAAGAGGCAGATGTGCAAAGCTCATTTAGGGAGACAATTGCTGTAATTGATCAGCTATTCTCATGCTCAAGTGCTAGAGGATCAGAAAGATTAATGGGATACTTATCACCTGCAGGCTACCTCCACTGTTTGAAAGCTGACAAAGAAAATCCAAACACAAGACTGAACTCTACAGTTAAGCCAATGCAGGTAGCACAGACTTTTTTTTTTTTTTTTTTAAATCTTAGAATGTTCTCTGGTTTATTATGAATCTGCCTCACAGTCTGTAAAACCAAACAAAATATCTTTATTGTCACATGCTCACTTCTTTCAAAATCAAACCTCAGGTGTATTAGGACACAATCGAGTCAAAATAATGCTCTTAGAAACATATTCCCATGCTATGGTCTTCTAAATTTGTACATCTTTAACTCCTGATTTTACATCAAAAGAATAAATATCTCCATCATACAGAGTTATGAAAAAATAACCCATTAAATTATATAACGAATGTTTATGAATCAGCAATAATTTCTTTGTATCTTCACCAGGTTTCCAAAAACAATAGAAAATTTAATGCAAAATATAAATTTTAAAGGGAAACACATAATGAATATTCACTCAATTCACTAGATTAGAAGTTTTTAACTTTCAAAGAGAGCTGTTGTATCTTCAAAGGATATGAAAGCATGTTTGGAGCATGGATCAAAATAAACATGCCTAAAAGAGCACAAGGCTAAGATAAGTACTCACAATTATCATCCAGATAATAATGATGAGTCTTAATGACACAAATGCTGTATATACAATAAAACAGGACTCTCTGAAGGAAGTAATAATTATGTTAGTGAAAAATTTTCTGTTTACAATAATACGAATTTTTATATACTATAATTTTCAGAAGACTGATGATTCTATGGGTTGAGTAAAACAATAATCTGATCCAGTATTTTTTCTATTTTTATGGACATTACTTGATAAATTTTTGTATACCACATCTAATCAACTGCCAGCTTGGATGTACCAATCTAGCATGAGAAAGGAGAATCAAATTTTGGTGATACTAAGAAAAAAAAAGAGGAGGATACAGAACTGACATCTGGTTAGCACGGCAGCACATCCATTAGTTGTAACCAGCTCTGTAATTGCCTGCGGATGACACAACCATTGATAATAGCCATTAACACCTCTCATAACCAGCAGTATTCAAAACTTGACATTCTAAGAGGCTGGTTTTCATGTCAAAAAGAAACAAATAACTATCTTAGAGACTGTAGCACTTTTCACATGTGAAAATACAGAGGGAGAGCCTCATAAAAGAAGCTCATGGTGTCAAAGATGGATGCAAGGAATACCCTTTGCAGAGAGCTCAGTCTACAGCAGAAATTAAGTATGAAGCACTTGCTATAAATAAGCAAGAACAGGAGCAGCCATAACAGAAAATAGGGAATCCCATGCATTTTGATGGGTAGGAAATAGGAAATGCAAACAGAAATACTTTCTATTCACCTTTAAGTATTCATACTATACATTCCTTGAAGTAAAGCAGAATACAAAAATGAAACATTCATAGCAGGGCCACCATTTCACATTATAAGTTTCTTGCTTATCAGCCTCCTGCTCCCACTTCAGGGACTCCTTCCACTCAAATCATATGAAGAAAAGTGTGTGCCCCCCATTATATGCTCCGTTTCCTCCTTTCGAGCTGCCAAGGGCTCTTTTTTTGTGTCCCTGGTGCTTCTTCCCATTTTCATTTATTCCTGATTAAGCAGGAAAGATTTGAAAGAAATACACTTTTTTCTTGTTACACGAAACATAATTAATCTTCCAAGTTTACTGTCAGAGCTGTTGTGGAGTCAATAGTGGAGAATGATAAAACCAGATCAGACCAAATGGAGGACAGATCCATTTCTGCTTATGTGGAAAAACTGTCACAATATAATCTCTGGTTTATGAAGATCCCACATAATCAAAAGAAGAAGTTAAGGAAGAATCATCATCCCTGTCCTGCTGAACTTATCCTACACAGACCAGACAAAATAATTTTAATAATCTTTTGGGTTTTAAATTTGTGTGATCCTCTGTTCTAAGAAGTCCAGCTTGTGTGATTTGCCTCACAGCTTTTGGCTTGGCACAGACACTAAAATAATTTCCTTCAACGGACAGTATATATTCTAACAGACAAAAAAAAAAAAAGAGGAAGAAAATGTTCTACTCCCATTTTACAGACAGAAGAGAAGGCACAAACTGGCTGAGGAATCTTAACAAAATAAAAAATACAATTTGTAGCATGAACCAGAATAAAGATCAATTTCCTAAGCCCCAAATGCACCAACAACTTTATTTATTTTTCCTCTTTATAGTTTTGCAGTATTTCACAAAGATTTTAGAATGTGGAAAATTTTATTAGTTTTAACATCATGAGAAACAAAAATTATATCAAGCTTTGAAAAATAATGGCTTCTCTGACTGAGGAGAGCACATGAATTTATTCTTCAGCTCTCTTTCCCATCACTTAACACCAATAAGAAAAAGTATTTGCAATTCAAACTAAAACTGTTGCCTGCATTCTTCAGCTGCAGATAAGTTCTTCCTATACCATCTGTATCAAATGCCATTAAGGAAGCTAATGCAATTACTAAAATACAAGTGGATATTTCCTGCATACAGCAAGGTTAAAAAGGTCATTGTTCAACTGAATAGAGTACGTGCTTTTTATATTTGCTGTTCTTAGTACTTTTTTTCATGGTCTATTCTCAGTCCATTAAATATAGCCATCAAAATTCAGCAATTTGATGGCAACAATGACCACATATATGGATGCAAAAAATGGGAGCATCAAGTGCGTGACCTTAGCTAATCTGGAATAAATGATGTATGCCTGGCAATTAACTTGAAATGCTCTGGTTTACTTGACTTCTTCTTCAATGTTCTTCTGTTGGCCCAAAGATATGCTAATTATTTCTTTTCACTATGACTTATTAATGTCTAAAAAAAGATTAATTTCAACTATACTATTTTAGTCATGCCTGTGGCATTAATGAAGTCATGAGTTCAAAAGCTCGAAGTCACCATGCTGAACTAGTCAGTGTGAATTTCTATTTTGAAGAAATCTAACATAGGCTGATAAAATCAATTTTTAAAAAAATCCTTATGAAATAAGATCACAGTTTTGAACTTCTTTTTATTATTATTAATACAATGTGTGTATGAGTCTAACTGAATACCACCACAATTTCATCTGGTCTTTATCAAGGTTTGCCTGCAGTTTCTTTCAGTGATTTTACTTTGTGTCAACTTAAACCCCTATAGGAGCTGGAATCAATTGTAATATTAGCAAAAACAAAAGTTAAATGTTTTTATATCTTATGTTGAACTTAGCAAAAAAGATGCAATTAAGTAAACTTTAGAGCCTGAAGAAATCTTTCACTCAGTTATAGTTTTTACTTATCAGAAAGTCTCAGGTATGGCTACATAAAAAGCTTGAGGAAGTTTAATTCATTTAGCCTAGTTCACAGAGTAAACTTGGCCTTTATTACTCCTGCAGTACAGCATGTCATCAAAACTACAGGAGCTTCATACAGAAACAAATGCTTATGACAAAATGAAGATGTTATTATATGTCTTATTTTATTAATGTAAGAAAAGTGCATAAAATGTACTTAGAAATGAGCATGAGGACCTAAAACTAGATGGAAAAAATATCAGAAAATACTTGAATTCTCCTTTTTAACTTGTATTTTTGTAAGGTCAGCTATTTTCTATTTCCTACTTCCTACTAATATACTTTTCCATGTACTGTTTCAAATTGTTCCCCATAACTACTGGTAACTCATATTGTGGTATCTCTTCCCATAATCCTCACTGACTTCTGTGCCAAGAGACAGAGTAGGAGTTTTCCACCAGTAACTACCACTCACAAATTGTGTCTCCATTTTTGACAGACCATTACCCCATACTCTGTTCAACATTTGTTAGGAATGGCACAACAAATTTTCAAGGACAGTTCATGCTGGTGACAGAAACTAAAGCATGTTTTGGGTCTGATTGTACTAGGAAAAAAGTGATGGTGATACAATGGTTGGAAATGCAAGTTTTCCTTCAAGTTTCTTTGTTCTTGCAAAATGTCTGTCTTCTGCCAGCAAAATCTTATGGCATATATTTTCTTTAATTTTTTTTTTGCTAAATCCAACTCAGAATCAAAGAAGTAAACTTAGGGTTTCTTTCTTGACCAATAATAAAATTACTTGGATAATTTAAATTACATTATTCCCTCTCTGCCATATGTTGTCATTCAGAGAAACCTAGATTCGAATTGATGGTTTTAATGCTGGTGAGTTCACTACAGAACTGAAAAGAGGGTGGAAGGAAAATTAAAGATATGTGAAAAGTTTGAAAGTAAATACTAAGTATATAAAACTAATAACTGAAATGTCAGATGTTCTTATTCCAACCAAAGCAGTTTTTAGGAAAAAAAATAAGCAAGATATGTATTAAACAGAATGTAACGTATTGCAAGACTACACTCAAAATTGGTTTTAGAACCATACATATGTCACATATTTTGTAGACATTTAAATTACACTAATGGTCTTAATTTATGAAAAGCAAAGGCTGGCAAATATTCAGAAACTGCAGAAAGTCTGCAGATGGAAATCACAGCCATGTTGCAAAATAATTACAACTCCACTTTTACTAGATTAAAGGAGTTACTATTCCAAAGAACGTATACTCCTAAAATAACAAAGTCAGGGTTATGGATTTAACAATTCCTTTCAGCAGCCTTGACTGGCAGAAGACAACATTACTACCAACTCTAGGGACCATCCTGACCATCCTTTGTATGGGTAGATCTCCTTTACAGAGCGAGAGAGTGACACAGAAAAACAGGATGAATGTGAACTTGACTCAGATTTGTTGTAGTTGATAAAGAGAGTTAAACTTCTTATAAGATTTTTTGTAATGGAGGAAGACACTGCACACCACATGTAATATTTTTCATATCTGGTACCTGAAAATCTAGGAAAAGGTATAATTCAGGTTATCAAATGAAATTCCTCGAAAATATTATCAGAAATCTTTAGAAATCATCTCTTAAGATAAACACCTCGAATGAACACTGACAGGTCAACATAAAAAATAGATTTTAATCTATTCAAACCCAACTCAAATGGTTTGTCCCTTTAAAACAAATTTGTAAAATAAAACAGATCTTAATACTAGGATAATATTTAAAAGAATAAGAATGCTATGTAATTGTTTCTTGAATTATTTTATTAAAGTAAGAAAACCTATACTTCTTCACCACTGCAGTTACTAAAAAGGAATCTAAATGAGGACTATAAAATATCCAGATGGAATCACAGAATGGCAAAAACCCTTGAGAGCATACCCACAGAGAGCAGATTTATTACAACGTATACATGATTTGCTTTTTGAAATTACAGACTTTCATACCGGGATCCCATAAATTGTAATGATATTGACAAAACTGATGCTGGTGCCACATTACTCTGAAGAGTCTACTCCTTAGACAAATATATGGAATTTTTGTTAATTTTCCAATAACATTAATGTGATGCACAACTTATCATTCATCATCATTCATCACTTAAGCTATAAAATGAAATCCACTACCAATGTTCAGTTTAAAGATCTCACTGAAAATTTTCCAAACTGATCTAGTTTTTCATTTAGCACATGTACTATAGTTTTCCTTGGCCAATAGACAACTGGGATTTACTCAATATATGCATTTGTGTTTCTCTGTCCTTCTCTTAAAACAATATCTCATTGGATGGATCTCTCTTCAAACAATTATTGTGAAGTAGCAAATGAATATGCTTATCCAATTGCTATTCCAGGACAGATCTAAAATTTATATGAATCTATCATATATCAACTGAGAAATTGTTCTAATGAATATTATTCTAATGAATATATTATATATTATATTATGGTATCTATATTATTCTGATGAATAACACAATACTTTTTTCATACAAAACAATTATTAGTTATAAGAAAACAATTCCTGTTAAGTCTAAGTGAATCAGATTTTTNACTAGGATAATATTTAAAAGAATAAGAATGCTATGTAATTGTTTCTTGAATTATTTTATTAAAGTAAGAAAACCTATACTTCTTCACCACTGCAGTTACTAAAAAGGAATCTAAATGAGGACTATAAAATATCCAGATGGAATCACAGAATGGCAAAAACCCTTGAGAGCATACCCACAGAGAGCAGATTTATTACAACGTATACATGATTTGCTTTTTGAAATTACAGACTTTCATACCGGGATCCCATAAATTGTAATGATATTGACAAAACTGATGCTGGTGCCACATTACTCTGAAGAGTCTACTCCTTAGACAAATATATGGAATTTTTGTTAATTTTCCAATAACATTAATGTGATGCACAACTTATCATTCATCATCATTCATCACTTAAGCTATAAAATGAAATCCACTACCAATGTTCAGTTTAAAGATCTCACTGAAAATTTTCCAAACTGATTTAGTTTTTCATTTAGCACATGTACTATAGTTTTCCTTGGCCAATAGACAACTGGGATTTACTAAATATATTCATTTGTGTTTCTCTGTCCTTCTCTTAAAACAATATCTCATTGGATGGATCTCTCTTCAAACAATTATTGTGAAGTAGCAAATGAATATGCTTATCCAATTGCTATTCCAGGACAGATCTAAAATTTATATCAATCTATCATATATCAACTGAGAAATTGTTCTAATGAATATTATTCTAATGAATATATTATATATTATATTATGGTATCTATATTATTCTAATGAATAACACAATACTTTTTTCATACAAAACAATTATTAGTTATAAGAAAACAATTCCTGTTAAGTCTAAGTGAATCAGATTTTTTTTTGGAACACTATGATATTTATAGAATCATAGAATGGTTTGGGTTGGAAGGGACCTTAAAGATCATCTAGTTCCAATCCCCCTGCCATGGGCAGGGACACCTCCCACTAGAGCAGGTTGCTAGTTATTATATACTAGGATTTTATTTGGAAATGTAATGTGTTTCCTTTTCTTTTAAATCCCCTTCTAGAAAATGGATCAAAAAAACCAAACCGGGGATCATACTGCACTGCAGCCAATGAAATTAAAACACCTCTAATCTTGAAAATGTCTAATTTCTGTTGAAGCCTACTTCAGCTTCATGTAGACTTGAGTAATTTATAAACATTTTATTATGGCGAAAGCCTGGAAGAACTAAAAAACAAACTACAGTTAGTCAGAGGTTCTAGAAAATCCAAACCCCTTATTTATCCAGAAAGAATGTCAATGAAAAACATTTTTTTCACTAATATCCAACAGTCCACTGAGAAAATTAAAATATGATCCTGCAACTCTTCTGATTTTCCCTCTATCCTGTGATGTTACTCAAATAAGTTGCTCAAAGTTGTAGCTAAATCCCTGCCACAGCTGCTGCCTTGGATATTTTAATTCAATGGAAAGAGTAAGAAAAAACAATATCAGAAAAAACCATTTAAAAATTAAATTTAAATGTGAAAATTTAAAAGATTTTTCAAGTTTTGTCATGTGATATTCTCTCAAGATGCCATTCCTTTCCTGATCAAGTTGCTATTTTTGTGATTAAATTTGTAGAAAAATTACTAAATGAAAACAGCTAATACCAAAGAAGTTGGCACATATTCAATAGATCTGGGAAAAAACAACCATCCTGAGATTTTATGTTCTACTGATCCCTCACAATTTTCTTATTTAAATGAAGAAATATTTACCCCTCCTTTCTCTTTTTTCTCAGTCCTTCACCTCCTCTCAAATCAGTGTCACAGTAAATGCACTTCGGAAGAACTACCTCAACAATGAATTATTTTTAAAGAAGAATACAGGCAGAAATCAGAACACTAATTTCACTCACTAACAGAAGCAAATGTTTATACCTTCACTGCATCTATTATGCTTTTGCTTCATCTGAAGAACGTTTCATAAATTCTTTCTAAAGCTGTCAAAAGTTACATCCTGGACAAAATGGATCATAAGTATGATCCCAAATTACAGTATCTAGAATATTATGCTTCCCCTGAAAATGCAACAAGGAATATAATTCAACTGCATTGCTCACTGTTATTTTTTCCTTAGGTATAAGGTTGTTTTTTTTTTCCTGAAATTTATCAACTTTTACCTAGCTTCAGTCTATAACTTATTCCTATTTGATGCTCTATTTTCTGTGCTAATTTTTTCTTTTTTGTTTCTCTCCTCTTCTTTCAAACATAGGAAATGACTTTTGTTTCCTTATTTCTACTGCTACCTTACAGTTCTTTGTTACATTCTTTCCTATTATTAGGGGGAATATTATCATCATGGCATGACATAACTGAAATGTGTGAATGGTGAATGACAAAAAAGGAAGGAGAGAAAAGGATAGGTTGCACTGCAGTAAAACCACTTACTCTTTACTGGTCTTCCTTACTTCCTTATATTTCTTCTCTTTGGCAACCTTGGGGCCAAACTGAGACATCAGTGAATGAACCAGTGCAGCTACAAATAGGAAGTATAACGAAACCTCACAGAACTCATGCAGCTTCCTAAATTTCTAAGACCAAGAGGGCCAATATTTTAACTAGGTGTGATCTCCTGAGTAGCATAATCCAACAGCAAATTTTTTTATCTACTTGATCAAACTGTTGGGGAACTATTATTTAGTTTAGTTGCTAAATGTTTTCTGAGAATTTTATAACAAGGAAAAAAATAAATCTCCATTTCCACATTGAACTTTGCTGACCTTAGTTGGCAGCCATCAGATCTTACTGCTATCCTGAAGTCCTACTGACAAATGGTAATAATTCCGAAACAGTGTCTCTCAAAACACAGAGCCGTACCACAGTCATAGATCTCTTGAAATAACTTGTATTTCTTGTGTTTCAGTTTTCTTTATTTACTTGACAGTAACATTGTTATGGGCTCTCCCTAGACCTGCTTTGACATCACTTTGCCATCTTAATTTGACATATCACAACTGTCTGACAAGTCTTTCAGCATGAGGGTTTCCCATTGCAAGAAAATCTCCACAGACAACACCAGTATTAGTATAAAAAGACTGGATCATAAAATTCCATATACCAACAGAGAAGAATAAGACATGATATAAAACAATATGTGTTTAGCAGGTTTGGCTTTTTTTTGGAAAAGATAAATTTTAACACAAAGTTAGACTGAACACAGTAAAGATATATTCTCTTAGTCCTTGAAAAATTAATGCCAGGTCTCTAGGGAGTCTGTTAACATCTAGATAAATCAAGCTTGATGGTTCATCAATGTTTATGCTATCGTTAACATTTTTTTTTCTCAAAACCAAAGGGCTCTAAAAATAGGTATATTTTTAAGATTCAAGTGTAGCAGTTTCTTAAGTTAATTATTCAAGAGTTTTTGTGGAATATGCTTTGTTTATGCATTGAAGGCATGGAAATAAGCACATCCATATCCAATACAATGAACTGTAGAAGTGCCTCTAAATCATCAGGACAAGTAAGGGAGTTTTGTTAAACTTGATCACTGATCAAAAGGTTTCAGTCCAGGTCACAAGAGAAGGTGATAAGTAGACACAGAGTTAAGGAAAATAGAACGAGAAACTGTGACCAGCTCTAATGAGATTAGTTTTGTAAAGAACCTGGACATAGAGCTCAGGCTACATGGAAAAGGATTATTAGACTATGCCTCATGAGAAATACATCTTTCAGGGCAAAATCCGATACAGAGATGTTATTTGCACCCTATAGTTTATCAGAGTTAGGTAGTTCTCTGGAAAACATTGCTGGGATAATAAAGTAGATTGATTCCATTTTTAAGCCTTTAGAGGACAAAGGGTGGGGCGAATACCAGCCTAACTGTTTCAAGTCCAAAATCAGGCAGAGTCCCCTGCTGAGTTCTGAATGATGAATTAAGTGGAATAAGAACCAGAGAACCTCTGCCTGTGGGGAGCTTCAGTCACAGCATGAACATCCTGTAGATACTGAATACCTTTTTGGCATACCACCTCGTTTTTCTTTGGACCTGGACAGTAGAGGAGAAAATAATAAGGGGGGAAAAGGTGGCTGTTCTACAAAAAAAAGATAATTGTACAACTTAGTCCAGTGTTACCATACAGCACTGGTGTATACCTGATATGATGAGTCCACCTACAGGCTATGTTACAGTAATGCCTGTACGTGTTAGGAACTCTCTCAAGAACCTTTCAAAAATTATTTCCTTGAAATAACATTCAATATATCTCTTGCTACTCTTTTTGTAGCAGGAGGCAAGCTTATTAAAAAAAACCAAAAGGCAAAAAAGAAAATTATTTTCCATGAAAGCTGAGACTTAGAACAGGAAGGAAGACAGAGGGACATCTGACCTGGATGGTATTAGGAAAAAGGAGGAGTATGAAGTCATCATAATTCTTTTAGAGATTTAAGGCAAAAGACCAGTCCTTTCTAGGCCCTATGGCTATTGGTTTCAAAAAAGAAACTTCTGAGAAAGTGACCAATACTACTGAAGGTAAGTGGGACCTGAGGACCACAACCAATTTCTTTTCTCGCTCTTTAAAGGCTCCAATATGTGCTTTAAAAGAACAGCAATTGGTATTGTTTCATTGCTAATAAAGTAATGTTTATAGCAGCACTTTCAACAGTAATTTTGTAACTTCAAACACATAGTGGTTTCTGCATTTTCAAGGATAACTTTCAGAGCTTCTTTTCAGCAAACCTGACTACTTCACACTGTCACCAGCTTTTATTTTCCTGAGGACATGTATTAATTTTTTTTTAATTGATGCACTCGCTTAACCACTTCTGTTGAATATATGTAGTTGATCTGAAACTTTACAATTAGTCTCACATTTTCAGTCATTTTTTCTCCATTGGCAAAGTAGCAGAACCACCCCAATTTCTGCCTAATGAAATCTCCATATATGTTGGATTGTAAAGGTGTCTTGATTATTAGTTAATGTAACAATGAGAACATAATCAAGAACATATAACCTGAGTGCCAACAACAATTTCTACCTTTAAGTTACGCTGGGACCACACAAGCCAAAGACAAAGGAGAGGGCATGAGCAGTTAACCTCTGTTACATAGTCTAATACATCTTAGTAAGTGTCCAATTCATTAGACAGGGATAAAGTGTCTCATATGTGTAATTAATTATTGGCAGGTTTACTTTCAAAAAGGTGCCAGATGCTATGCATTTCCTAGTTGCTATCTGGATCTCTGATCTATATGTTTCCTGCCATGTTAAACATCTGTTCAGAACATACTTCTGCACACAGGAGCTTCAGTAATTCATGAGTTAAGTCTTTAAAATCGAATGAATGTGTATCCTCTTCACTTTCTAGTGTTTGAAATGATATCCTTTTAAAAATATCATAAAGGAATAATACATGAAAGAAAAATGTTCTGTCACTGGTGTGGGAGTCATTGATTTCACTGGGATAAATAACAGAGACTTCTGCTATGGCACCTGTTCTTCAGTTCTTCTAGGAGGAACAGTCACTAGTAGCATATTCTGAAGAACAGTGTGGAAGTTGCAAAGCTTTGAAACTTGACTCTGCTGGATTACATATAAATAAATAGGCAGATTTGAACATCTATTTACCTTTCTTTTTTTTTTGTTCCTACCATCCAGACTTCTGGAAAACTGGTGGTGTTATTGTCTCCATGTGTATCTGACTCATTGATGTTGGATGATTTGATGCTTGGACTAGATGATCTGAACGGTCCCTTCCGAACTAGGCAATTCTATGATTCTGTGTTTTTTAGTAAGAAACACTTTCAGTCCCCAAGTGTTTGGAGAAACATGAGCATACTGTGGAGCCTCTCAGTAAGACACTGAGAGCAATCATAGATAGAGAATTTCTTACAACAAATTTCTTACATGCCTATAAATAGCAGTACGAAATTAATGAACTTTTTTTTCCTGTTTATGAAGGGATTACAACATGTGCAGGCAGGATTTCAATCAGCAGCGGCTTTTAAAATTATAGCCATTGGAGGATTTCAAGTTTTTGTGCCCTGTTTCAATATTTTCCATTGTTTTCTTCATGGTAAAAATCAAATCGTGCAAATTACTTGCAGAAATTCATAAAGTAAAAAAGGAAAATACATAAAAAACATCCAGTGCAAATCAACACACAAAGCTTGTAACAATATAAAAAGTTATTCAATGTACTGTTAGTGATGATGAATGTTTTTAAACTTACTGAAGAAACGCACTGTCTGTAACTCATTATTGTTCCAACCTCATCATCTAAACAGAGCTTGTTTTCGGACAGTAGTATGATTTCAGTGGGTTCTTTTTGCAAGTGTTTACAGTACAAGATAAAAAGAAATCTATGAACAGGAATCCTACTACCACAAATTAAGGAAATCTGTCTTTCAGAGCATTGGGTCAGGCAATTCACTGGCTTTTAAGTGCACTGTGCTAAGCCGCCTGCAGCATCACCTATTAGCAGACATAGAAGAATGTACACTGAGACACCCAGGACACATGGAAAGAAAGCAGAGGGAGGCAGCATGGCAGAGAAGAAATACATCATGAACTCCTTAGCCTTGAAAACCAATCCAGAGTTCCTGCCCCAGTACAAACCAAAGAATCCATAAGATCCCTGACTCTGACTGACCAGAGTGATCATGTCCAGTGAGACACACACTGCAAATGACATTGCCCTGACCATTTCATAACCTCCTCTCCGTAGAAAAGTTTTCAATGTTCACCTTGATTTCTAACAGGGATCCTCTGATGTCTAATAGGGTTGAGTTCTTACTGCTCTCTCTCTCAGTCCTGCTTTATCAATTGCTTTTGTGTTCCTCACGCTGCAATATCCATAGTGTTGTACCAACACAGCATATTACATAGCTGCAAATGAACCAGATGAGATTTTATGGAGTTAAAAGTTTTCCATTTATTCACTACATGATGATGGCCTACCCCAAATGATAGTGCAGATCAAATATTGAAGCTGATTAAGAAATACACATGTAACTACTGCCTTGGTCAAGACATTATAGGGTATCTTTTCTTTAAACAGATACCTATATTTATGAATATTGTGTAAAAATAGCATCTTTTAAGCAGCCTCTGTAAAACTGCCTGAAACCGGCATTGAAAAGTTATCATGGGAGTAAAAGGCTGAATCTCTTCACCCAGTGTGATCACATAAGCCTCTTATCCTCAAGAAATCACATTAAAGTATATGTATGGCTATGCATTCATACACTTGCAAGAGCTCTAACCTATAGCTGGCATGGGCCTTACATAAGACTTTTCTGAATAGACAAACCTCATTATGCAGAGAACGGAGAAAATGTCTCACACTAAAATGAGCTTCAAGGTAACGATTAAAGAACTTCTTAAATAAAAAATAAAAAACAGTCTTTATATATATATAAACACACATAGATAATTAGAAGAAAGGCTTATTCATAGAGTGACTTGAACAACGACCGTCTTTGATGTTTCAAGCGAAGATGATGTATTCCTGACTGTATCTGCAGTTGAGATGTAGTCAACCGCAGAACAAGAAAAAACTCACTTTTTTTTTAACTGATTCCTTCAGGTGTCCAGCTGACACTCAAGTATATCCATCTATGACCACGTGAAAAAATGCAGTGATGGCAATGTTAGAGCAAATGAAGGTTAATGCAGACTATCATTCCTTGCAAGGTATGGCACAGAGGAAATGGAGATTCACAGGCTCCAAAGGCACAAAGAAACCATTCATAAGTCCATTCAGCAAATACATGACATTTTTCCTCTTGAGAAGCTGAAGATTATTTAGAAAGAATGTTTAAAACAGTCATAAAGACTACAAGTAACATTGATCTCAATACTTGTCGGTAAACCCCAGAAAAGTTTTCCGATGTTATTTACCCTCATTAGGCATTCAGTTCGAACAAAGGCTAAGACATCCCATAGCATCTAACTACTTCTTATCTCTTCTTTTCAGTACATCGAAAAAATCAAGCTCCTTACGTTGTACTTCATGGAGTTTATCTCCCATCCATCAATCGCTCTTGTGCCCTGCTCTTTTGTTCCCTGTTCAGTGTGTGCATATCATTCTTGAAGTGCTGACTGCAGAACCAGACGGTAGGACTTTTACTGAAGTTGTGCAGAGAAATTAAATCACCTTGTCATGTATTCTTCCTAGGCATCCAAGTATTGGACAAGTCTTTGTTGCGTCGGCATGGAGCTAAGAGAGCCCGGAGCTTGCTAATTGCTATACCAATCCCTACATTCTTTGAGTGGCTTCATCCCTCATCTCCTACACTCTAGGTATAGTATATATTCTTTGTTCCTAGAGATTGGACTCAGCATTTGGCTGTGTTGAAATTTGGCTTTTTCTTGAGTTTTGGTTATTCCATAAAAGGATTCAACATATCTCTCTAGTGGAATGCCTTTGCTTCTCATTTTGTACACCTCTGTCTAAGCAGTTCCCTTTGCCAGAAGCGATTCTGCACCACGCTCAAGGATGTTAATAAAAATATCGAAGTAGGATCCAAAAGTGGCTCATAAAAATTTCAGCACTATTAATAGCTTCAGTTTCTACTTATGTGCTGTTTAATTCCAGTTAATACAAATTTTAAAATCATAACACTGTTTTTTTATCCCCTTTCTCCCTTACTTGGTAATATTTAGTAATATATTTATTTTGTTCAGAATGTTGGCTACATGCTGTGCTACAAATTGGTAAGCAATTACCAAAAGTCTGATTAATTGAAAGAAAATGTGCCTGGACACAAAAAGATTTTGGACATGACAGAGTGAGATAAAAGAACAAGAAAACAATATGAAAAGGAAAATGAAGTTCTGCAACAACATGCAATCTCTCTGCTTAATAGCATCTGTGCTCCTGGGCACAATAATACATAGGTTCTGAGAAGCTTCTAAGAGAAAGCCAGGGCACATGTTAAGCACCAAAAAAGTACTTTTTCCCAGAAAGTATAAGGGATTTCTAGATTGCTACAGTGTCTTAGGGAAATGGTTGTCCTGTTTTTCCTAATACAAAACTCAGTATTGTTCAAGGAAATCAGAAATTAATTGTGCCAGTATTGGTAGATGCCACAGCGATGCCACACTTGTGGTCTTTGGGAGCTTTTAAAGTAGTGTCATTTAGCATCTAAGTTCTATCTGTGGTTTCCAAAGGAATGTTTTGGGCAATGTTTCAACTGTTTCAAGAAGCCTCCTCTCACATACCATACAAAGCTAGTCCATCACCGCTACTACTGAATACTTTCATAGGGCCATGTGGTGAGTTAATGAGGAGAAACAGATTCTGCTCCTATCAGCACAAAAACGTTTTCTGTTTCATCTGATCTGAACTGTGTGTGTATCAGAAACTTTTCAAATGTATGCCAAAGAATTTGTAAGAGCTCTTTTGGAGAAGGGCTAACTGGCTGAGCTTCTACGCAGGTAATGATATAGGAAAACGAAAAGCATTGGTAACATTTGTTTGGTATCACTAAAGAGAAGGGAAAGCATTGTATGTGACTATGGATCTTGGAACTATTGGAACAGTTTGGGACACTCCAAAAATAGCTGTAGTGAAAATAGTTTTACACATCTGTGCTTGACAAAAAGAGGATATAACTTTTCTTTTGGATACAGATCAGATTACACTTGCCTGTAACATTTTCACCTAAAAGCTAGAATGTTGTAATGCGCTTTACATGGAGGGAATTTGCAGACCATATGGAAACTAGAGTTAGTGAAAACATATCTGTGGAAGTGTTAAATGGAACTCCACAAAAAGCATTGCTAGGCTTAAATACGTGACCTACACATATTGCATGTTTGTTTCTAATTAGATTCTATATGGACAATTTTAACCTTTGCAACTTCTGTTCTCTGAGGCATTGAATGAACCTCAGCTGGTGAACCACAGTAGTGTTGGGCCGGTTTTGGTATACTCTGAACTATTTGCATTGGACTGCAGCTCAATCCTTTTAAACCTCTCATGGAGGACACTTATTCTGGGAAGTTGAAATATTTGGAATATAGTAAGATACCTTTAAAGAGAGAACTGGTTGTAGAAAAAGCATCAAAAATGAGTATTATTTCAGTAGGTAAACAAAGATTTTTACTAATAAATATGTTCCCTAATGTCAGATTACTACTTGATAGAGTTCTTCTGCTACCAGTCACATTTTGGAATTCACATGAACAAACATGAAAAATTAACAATTTTGAGTATGAGTGGTCTAAGTTTTTGGTCTGAACTGATCAGATGGTTGCAGCCAGTTCATTTCAACTCCACTCAAGAGTTAAGAAGCCATTGCTGAGATGTTACACATTATTTCTTTAAAGAATAAAAATCAGCCAGTCTTCCATGAGGCAGAACGATGATACAAGCTAAAGGTAAATGACGTGGCATGGTCTGATTGCAAGATTTTTCATCAAAAGTTTGAGACAACTCAACTACTACAATACAGTGAAATCATAACAAAGTTGTATACACATTTCCAAATGTATATTAACAACACCTATCTCAAAGCATCAGATATTCTGGAAAGCTTCCATAATTAACCTGTTTTAGAATTATTATAATGATTATTTTTCTTTTCCCTTCTCCTTTGTGCGCTCTCTTCAGTATGTAAAACCTCAGTTACAAATCCGTGGCTATTCTTGCCAAGTCTGAAATGATTTAGTAATTCTTACACACACGCAGACACAAGAGCACCAGAGAGAGCTTCAGGAAAAAAGCACACGCTATCAAGGATGCCTGAAGGCATTCAGATTTTAGCAAAATCTGATAGGGGAAAGGCTTCATCACATATGGAGGGTTTGAAAGACAGCAAGAGCAAGGAAGCTATTTTTATGTTTCAAGATTGAATAATCAGAATAAAAGGACACACTTTATAGAATGCAACAGATATTTTGTGGTGATCAATTTGAAAAACAGCACCTTCAGACTTGATTAAATAGTGTTTATTTGCTCCTTTTCAATTGTTATAACTAAAACCTTTACACATAAAACAACAATTAAACTATTTAATATAAAACTGTCAGGCTAATTACTGCTTGCCAGTAAAAATCAAGTTTAAATTATCAAAGCCCCACAGGAATTCTATGTACTCACACATCTTGAATCACACAACTAAACCCCTCTTTTTTGCATTACGTGGAGAGCTCTTTCAAGCACTTCATGGACCACCATTGGCTTTCAGTAAACAATAGCAGCAGGAAATTTATCAAAGTAAATCAGGTAATGGACTAGGAGAGAATTTAGGATTCCCTTTTAAAAGGAACTTAACTAGGCAAGAATTCAGTTTAGTTAAGATCAAGGTCTCATACAGGCAATGAAGACAGAAAAGATAATAAGTAAACAAGACTATAAGAGCAGCTCAGTTCTCTCTGAAAAAGAAAAAAAGCCCAACTATCTTAGAGGGAGCAAACAGAAATTTAAGTCCTGAGGCATGTAGTGTAAAAATCTAAGATGGGCTTGGATTTTTTCTTTACGGATTGTAATTTCAATACCTAGGGAAGAAAGGACTAGTTCTTAGAAATCAGAAACGAGACAGCATGCAAAAGGAGGTTAGAAAATACATTAAGAAAACATGATGGGAAGGACAGTACTTAATTTGGAATTCAATGTTTGGTTCATAAACATTGATTCCTGATGCTGAATTGGATGGCTGAGTCATAGATGGGACAAAATTTGGAACAGCAGTCCAAATGGGTATTGGTAGAATGCTACAGCCAACAAAACCATGTCTCTGCCTGGACAGGCAATGAGATAAACTCATCTTGCCATATAGTCATGAGGTTCCTGTGGTCTCTAGCTTTTCACTCTTTGCCACATGCTGGGAACTACTGGAGCCTTGTTCACACCACGAATCTGACCAAAAGATGAGGTCAGAACAGCATCAGTGAAGAAAGTTTTTTAATCTATAAAAGAGTTTAGGTGAAACCAAGACAATTTTATTTGTATTGTATAAAAAATATAGTGCATTTAATCAATTGTCAAACAGAAAAGGATAACACTGCCACAAATTTTGCAATCAACTTCACTGAAATAAAAGATTCAAGAATGGAATCCATCAAATATCTCACAGCTATCTCAATGTTCTCAATAAGCATCTCAGACCATTAACTTAAGGTGTCATTAAGTGAGAACAGCAAATTACTCATAGTTATAAAATTAAGAGTATAAAAAAACACCCTCAAACTTCTGACAATTACTAAGTTACCATACCATTCGTTGGTATTATTAAACATTAATATTATTAAACAATAATTAGACAAAAGACGAAAAGGCTATTTAGAAGATTTCAGTTACAAAGTGCAAGTATTTCTAGCATTAAGAATAAGAGGGTCAATGTTGTGGGGAATAACTTAGACCACAGAAAGAATGTACACTAATATTTAGATAAAACACACGTATAATAGGAGGAGTTTTAGAATTTGAACACAAAGTTGTGTAGACCTTCACGTTATATGCTTTGCCTTAAAGAGACTTTTTCATAGAATCATAGAATTCTTTAGGTTGGAAAAGACCTTTAAGATCATCAGGTCCAACCATAAACCTCTCATTAAGCAGCAACATTGTGTGTAAGAACAATTTTGGAAGGAAATAGTTTACTTGACTATGTTCTTCTGGATATATGATGTGGAACCAGTGCACGTTCATGCAAATTCCCCCATCACTATTTTAACTGCATTAGCGCTGATTTGTTACTTTCTGTATAAGCTTGCCACATTTGTACTTTCTGCCTAATTTTTGCATTACTTACTGCCTCACTTATGAGGATTCATTATTTTCCCCAAATTTTGTAACTATGAAATAGTTAAAACTATGCATACAACCCCTTGAAAATGTTCAAGGATACTTTTCTTTAAAAAAATCATTGCTTTTCATTCCCCTCTAGGGACAATTGTTTATCTGCCTGTGTGAATGCAACTGACCCACCTGAGCAAATAGTGTCCCTACCAAATCTAGATGCACATATCAATAATGTTGGAGCACAGTCTTCAATTTGCTTCCTTTGATGGGAATTGATTACACTTTTTAATTACGTTTTTCATGAGTTTCTCAAAGTCATGCTGAAACACTTATACTAATACAATTATTCTGAGGACAAAAAGGCATATTACAGAGAGGTATTGCTCTCCAAGAGGACAAGGAGTATCTTTACACAGCATCTCACTTAGGGGGGAAAGAAGAGGTTCATTTAAAAATGAAGTTAAATATAAGGAAGTGAAATCACAACACATTAACAACTGATTGTTTACCAAAACTAGTTATATAAAGCTTTGTGAAAATGAAACATTGTTCGTATCAAATGACAAGTAGCTAAACAATACAATTTTACAACAGAAATAGTACCTTCAATCAACAGCTCTTGTCCATGGCTGCCCAACAACGTTCGGGATAGGAAAGGGGCAAAGTCAACAAAAATTTCTCGCAAGAGAGGAGCCACCTTTTCCAAAGCTCTTTCAAGCTTTGCAGTGATACTGTGGAAAAACAAAGAATATGTTTGGAAGAACAATTAAACAATAGAAGTTAAATAATGTGAAATCATACCTGTTTTTAAAAGCTGCTGTAAGCTTCTTTAGAAAAGACGATGACCATAATTTGAATAAACTTTACAGTGTTTAAAATACTTTAAGTAAATGCAAATGTCATGTCAGACTAAGCAGTGTAGCAGTCCCACAAATTCTACAGCATTTAAAGAATATTCCAAATCAAGTAAAATTCTTATTCTCATTTTCAAACATGATAAGAAGAATGTCAGATGTTCAAGTGTCTTTTTCACATATTTCAGCTTCTACACATCTTATCATTTTATATACTTTTGAAAGCTTGAAAAGACAAGTTTTTATTCACACAAAGCAGTCACAACTTGCTTTTTTGTTCAAGCTTTCAAATAACATCTGGCATCACAATGGTAGACAAGGGAGTGTATGAGGAAGCATTCTAGCACAGGTATCAAGAAAACCAATTTTCTTTTCTCAAACTTTGAGGGAACGTGATCCCAGGTAAATCGCTTTACCTTTGTGTTTATACTTCTCTGCCTGCTCAGACTATACAATCTTTGAAGCATGTTCCTTAACTTCTACTTGTAGAACGAGGTGTTGTGACTTCTGTTGGGTTCTTAAAAACCAGAAATACTATTCCTTTGTCTACTGAATACCAACCTAGCAATAGTACGCAAATGTCAGTAGTGTGCTAAGGATTGTACCTCCTAATACCTTAAAACTTGATAGGGCATAACACTTGTGTCCTCTGAAACTGTTATGCCAAAATTAAAAACCTGCTGTTTTATTTCAAAGAACAGAATTATTACTTAAAAAAACAACAACAACAATGAAATTACATGCATATTCTGGTGTACCAAGAATTTTTGCTGTTCTTTTTCAGACTGCCAGTGACTGAATGAGTTTTCTTTGAGCTTGAATTACAGCATCAAAACATTATTGGCATTTAAAAGCACAATTATAGGAAGAAGTTACATTTATTGACAGAATATAAGATAATGAACAATCACATTTAAATTTTATACTGTATCTACTATCTATAAGCACTGAATAAATCTGGACTTTTAAATTCATATCACATGGACATCTCTACATTTAAACAGAAAGCTGACATTTTAAACAAATCGGAACTTTTCCTTCATTAGCGTAAAATTATTTTTCTGAATTCCTATAGCTTATTTTATTTCAATGTGCTGCTTTCCCATTTCAAATTCAGCTATTGATTTTCTAATATTCTAAAGGAGGGATTCATATCACCAACTTTTGTTTTAGATGATTAGTTCAAGTGAATTTCACTATGCTAAAGCCTCTATTGAGTACAGTTGAAATGCATGTGACAAGGTCAGAGTTTTTAATTTGCAACATGAACCTACCCCAAGCTTTTAATGTTGGAGATAAAAAACCTATTTAATTAATCCAGACTTCTCAAAACTGTGTTTTAAAATATGTTTTCACTGTAAATGGGTTTAAAAGGCCTAATTTTAAAATTCATTTAATTCTGAAAACTTTACGTACAATTGAAAACATTTTAAGATCAAAAGTTTTTTAATTAAGATCCATTTTTATTTAAGAATCAAGTGATATGGGAGGTGTGGATGTGCTATTAATCTACACCTTGGGTGAGCTATTAATAAAAAACTTGTTATCAAATGGATAGCTGACAGATCTTGTACATTATAGATCTATTAATGGGCGAATGCGAATAGTATTCTGTGAAAATGTAAGATCAAAGTTTAGCACTGTTTGAAAAAAGCATATCAAAGGAGAGAAATTAATATTTAAATAGAGAAAAAAGAAAAACAAAATTCTTTTTCCTTCATATAAATCCCCAGTGCATGTATATGTTGAAAACTGACTGGACTTCTGGTCCTTCAGTTTCAAAAAGAACAGACAGAATTAAGAAAAAAACCCCATACATACAGACATCCAAAAAATGTTTCAGGGAAGCAGGTAGCCCATCTACTGCCTTTTCTGTTCACACACATGTCCACAGACCAGCAAAAGAGACTGATCTGATTCTACAGCTGTTTCTAACATCTATTATACTTCATAATGCATCCTGCAATCATTAGGGAATTCTGGGAGGGCATTTTATTTTTTTTAAAGAATGAATACTGTGTTTTTTCCTTTCCATTTGTAGACATTCAAGGCAAATAAACTCTTGATCACTTTCAAATTCAAGATTTTTTATTTTGCATACTAAAAGCAATACAGGTCAGAAAATAAATTATATCTAATTATATACAATTTCTATATTTATAAAAGTGATAAACTGGGACAGGAAAGATTGAAAGATCCCAGTAACAACATTAGATTGAAATAAATACTTCTAAAACTGTGAGCAAAACCTGCAAATAATCCTGCGGACAGTTCTTACTACCTATTTCTTGAATTGGTCACAAGCAAATGCAGAGAGGTGGGGGCACACGCTCTATGCAACCTCATTCCAAGCCAAACATCTGCCTCCAAATCAAGACTATTAAATGTCTAAAAGTCCAAGATCATTCTCTTGCTCACTTTCCTCTGCTCAGTCTAGAGCCATGAGCAGTTCTTTTCCTATGCAGCTGCTGTAAGGAAAGGCTTAGATAAGTTCGCTTTTAGTTCATGCTCCCTGACCTCACTAACAAACTCTGAATTTTAATCTCATTAAAGCTGAAGCACAATGGATTAAAAGTGAGAAAACCAAAAATTATTGATTATCAAAATAAAGTTTTAGCTGTTTCTTGGGAGGAGGGTAGAAAAAGGAAAAAAACCCCAACGACATTTCTTGGGTTGATTAGATTTTAAGTTATTTACATTTCTGATACTGTGCTCCATGTAAGTTTTTTCAGTCACTAATTTCAGTTACTACTCAGAGTGCACCTACTTCTGAGTTCAAATTCTGAATTCAAAATTTGAATTCTAGATATTGCAACTGAAGTTTTTCTTTGACTCCAGGACAAAAACTTTCAAAATGCTTGTGAAAAACAAGAACATTGCATTGGTTAAAATAACTGGAAACCAAACTGATTAGTGATCCAGTTTAATTTTAACATACTTCAGTATCTGAATTTTAAAAAAGATTTCACCCTTAGCAAAGCACTGTCCTAACATATGAAGAAGATAAGCAGCAAAATAACTGGTTTAATTACGCCACAATTTTATTCACTTGCCATGCAACACTGTCAAGCAACAAATAATGCCATACAAACGGTCAATCTCTCCCTCATCATTTGCAACTTTTTGGAGTAGGCCCAACAGCCCTTTCAGCCCGGGTCTTTACCCATTGCTGTGATTTCCACCTGCACCACTCACCTGACACTTCAGATAGGACCAGCAAAAAAAGGCCTTTTTTTTTTTTTTCCACTGTGTGTTAAAGCACTGAAGCACCAATACTTTTTTTACAGGTTATCTAGGGCCCTTGATTTAACTTTATTTCCCTTCTAGTTCACTAAGGGAATTAAATTATTTTGTTCATGAGCTTGTAAGCTCATGAGCAGCTACCTTGGTTGCTGTCTCCACTCCATTCTTCTTAAAACCATATCTCAAAGTGTATGGCCAACTACAGGACACTTGGCAAATCTTTATTACACCCTGTGTCAGCTTTTTAGGGCAGAAAGGTGTGCACCTTGAAAAGGTCAAAAATTTGTCTTTGAAGTATGCTGCAGCGTAACTGAATACCTTCAAAAAACAATAACCTATTATATAAAGATATTTAATAGGAATTTCAGAAGGCTTTTTCCTGGCTGCCGGTCAGTGTAAGAGGGGCATTAGCTATCCTCATGGCATGTGTCTCTTGCAACACCAACTCAGAACTGCTGTGCCCTTTCGTTTGCTACAGGAATACGTTTCTGGTTTTGTCCTCTCCAGTTTAAATAGGGCTTTTGTTTGCTCTGAAGAGTTTGTGTCTCTTTGGCTAGTGTTCCATTGCCAAGTTGTGCTTGAGTTCTAGTTCTTATTATCATTATTGAGCAGCATAAAAAGCCAGTCAACTAAAAAGCCAGTCAACTTTTAATAATGTTTTACTGTCTGGCATAGTTTGAACAAGTTAGACTTTTCAGTGAAGTGTTTAATATATACATTCTTAGTACTGAAAAATTATACAAATATACACTGTATTACATGAATAACTAAAATAATGCATATTAAATGAGCTAAAATATATTTTAATACATTTTTTTCTTTTTACACTATTTTGAATGTATGAAGTTTTACAGGAGGAGAAATCATAATTAATATTAAAAGATAGAACTTGCGTACCTCATGTTTTCAGCTGAATCCTCTGGCATTGGAGCAACAGTTTGGACAGCTGGGAGATTTTTGCTGGTAGCACCATTCACAAAGCTGGATGACGAAGAGGAAGAAGAAGATCCTGAGTCTACTGCACCTGTCCCCCAAAAAATACAAGTCTTAATTCAGTCTGAAGAAATACAACTATTAGAGACTTTTAATATAGTCCTTGTCTTATTCATCTACTTTTAAGTAAGGAAATAATGTTATTTAATCTAAAACAAGCAAAAAAGTTCCATATGATTATCATATAAATTAATACCTTATTTTGCTTGTATAGCAATTATAAGCTTAAAAAGCTATTGAAAATCAGGCAAAATAAATCCTTACCTCATTTTCATTATTCCCAAATTATATTCCAAAGATGAAAATATTTTTACATCATCCTGTAAAGCAAGATCTTTCTAAAATAAAGGTATATTTAAGATGAGCTTGAGTGGGGAACAGAATTTTAACTATTTTTTAAGGATATATACACACACACATTTCTTGGCTGCCTGTTAAAACTACAGGCAGAAGATCTAATACAAATTAAAAAATGACAGAGAAGATAGAAAATGCATATTCCTTCAAGGAAGCGATGGGGGAAAATAGTATTTGAGGAGTATTAAGACTATAATTTTACTTTTTCAATTTCCTTCTTTAAGTCAAGGGGAATTTTAAGACCTTAACAGTAGGGAGGGCAACGGGGGTATCATTTCAATGGGCTGTGAACAGCTGCCCAGAAAAAAAGATGCAGACAGAGCATACATTTATACTTTAAGTGATCTGGGTCAGAGCTAAAGGCTAAATTTAGACTAGAATGCCAATCTATCATGTTTGCTGGAACGGCACTGTGAGTTCAGCCTCTCTGAAGCAAACCAGCAGAGGCACAGTGTGGCCACCGACGGCCCTCGTGCAACACGTCACTGCAAGAGAGGTAGCAAGGAACAGCCACGGAGTCGGGGTTCAAAGCCAAAGGGACCACAGTGCTACCAGAGACGAGGGTGACAGGCAAGAGCTATCCAAGTTAGCAATGAGGGATGGAGAACCCCACTTTAGAGATCAACCGCATTATTCTGCTGATTTGTTAAAACGGTAATTGGCACATATAATTTTTCAGTTTACTGAAAAGTTCTACAAAGTATTTATAGCTTCTTAACTGCTTAAGCAGTGAGCTGACAGTAAAGTGCAGGTCAAATGCTAATAATGGTGAAAAATTCTCTGGCAGCAGCGATGTTTTTGATTTTATATTTTTTTTTAATTTGCCATAAAATAAATTTTACTGATAAAAGAATTAAGGTAAAGATCAGAATTTTGACTAGCTCATTTAAAAAAATTTACATTCAAAACAGTATCAAAATGCAGCAGTTCTGCTGGGCTCGCTAACACTAGGGTAGCTGGTGAGGTTCAGGATTTAGACTAGGAATTGATTTCGCTTACTGTCTTAATAATGTGAGTGGGAGGTTGGTTATGGCTTACACTGTGGGTTCTCACTTGGACTAAATGCAAATTCTAAATGTACCCAAATATAATGAGAAGGAAACACAAACATATACGGTAGGCCATCTCTCCCAACCTAGGAATCACAGCAATTTAGCTGGGATTAGGGTACCTTAAAAGATGATTAAGGATTCATATATATGTGTATGTGTGTGTGTATTTATATTATTTACATATTTATATTCATATATACATAGGTAACGTATTTTTATTGCTTCTTCCCTTTTCCTTCCAAAGTCAAATTTTCTTCCTTAGGGTTGTTGTCTAAAATTGCAGTTGCTAAGTTGTTTAACCAGCTAGGCTCCCAGAAGAGAAGGTCAAACAGACCTAGAACTACTGGATTAATATAGAAGTGAGAATCAGGATTTGAATTACAGAAATACAATCTAAAACCTACAAAACCAGTTTCTTACATAAAAAGACAAAGGAAGAAAAGCTATCTCCCAAAAGATACATTCAAAGCACTCAAAGGACTTCAGTAACACACATCTCATTACATCGTGACAGTGACATTGACTACGACAGTGATGGCAGATGGAATGTAAACATCGACTGTAATCCATGAATAACTGAAAAAAACATCTTTAGCATAAGTCCGGCACAGAATATACTTCAAAGATTAAATGGTATTTCTAGAGTATCTGTGACATACTGTAAAAAACAACTGTAAATAGGTTTGGGGGGACATCTAGTGTTTCTAAAAAATTGTATACAGTTTCTTTTTTACCATATTTTTTTAAAAAAAGAAGTGTTTTTCAATGAAATTCTATACATTACCTTAAGATCATTAATAACATAGATAATTTCACAGACTACAAGTTTCTAAACCAGTAAGTATCTAGATACTTCATGTATATATCTCAAAAACTGACATACATGATCACTGTTTTAACTACCCTAGGCATAGCTTAATTAAAAATGGCATAATCAGCGATTTAATTTAATAGATATTTATATGTTTTCAATGTGATAATACTTTTCTTTACTGTCATTAATGTGTTTAGCATTTCTAAAATGTTGATGTAAAATTCAAATCAAAAGGTTGGAGGGGAACGACTTTTCAAACTATTTCTCAAAAGAATTCATCAATAAAGCTCATTCAGATGAATTCAGGCATAAAAGGCTTTACCAAATAAGATCATTAAACATGTTCAGTAGACATATAGTTCTAATTAAATCTGATACTTGCTGAAGTTCCACTGAATCAAAACTTTTTTTTTTAAATCAAGCTAATCCATAGACTAGGAGACAAAAACACTTGAATGAAAAAAAAAAAAAGGTATAAAATATACCAAAAAAGGCAGCCTCTAATCCACAGTGAACATGCTATGGTACCTGCAATACTGTCCTCTACTAAGAACAGTATCAGGGAAATGACTGATTTTTAAATGCAATTACTTACAAAGAAGAGCTACTACATTCCAGCCAAAACAGTTCAAATCTTTAATCAGTGAGAAGACTGAAAAGCTTACACTATTCAGTATCATTTGGAAAACAGGGTTTCCAATGTAGAATATTTTTTGCATGACATAAGAGACCTAAAAGGAAATCCGTTCAAGATTAACAGAAGTGGCTACACAAATGAAACTGTTCATAGAAGTGATAACATTATTCAGAGCATTCATTCCTCCCATCTGCCTCAGGATAATTAGATTTTAAGGGCTTTTTTTTTATCCTTAGAAAAATCAAAGTTCTATTACCAGGTATTTAAGGTAATCTGCAAAAGGAAAGAAAAAAATAAATGAGTGTGTCTCATATTATTCCATGAAGCAGAAGGATGCCAAAAGCTTCCCCCTCCATTTTCTGCAATCCCAGGGAGATTTTCACTTTCTCAACCCTTGACTGAGGTTGTGATATCCTTGAAGAGAGCTCTTCTCTCAAGTGTTTTTGCTTAGTTTAGAAAGAAAACAGACCACAGCCAGACATTTCAAAGGAATTTAAGTAAACATCAGTTGCTCTCAGTAAGGATTCATTTCTGAATGGAAACCACAGTCTCCATGGTCAACAGGCTCCTTCACGATAGACAATCCCATTATTACTGTTATAAATAATTAAAAAAGGTCCTCCTTCTGTAGGTCACAACAAACAACTACTGATAAGACATGACTATAGTTAAATTAGGTAGGCTTTTACTGAAAAGCCTTCCAAAAATCATAGCATAATTTTTGCTGCCAAATAGTAATTGCCCAAAATATTAACCCTCCACAATCTACAATATATTTATTAAATAGCTAGTCATCTTTCCTTTCTTTAACGCGTAAGGAGGGATTAACTGGTATATATCTTATAAAGATCCTTTACTGCAGAGCACTGGAGAAGTTAGCTCATTTTAACTCTAAACTATGATTATAAAACAGAATTAAGGATATTTATTCCCTTATTTAAGGCTGTGCAAGTCGAATGTGCACTATAAAAGATTATAAACATACACCAAGAGAAAACGCTAGCTTTAATAAAGGCCAAGCTTTAATCTTTCCAGGTTTTTATTTCAGAAATACAAAAACAGTAACAGAAAAGATGATTAAAAAACAAAACATCACTAAAAGTAACAAAACAAAAAACAAACAAGAAAAAAATGAGGGTCACAAAAATATTTAAGGACAATACCTGTTGTATTAATCATACTTTTTGGTGTAGCTCCTGTTGCAGCAAATATATTAGGTGTACTACCCGGTGGCAGTCCACTCCCGGCTGTAGCAGCTCCGACTGTGGTAACGGCCAGGCTACCTGGAGGGGGTTTCTTCACTGGTACAACCACGCTCCTGTGGAAAAAGAAATGGCAGGTTACTAAAACTGCACATCAAAATCAGCAAGGGCTTTTGTTTATGATGGGATTATGCTATGTTATAACGCAGTTGCTGAGGCACACATAATAATGTCAATTTTCTTAACCTCTCTGAAATAGGGTAAGACTACGTTAATGGACCCTAAACCCATGCTCCTGACCTTTGTCTGCAGCTTCATGTGATTCTGAGAAACTAAATTTGTCTTTCAGTGCCCGCAAGATGGAAAGACCCTGCCACTTACTTCATTGATATGTTGTGAACACCACTATCACCTGTGCTCTAGATTTGCAAAGAAAATGTGTTGGAAATGATGCCAGCACACTTGCAGTCCATATGCATGCAGTCTTAATGAATTTGTTAATTTGTTGATCTTACTGAAGATATCTAAGATGACAATTGTTTTTTGCCAGTCATCTGAACATCTGAATACAGCAGTTGATTCTTCAGTACTATGCACATACTGGTCTTGTAAATATAGTTGACTTACAAACAATTTTGCACTCAGCCTTCTGCAAAATTTTACTACTTATTTAAATCAACAGCACGTGACGCAAATTGAAGACCCAAAATGCAACACAGCAAATATTTGCTTTGACAATATTGATACCAGGTCCATTTAAAAATAAGGTTTAAAAAGAAGTCTTGAGAATTTGAAGCTTTTAAAAAGAGAACTGGGCTCTCATACAAAAAATCTGACATAATATCAAATATGCATAGACAACATTGCATTCAAACAAACACATTCTCACCAAATCTTAATCTATTCTCTTTTTTTTCGAATCTCAAAACTAAAAAGCTTGCTGTACGTGTTAAAAGGGAAGAAGAAACAAAAGATTACAGAGACATTTAATTAATATTTTTTCAACACTGGGCAGCTGTCGTAGTGCAGACAACTATATTAACATTTTTCCATTTAATACTTCCATTTATCTATTACAAAACTGCTCCTAAAAAGTCTATTTCAGTAGAAAACCTGAGTGGAAAACAAACCTGAAACAAATCATATTTGTAAATGTTAAAAAATATATACACACATTTTCTTGTTAAGCAGATAAACTTTTCTTTAAAATTTACCATTGTGACCAAATAAAAGATCAAGACAATGCAACTAGATAGGGTAATAAGGCCACATTTTGCTCTAGAAGTTCCTTTGATCTTTATTTTGTTACACTTCTATGTAAATATGATGGCACATGATGGATCAAAAGATGCAGAACAGTTTTTTACATAATGTAAGTTTTTATATATCGTCAGTCTCCCCAGATTTTTAAGACTGATGATACAAATCGTATTGCTGGTGCCATTGTGAGAATTATATACAAGTGTTACATTTTGTGATCTCCTCTTATATGATGACAGTGTACAAAATGATCCCTAAGCAATTTTCCACAGGTAGTCATGGAACTTTACAAGATAACCAGACCTTGGAGACAAAGGTAGTGACAACTCAAAGAGGTGGGGAAGGACAAACTGTTAAGAGCTCCATAAGGGTAAAAAAGAACATATCCAATTGCAAATAACTTCCAACCTATGAAGAACCCAGGAGATGCAAAGAAGACTTGACAACTGGCATCCCATGCTCACAATGTTGTTGCAGCAGATCCTGGACCTAAAATTTGGATGCAAGCACGGGGTGTGCCTGACTGCTTGACACACTCCTCAGACACACACACATTCTAGTGCTTGCAAACCTGATACAGCGTCTGAGTGAGTGAAATCTGTTTTGGTTTGGTTTTTATTTTAAGTAAAATATTTTTTCCCTCCTATAATATGTGCTACTGGTATCTACTAAATTGCTGACACAAGTGTTGCAAAACTATTGTCTACTTTCCTGCTACTTTTCCAAAGAGGACTAAGCTAAATTCAAGGTTTTCCTCCTTATCTTCAGACAGCTCAGTGCTCTTTCAGAGTATCCAAAAGATCACCTAACTTTCCATAGTAAAGACCACGTGTCTACTTCACTCCTCAGACATTATGTTCTGGCCTCCTATAAAGGCAAAGATTCTTTTTGTAAGATTTTAGTTTAAGACTGAAAATCAGCTCCCACAGGAAGAAAGGACAATCCTGTCCAGATCCCACAAACACTAATGCTTTACATATGATTGACATTCTTTTGTAGGTCTGCATCAGGACATTAAAACAGGTCAGGTGTTATTAAATTACAAATTATCAAGAAACATCAAGAGAAACGTCTCTACCATAAGAATAGGCAAAATCAGCGAGACATTATCATCTCAGACTGAAAGAAAATGCAGCTTTCTGACATGTCATACATGCTGACCTTGTCAAAATGTCTCATTCCTACTGATAAAACAAAATACAGTGAGTGAATACAAAATGACATCCAGATGAAGAAGACTGAAAAAGTATACGAACAACACAATAGAGTGGTCAAAAATGTGCAAAACAATCAGAGGAACAGCAGAACAATAAAGGTGAAAGAGGATGATGGACCTCTCTAAAGTAAAAAAAAACAACCTTCTTTTAGCCTGTCAAACTACTCCAACAGCACATTCAGACATTTCTTTCTTGAAGAAATTTCTTCTTTCATGAAGGAAGAAAATTTATAGACTAGAAAAAAAGGTTATCTACACTGCTGCCATTTCATTTTAGTCCTTGTTTTATACAAAATATTTCAGACTTTCAAAACGTTCCAAAGTGGTCCACATTTTTCTGAATCACATCCTGATGCTCTCGAATAATCCTCAATGATATAGCCAACAAAAGCTTAGTAGTAATTGGCTGCAACAGCTGATTTTATTTCTCTGTTCATCAGGTAGTTTACAATTCTGAAAAATTGTGACTACTAATCACTATTTTGTTGCTCGATGAGTGTCCTTTTCAAATAGTAAATCTAAGCGTAAAGTCATGGTAATTCACATCATGTTTAAGATTAGTGTTGTTGGTTGAACCTCCACACCACTCACGTACTGCTGGTTCATCTCCATAAATGGCTACAGGACTATTCTGGGTTTTAATAATTCACATGAAATACTTAGATAGAAAATAATACCATCAATGTGTTGAACTGCAAAAAGAGAAAAGGGAAATTAAAAAAAAAATACTTCCTCAAATTAACTCCTTAAAAATTTAGCTACCCAGTGCTGGTGACAGACAAATCAAGTTATACAGCACTATATTTTCTTTCTTTTGGTCTGATCCATATTCTGTACTTCTTTCGCCATTTTAAAATCTAAAGGCCTTCCAACCTAATCACTCTGATCAATCAAGAGGTCAGAGATAAGCCTCCAGTACTGCATGTCTTGTGTTACCTATCTGAGCAGCAGCAATTAAATTAGAATCACTTCACACTCTTCTGGGATATGTGAAACCTCCTAAGGCTGAATTAATATTCTTGCTTCTCCCTTCCTCCCCCACAGAGCAGAAAGCATGAGGATTTTCAAGAAGTGCTCTTCAAAAAGCAGTAGAGACTTCAGGCAAATTTTTTACAGAAGTATTCTGTGTCAAAAAGCAACTTCTGCCAGATTTTTCAGAAGAAATCACAGTAGAAAATGGGGGACAAAATGTTTGCTATATTTCATATCACTTTGTCCTACAGTTAGATTAAATTAATCTCTGAAAAATAATTTTAGCATTTCATCTCTCAAAGTTATTCATATTCTCCATACCTATGTACACATGCAGTCCTTCATGAAACATGTATATTGCTGATTACTCAATGTTCTTTCTGATTTCAGCCCCAGTTTGTGATTTGAGTCTTGTGGCAAATTATCGTTAGTGTGTATTAACAACACATTATGAATCCTACTTTAGATAACCTTCTATTAGCCTGACTGCATTAAGAAAAGATTAATCTGAAATCGAGGAGGAAAGGTGTTAACTCAGAATCAACAGCCACAGAGAAGAAAACCTGGATTAAAAAAATGTGAGGTATAATGAAAGGATATGGAAGGCTCACAGAAGTATATAATCTTTGAGACTTATGCAAATGAAACCATTGTTCTGAATGTCCAGTTATTATGAATTATTTCGATCATCTGATACCATACATTCATCACAATCTCCAAATCTTAAAATATATAAAATGATCCTAATCTCCTAAACATAAACTGTTTCTAAATAGAAGAAAGCAAATCATCTCAGGTATGATTTTAGGACAAGAACATGAAGATCATTGATCTTCACTCTCAGATAAAGCAGGAAAGTGAGCACTTACTCCCCAAAAAATTCCCAGTCACTAGTATCTTCTTTGCATTCAGGATAAATTAGCTAAAGCATCTGAAGAGATCAAAAATATTGACAAGAAACAAGGTAAAACTGTAAGAGATTAAAAAGCTAACTATCATGAAAGATGAATGGTCTTGGCTGAACAGAGAAATTGGAAATACTGGAAATTTAATGAGTTTGAAGAATGTGAATACCGTATAAGTGAAAATGTATGTATTAAAAGCCAGAAACACCACTGAATAAAGAAAAACAACATAAAGAAACAATCAGTATGAGGGTATATACTAGGGATGAACGATGAGAATAATCCTGCATCTATGATGCAAAAAAATAATCCAAAAAAGCCAGAGCTGACTTTTCGCAGTCCTGTAAAAATCAGAGCAGCCATAATAGTGATTTTTCAGTGGCCTAATGGGGCAAAAAAAGTTAGACAAAATCCAGTATCATTTTCAGCTGTATATCCACTGAATCATATTAAGGACTAGAGAGATGCTGGTTTCTGCTGTTAAAACATACATAAAGGTTCAGTTGAGATATAGGTATGGTTCCATGCACCAAATAGCGATTGATCTGCTTGAGGGTAGGAATGGTCTACAGAGGGCTCTGGACTGGCTGGATGGATAGGCGAAGGCGAATGGTACAAGGTTCAACAAGGCCAAGTATTGGGTCCTGCACTTGGGTCACAACAATCCCATGCAGCGCTACAGGCTTGGGCCTGTAATTGGCTTTACCCAATTTTGGTTGACTTGAACCTATTAATAAATCTGGGCTGAAATTGTTCTAAATGATGGAGGTATGCTTCCACCTTGTACTTCATTTCATTTAGTAAATGAGTGGCTAAGAAACTCTCTAGGAATACAGACAACACAACTTCAACTCTCTTTTCTGTGTAACAGAAAGAGACCATGTGAGGTATGTGAGACTGTATCTCCCATTCTCTGGAGTGTATTTTAACTGCTGCCTTAGAAAAGATTCTAGAGAGAGGAGCTCCTAAATCTTTCCTTTGGACTACAATCTCTCCCACACAAAGATCAGGAAAATTATTGAGAGCGAAGAGGAACCCCAGACGAGTCACTTAATTCCCACGTTACTGAATGGTTTTTTCATTCACATGTTCACAAACTACTGTGATACAGAAAGTAATAGACAATACAACGAATAAGTACTGACAGCACCTGTAACCATCGCTTCTTGATTCTTGGTAAAGGTGCTCTTTTCTCCAATTTTTTTTCATTATTAACTTTATAAAGTAATCTTTTCTGTTAGGAGAACACAAAACCATATTTATTCATAATTCATTTTCATTAAGTTTTCAGGGAAATCCAATCTGTTTTTCAGCAATCATCTTTTGAACAATCTAATGACTATAAGATGAATATAATCTCCTAATTTAGCTATTTTATTTAAATGACAGCGCAGACCAGTGCCTATCAATGATCTTGCAAAGGTGGGCAATAATACAACAGATAAATAATGAGTTTCTGCATTTGAACTTCCAGTGTATCTTCTCTGGCAGTTCTTGTCTTTTTCCCATTCTATCAGTAAAAAAAAAAAATTAAAAATTATTCTAGTAAAACACAAAGATTCTGAGCAGTCCTTCCAAATATAGCCTACATACAGAAAACATAGCTTTTTATCTAAACTTACTTTTTGAAGACCTTCTTTCTCTGTACTAACATGCAGGACATGTATCAGCCCTGACTGGATTTCACAACATGTCCACCTTTTCTAGAATTTAAATACCTTTTAAAGTGGCCCCAAGGATCTTCCGTGTGTGTGTGAAAAATAAAAACTAAGACTAAAATACTTCATAAGTGTGTCCTTCAAAATATGCTTGCAAAGACTTCATTGAGCATTTAAACTATGCAAACCTATAGTATTCCAATTTATGAAGTGATAATGAATTAAAAAGGAATAAGGTATTCAATAGCAACAAAAATAACTGATCTTCTCATTTCCAAGAGCTCAATATTTTCTGTATATGCAAACACGCTTCCTATTGAAATATTCTGCGAAGTACGGAAAATATATGTAAATTACCTCACTTTGAAAAAACAGTAAACAAGACACAAAACTAAGAGCACTCTCAATTTCAATAATAGCATCCCTCTAAAAACTCTCCACTATAAAAAAATAGAGTGTAACAAATGTAAGCTTCAGAATGCAGTACTGAGTAGAATCACAAATAAATTCACAAACATCAATGGTCTAGGTTGTGTCTAGTGGGACAAATGCAAATTGACAAAAAAACAGAAACAAGAAATCCCCAAACCCTAAAAATCAATAACAGGGACTGATTTTTGTCAGACAAAAGATGAGAAGGCAAAAAGGAATTATTGGTGAGTTATGCTCCATTAGCTGCAAATCTAGGTGAAATAACCCTTTGTGTTTCCTTCTAAAAATGTCACCCTGGATGCCATTTTCAAGGAATTCAGTCTGACGTTAAAAGACATGTCATAACTTTGAGGAACCAGGCTCCAGTGTCCCAGAAATCTGTTTATACAGCTCATAATGTAATTACAGCTACCTTAAGACAGATGAGGCAGAAGGCAGCGATATATTGAAAACTAATTGAAAAATGCAGTTGTCCAGAAGCACTTGTGGGGAAGAGGTCTCTGAAAAGCTGCTCAAAGCTTCAGAGTTTGAAGTGAAATTTTTGATGTTGTCACTCTCAATCTATTGAAGAGCTGACAGACAATCAAACCCGTCTGGCTGGCTGGCAGCTCATTTTGCTGGCAGGTGGCAAACAATTAGACACACCAATTTGTGCCTCCTGATGACATTAAAGCATGAAACTAAGTTGTATGCAGGGCCTAGTGATTTGTGTGAAAGCATTTCAAAAATAATACTCTTTGCCGTGGCAACTCATTTCAGACTGCCACCTCCCATTACGGCTTTGAGTGGTGAAGACGACAGACTTGAGTTACGTGCGGCGCAAGGCCGCTTCTGTTCAATCCGTCATCAGCGCCCCCCGAGACCTCAATCCCCTCCTTTCATCAATATCACCTCATCATTTACATTCGATAGTACTTGAACTGCTGCATACATTAACTACACACAAGTCCCATTTGATAAAACATGTTGGACACACTTTCTGCTTTTATATTTCATTTATAACTGCACAAATTCTATGGAAGAATATGCTGAAGCCTATTACAAAATGACTCTTATGAACATATTAGCATTGTACAATTAAAAGAACATGCAGAGCAAACCACGTCATATTAATTGATAAAACAGAACTCTTAACTTCAATTCCATTTACAAGAGTTTGCATTATATGGCATTTACCTGCATGTGAGATAAGTGATTATAGTTAAAGAAATATCTTTAAAACAACAAAGATGGTTATTTTTCTACTTATAACTTATTATGTCAACTGTACTTTTACAAGGCACTCAGCCATCCAAATGCAAAAATAAAAGAAGTCTAGCCTCACAAGGACTAAGAATATCTTTTGGTTAAAGTGAAAAATATGTTTCTCTAACCTCAATTTGCTTATAAATTCAGAATCACTGCATGTATTCTATAAAAACTGAAACAAATAAAACCTGACAAAACAATACTCTTCATTGCTCATGATTCTCACTAGAGAGAATAAACACGACCAATAGCCTTATTGCTCACTGAATTACCGAAAGCTGTATAACCTACAACAACAGAAGATCCTACAGAAATGTGGTCCACCAGCATAGTATTAACTTTAAAAAAATATGCAGTGTATATTATTTAATTATTAGTTTATATCAGTAAATACAATTATATTTACATGAGCAAGCATGGAAAAAGAATTGCATTGTAATTTTTTTTTAATTTTTCAATAATAATTGGGATACTATAGGCAACACAAAATGTACATAAACCACAACAAGCTAAAATTCATGTTGCTTTCTCAACATTTTAATTAATTTGAATGTCATTTAAATATGCCATTCGTTTTTTTTTTTTTTTTTGCCTAACCTTTTTTTACCACCCCCAAATCTCAATCTGCTTCACCTTTGTGATTTGAAAAAGAAAAGCAACAACACCACCCATCCTTGGTGTCCAAAGATTGCCACAGTGGTCAAGTAAGCACTTTGTAAACCCAAGCAAAGTGTGCAGAGAAGGATTTGCCTGAACAGTGGTCATCATTCAGTATTGCATCCATGAGGTGCAACCAGCCATCTAAGGCCCTGTTTTAGTAAGATGCCCACAGTTCAATAACACTCATATAGTTGTAGGTAAGAATTTAACACTTCCTGATCTGCTGGGACCTGCCCGAACTTGCCATTTTTGGTTGTATTAAAAAAGACCTACCTCAGTTACCAGAATCAGATATCAGAGTGATGTATTGAAGAAAACAAAATATCCAAACAAAATTGATATAAATGGGTCATCTTTTCCCTAAACTTTAACCATTACCACTTTTTTTTTGCTGAAGGAGTAAACAAAGCCAAGGGCTGACATGGTATAACATGTGTTACCAAGCTACAAAGGTAGCTGTATGCTGCAGTCCGTTAGAGTTTTTTAATGCTCTCTTATAAAGACATAATTTAGAAATGCAGAATAAAACTCATCTCTTCAACCATCTTGATGTTAAGTTCCCTCTAACATCATGAGGTGATATGCTCCATTTTAATTTATGTGTCTAGCATTTTGGAAATTAATAATTTTTCTAAATTGACCAAGGTAGAAATTTAGCTGAACAGGTTCAACTAAAGTAACTTTTTGGTGGCTACATTTAGGTACTATTAATTCTCCACACAGTACAAATTTCTGTACTGCTTTAATGTACAGGGATGCTTTCTGGTATTTGATGGTTCCCCACAGAGGATTAAGCAAAAATTCCTAACCATATAGGAAAAAAATATTTTTCACTTCACACTGAAATCACTCTAAAATCAAAGCATGCAGATTGGTAAACAAAGAAATATCCTCTTTCTGAAACAAGTTGCTAAATGATCTTTTCTCAGAAATGGCCTTAATACCTAAAATATTATTAGAAAGGGATATATTCACTGCTTCTAAAGGACAATTCACTTTTCTTAGCTTGATGCAATCGTCTTTGTCACAACAGATGCTGATTGTTTATTGACTTATTTCAGAAAGGTAGCCTCAGTACTAATATATATACACACAGACAAAAAGGCACCAGCTTTTCTATGGAATTCCTAATGAAAGAAACGCTTCTTCGCTTTCATGCTAAAATTCTCACTTATCTTCTTGCACTGTACTATATATATTATGCTGAAAACATTGATGGCATATTGTTTTTCTTAATACTTTAATGAAGACATTTGTGACATTTTTGCAGGTTTTGTGGAAATGCAGATGGATTTTTCTCATAAATCACAACATAGCCATTTTCTTGTTTTATTTTTAATTTCCTCCAGAATTTTAATTCTTGTACCTGCACGATAAACTAATATATTTCTACAACTTCACTTAAAATTTTGAGACATAATTTACCATATCTTTAAGTCTTGATTCCATTTTTTACTTCTTAAAAACATTTTAATGAAGAAACTGCAGGGGTCTTATCATGGAAAATATAACCACATCAATAGTCAAAGGAGTTAGCTCTTTGCACAGGTTAAAACTGAGCCCACAATGGAACAGGTTACCCTTCTTCTGGAATGAAGTTGTCAACTGAACATCTTATCACAACTTCTGCGTTCAGGATAACTTAGATGGACCATGCAGTTTAATAAAAGCAAGTGCATTAGTAGCTTGAAAGCTACAGCCTAAGAAAGGGAACAAAGTACTCTTTTTGGAAATGTTCAGCAGTTTATTTTTAAACACTAACTTTTGAGCATATTTGCTTTTTAAGGATCTAAAAGGAAACTGGTTTCCACCATGACCGTGCAAACAATTTGCTATGGTCAAAGCATTTCAGTACCAGAAAACAGTGCAATGATGGATCCAATTAAAATTTAAGCCTTTGAAAGAATATTCAACTGAATTTCTGCAGTCAGTCTGTTCTATATCAGCAGATATTACCCCTCTCCCTTCCCTCACTAAAATGCTGTTTTAAAGGAAAAAAGATTTTATTACAAAAAATATTTCTTTACAACAGGCTTGTTTTCCAAGTACCTCGTAGAGTTTTATTCACTGCTGACAGAGAAAAACAAGGTGAATTACTTTTGTCTACACTACACAGTCTGTTTTGGTAACAAAGAAAAGGAGAAGTAATGCAGCTATTTTTTAATATAGTCTAATACAAACCAATAGAAGAATAACCATGTTAAAAAAACCAAACCTTCAAATTTCTGAATAACTTCAATATAAAATAATGAATCCAGCCATATACCTGTCAAATGAGTGAAACTGCATGGGAAGAATAGCGTGAGCTTCTCTCTTCAGCGCAGGATCTGGGTAAGGGATCGGATCCGGACCACATTCTGCAATTTCAACAGGGGCTGCCACAAGACTTTTCAGTATTTCCTTCACATTGATGCCTTTACTTTGGCTTATACTGGATATTGATGATGCGGGTTTCAAGATTTCACTGGGGCTTTCTGTTAAGCTCTCCTGAGATTTCTTCACTTCTGAAGACAAAGTAGACAACAGCTCGCTCATAGCATCAGGGCCTGTGCTGGTCTCCAAGTCTGTCCCATTCAAAATATTGGGCATCTGTTCATCTCCAATTCCAGAATCTGTATGAGGAATAGAGCTTTCCAGCTGAATGTCTTCAACTGGTGTTGGTGTTTCTTTATCTTTGATATTTTCTGGAAATACAGTTGGTGTCTCTGCAGTGAAATAGAGATTATGAACAATATTTGTAACTTAGTTTAATTTTTCTTCTCCTAAAAATAGAATCATGAGTTTTTACAAGATATAAATGTAAGTGTTAGAAAGCACACAAATCTTAGTAGTTTACACCTTAAAATCTCCTTCTGCATTCAAAATATTTTGCTTTCAACAGCTGTTTGGCCTATATAAAGGCTAGGAAAAGTTGCATTATGCAAGCTCAGTGACATTTAGAAATTACAGCCCACTACTCACACAGTAATCAAACAGCAAAATATTGCCAGCAAAAACAACATTAAAAATTATAACCTATTGACTGAATATCTATATGATCTGTGAGACTACTGGAAGAGAAAAATGCAATCACTTATGCTTCAGGATTACTATAAAATTTAGTCCTTTTATTGCTGTCAGAAAATATTAAGCTTGCATTCAAAAGAAAACTGTGAGGCCTTTTGTTTGCTTTATATTTTGTTAAAATGTGTATTATACACATTTTTACACACATATCATTAGATAAAATACAAATGAAAAAAAGAAGTGTTATTGTTCATTCTTTAGATAACTCTCGTTTCCCAACAAAAGGTAAAATTCCATAGTTTTTTCTGGCAAATGTTAAGAACAAAATAAAAACAGCTTTATAGAGACCAGCAAGTGAAATCTGTTGAGTTTGGAACATTTCCAGATTGGAATGGACTGTACAACATCTTGTAACCGAGAAAAGCATACCTCTGTTAATTACTTCAGTGTAACAGACATAACAACTTCATTAAATAAGAATAATTTGCTATGTTTAGTGGAAAGTTAGCTAGAGTTGTGAATAGCTTCCTTATTCATCTTTTTGTTTACATTTTTTAGAGCAACACACTATGGCTATTTTTAATGACAAAAAGCTTGCACTTAAACTGATTTTTTTAATTTATTTTCATGCTACCTTATTTTCGTTGAAACATTGTCCTGATTTTAAAATTTAGCTGGCCTGTCCATGAATTTGGAACACTTTTTTTTTAGCAGTTTAGATATTATGGAAAATATTTTACAACATACTTAGATGCTAAGCACTGCTCTTCTGCCTATTCCAAACAAAATGTCCTTCAGCAACGTAACTTTAATAAGAATCACATAACTTATTACCAATTGTTTGACATAGTCAGGTGCAAAACATCTATACTTATTTACCACATGGATGTAAGCGTGCATGGGTGCATGTGCACATAAAAAAAATTGTATGAGGTTACTTATGCATTTGAACTAATGGTAGTGTAAAACTCTCCATGTGTACAAGTACTAACAAACAGATAGAGATAGAATGCAAGAGACTTTTATAAATACGAAGCAGAATAACCCATTATAAAAAGTACTGTTTTCTTCTTTTAACAGTCACAAATGCTGAAGCCACTTCCTTCTTCTCTTTCTCCTAAGTGCCTTAAACACATCTTATCAAATAGATATGAGCCCTGCTTTGCAAAGCAGGAAGTAGAAACTGGATTTATGAACTGCATAAAATACACTTAGCATCTGCTGGGTCAGGAAGTAAAAAAATCCGTATCTACTTAGTACTGCCTATGTTTGGCACAGAAGGACATCTGATCCACAGAATGATCCTAATGAATTTTCTGCTCTCTTGTCTCTTTAAACTTCATCCACACATCTGATCCACAGAATGATCCTAATGAATTTTCTGCTCTCTTGTCTCTTTAAACTTCATCCACACAAAAACAACACTTCTCAACTTAAGAGGAGAGTAGGACTGGTCTGCCAGTCAAGCAGATTGTTGCTGCTATAATGTATGGTAAGTAAAACAGCATAAGGTTCCATTGTTACGTAAATGAGAAGAAGACACTAAAAAAAAAAGATGGTTCACTACATGTTGAAGTTAGAGTGCGCCTACCCTCACTTTTCAATTGAACACAAAACTAAAGACAGCAAAGCTAATGGAAATGTGGCTGTGGAAATTCAAATACCCTAACTAAACCGGAAGAGAGCTTTTAATTTTGAAAGAAACAGTCTATAAAATTACTGGTCTAGTAGCAAGTACTTTCACCAAACAGGCAAGTGGAGATAGCAACATATGACTGGAGAATACCAACACACGGTTTTTCTTTATAAGAAAGGGGGAAAAATGCTCTCTTCCGGGAGATTTCAGGATTTATTTTGGAGTAAAGAATAGCAATGGAATGGAATGGAACGAGAGAGATTACAAAATGGCTTTGCCAAAGGAGCTTTTAAAATATTTATTGCTCAAAGAAAATAAGGGGCAATGTAGTAAAATTCAGTAAAACTGGGATTGTCACAACAAATTTAGTAATTTAGTCAGGAGAATCTGGAAACTAACAGAAAGTGAGAAAGTAAACTGCCTAAGAAGGAGACATCAAATATTTTCAAAAGAAAAACATCAGATTGAGAAAATTCCCATGGGAGTTACCTCTTTATCAATTTTAATAATAATTTCAGATGAAAAAGTAAAAAATTTCTGGTGAAATTTGCTGATGACAAAGTTACAAGGTACAATTGATGCACAGAAGAATGATTATAAGAAGGAATTATCACAGAACTGCAAATCACATTTAATAGCAAAAAGCTATACATCCAGTGACTAACAGAGTTTCTCATTATAGATAGCATTCATTAGCTGGAAACGACTGAAGAGAAGGACCTGGATACGTCAGTCACTGGGTAATTATTCAGTTACCAATACAACACTGTTATGGAAAAAGCAACTATGATTCCAAACTTTTCGGAAGAAATAGCTTCTGCAAAAGTCAAGTATCAATGGCATTAGAGAATAGGTAGGGTTCTTTACGGAATACTGCGTACACTGTTATATTCGAGGAAAATCGAAGTGCCACTACAGAGATTGACTGTTGCAGGAAAAAAAAAAAGAGTTTGGCTGATATAGACAGGCCGAATTAGTACTGAGAGGGTATACACCAGCTATTATACATGTATTTTGAGGACGCAAACTCCAGAAAAAGGATTTAAGCTAAATGGAAAAGTTGGCACGAGGAAAACTGAGTGCAAACTCACTAGGAATACATTTAGGTTGAGAAGTGACAGTCATCACTATGGAATTAAGGTTCTGGAATAGCCTTTCAGTTAGAGCAGCAAATTCAAAAAATCAGAACTAATTTTAAGACTCTATAAATAGGACTGTACTTAATTAATCATCAGCTGCCTTGAAATCTTTTGTTCCCAAATGACAATAAAATGCCTAGAGGATTGCACCATTTGAAGTTAAAAATGGAAGGAAAATTAAATTTGTGAGTATAGAATTTATATATGACATACTGTACAATACATAACACTAATTAAAATTATTTAGGGAAAAAATATGAGTAGTTATTCTATACGCAGACAAGTGTATGGATACTTGATATCCACAGAAACCAGACCTGTACCTTTACCCAATATGAATATGCTGCACTAAGTCAATTAAGTTTATCACTTTGAATAACAATCTCTAAAAACTATCTAAATCCAGTGCATTAACTCTCCTTTTTAATACATCAAGCAAGCTAAATGAATTCAAAAGGTCCAATTTACTTTTTGCAAATAAAGGAAATTAAACTCAGAACAAATAAAACTGCTTAAAAACTGACTCTCAATTACAAATACTAGAAAATTAGTATTTTTGAAGTTCAGATAAATATGTCTGAAGAGATGTATTATAAGACCTTCTGGATCAGCATTATTATTAGTTTTATTTTAGGCAAATTACAACTATAGCTCTGAGGAGAAAGACCTGGGAGCCCTGGTGGACAATAGGATGACCATGAGCCAGCAATGTGCCCTTATGGCCAAAAAGAAAAAATGGCATACTGGGGTGCATCAAGAAGACTCGGGCCAGCAGGTCGAGGGAGGTTATCCTCCCCCTTTACTCTGCCCTGGTGAGACCCCATCTGGAACGCTGTGTCCAGTTCTGGGCGCCCCAGTTCAAGAAGGACAAGGAACAGCTGGAGAGGGTACAGAAAAGGGCCACAAACATGATTAAGGGCCTGGACCATCTGAGGGACTTGGGTCTTTTTAGTCTAGAGAAAAGAAAGCTTAGGGGAGATCTAATCAATGCATACAAATAGTTAAAGGGAGGGTGTCAGGACGATGGGGCTGGTCTTTTCTCAGTGGTGCCCAGTGACAGGAGAAAAGGAAATGGGCACAAACTTGAGTATAAGAAGTTCCACCTAAACATGAGGAGGAACTTCTTTACTGTGAGAGTGGAGAGCACTGGAACAGGCTGCCCAGAGAGGTGGTGGAGTCTCCTTCTTTAGAAACATTTAAAATCCACCTGGACAAGTTCCTGTGCAACCTGCTCTAGGTAGACCCGCTCTGGCAGGGAGGGTTGGACTAGATGATCTCCAGAGGTCCCTTCCAACCCCATATGATTCTATGATTCTATAAACTCCTGGGTCACAAAACCCAACCAATTTTATTTACCACAGCAATAAATCCATAAGTCTTATTCTGTTTATTTATACTGTGTCATAGCACTTCTGTTGCCTTCAGAATTCAGGAATAAAGATTACTGCTTCATAATATTATTTAGAAAAATTTTAAACTGCTAATGCGTATGCTTTTATAAAAATACTAACTACTCAAAGCAACTTAACAAAATGATAAACATGAACAGAAGCAAAATATAACTGATTGCATCTGTCTATGTTACAACATTGTGACAGTAAGCCTGTAAATTTTCAGCAAACCTCATCAGTTTTCTGCAGCACAAGGCCATGTCAGTAGACAAAGCAGAAACATCACTAGATCTAGTGATCTTAACCCCGTCAGAAATACACAGTTGGAAGCCAGATGCCTCCTTCTTACTGCTTTTCATTGTAACTAATGAGTTCATCTACTACATTATGGGAAAAATATGGACTTAAGTTAACTAAATGACATATTGTATATCTGGTGACCTCATCCGTCACGCTCCTTCCCTAAAATATCTTGTTTGCTTGTGATTTATGAAGTGTATTGTAATTGTTTTAACCTACTGAGTTACCTAAATAGCACTTGCACTGCTTCCATATGCCTAAAAAAATACAACCCCCCCGCCACGTTTATTAACTTAATAATGAAACCTTTCATATCTAGGCTAAATACATACAATTTTGCCTTTATAAAAAATGACAACACAAAATATTCTACTTTTAATATTTATTTAGTTTCAAAAATGGAAAAAATGTGCGTGCATTCTTGTTGTCCTTTTTCTTTTCCATTTCATTAAAAAATTGAATTTCATTTAAAAATCAGCTGAAAATTTTCAAAAGTAAAAAAGTATGAAAACTATTATTTTTAACTGCTTACAATATGGCTAGAAATGTATTTGAAATTCATACTATCCCAAATAATTGTCAAGTTTCTGCTGCAAACAATATAGCAACATTTGGCAAAAGAAGGTTTGGGGCAATGTTGATATAGGAGCTGCTGCCACCTTTCAGTCTGAATGTGCACTGGAGAATTTATGAGTTGTTTTCTGTACAGCTATCTTAAGGCATCGATAATAACTTTTATTAGCTGCCTTTTATGTATTCCTTTGTAGTATTCTACAAACTTTCAGGGACACTACAAAGTGAAAATGCTTTCAGTCCAACCAAGCAGTGATATTATAGCTTCCTCCATAGGTGGCACAGTCAACTAATCAGAAAGAAAAAATTCTTCCTAGCAACATCAATCTACTAGTTTTCATATATGAGAAGCAGCACAATTAAACAGAGACGAGAACCTAAGTATGGGGACAGAATCAAAGAGTAATGAGGGTCTGATTTAGAAGTACCTTGACAGGAGCAACCAAGAATGGAGCTGCAACAGAAACATCCTCAGAGGCACAACAGTGAGAAAAGTCACCCCAAACAAAATGTTAAGACGTTAAATTGCTCTGTATCTGCTCACGACCTTTTCTCTGGCATTTCTATTTTTATTTGGAAGTTATAAAGAGACCAGAGTACAAATTCCCTGTATAGTGTTTGTGGTTATGGCCCAACCACATAACGTGTACTTATTTTGGCAGCCTGGCTGGTATTACTCTTCATGTAATAACTATGCACTGATAGGCAAATCTGGTCCTGCCCCACTACTGGAGTTCATGGGGTTCTGTGATTTCTGAGGCAAGGCTACCCGAGCAACACTGATTTTATTTTGCAGAACCCATTTGCTGTTCTAAATATATTTTATACAAGTTTCCGTGTTAATTGAATTATAAAAAAAGTGAGGAAAAGAGCCTGGCTTCGGGTTACTATTTGTCATTCTTGCACTATCAGACTTTCATCTAGGAAAATGCTTGAAAAACGCCAGACCGTTTATCCAGGTTTCTAAAATTCCTGCCAGACCAAAAGCTGGCCCTTTGTTTCTGCCAGGATAGCAACGCAATGGCATAGATTCAGCTGTGTGTCTCACAGAACACCAGTAATTGCGTACGTGAGCACATGCCACCGTAACATCCAGTTGGAAAGAGTGAAAGCTATAAGTAGGGATATCCCAGGGCTCAGATACAAATGGCTGAGGGCAGGAGAAACAGTTGAAAACTGGGGGAACTGGGAAAGGTCAGACATGAAAGATTCTGGGTCAGGTTGGCAATTGGAAGGGTAAAAATCTTGAGATAGGAGATTTAAGGCAGAGGGTTGTGAATTTCCTTTTAACCAGAGTGGATCTGTGAGGAGAAAGGATGTAGCTCTGGAACATGAGAAACAGAGAGCCTCTGAAATGGGAGAGAAATGGAGCAAGAGAAACTTAGCTTGGGGAAATCAAGGTTGGAAAGTGATTGAAGAGGACAGTTATCATCAGCCTTTTTTCACAGCTGAACACCTGTCAATGCACGTCTTCTCTTTTTGGTCACTGGAAATTGCTTCTAGTTGCTCAAACTCCTCAAAAGTCTTATAATTTGTTTCTTTCCCTGCAATCAATCCTGGACTCAAGCAGGCACATAGGGCAGCTCCTTCTACCTTCACCAAACAAGAGTATGAAAAGGGACACTTATGACAGACAGAACTCTTGATTTGTTTAGGCAATGTCTTTAATCAATGTAGTAAGTTCTCCTTACTAATCAAACCTCTTTCACTCAGTGCTTGAAAGGTAAGACACAGGTATATCAGTCTGATTACCTGGGTAGCAAACAAAATACCAGCAGTCCTAACCAATGCATTACTAAGGCATTAGCTAAAAAAAAAATTAGATAAAATAAATTTAAGAAAATGAAAAGTTGCATCAAAGAAATGTCAACTTTAGTGTACAAAACCAGCTGTTTACATTTGAAACAAAAATGAAATACAAATTAGGAACAATATAGTAATATATATTTTTTCTAGGTGAATTTCCCATGTCTGTCAATTTTTTATTTATTTTTATTTTTGTCTTGCATAAACTCAAAAATACCTAATGAAAAAATAGATTAATTGGCAGTTATCTATGACAATATCTGTATTTCTGACCTGAGCTGATACAGTTGATGTTTTTGTGATTAGACATTTCTTGCAAAAGAAATTTAAAAGAACTTTGTTACCTAGTTTTACAGCATCCAGCAACAAAAGTTAACAGTGAAGTACAGAGTATGTTCCATACTTATGATGAAACTTATACTAAAAATGTTCTATACTTAGCATTACTTTGAAAAATCAAAAACTTTTAAAATATTTTCATTTGTTTGTACAAATTACAGGCAAGTATTGATGTTACTTAAAAAAAAATCCTACTACAACTGCATCATGCGTACATAATGACTGATCAATTAATAAAGAAAGATATGTGCAAACCTTTCTTCTGATGCCTTAAGCAGTTGGTGAAGGGCAATAAAAAAATACATCAAGATGTATTTCTTCAAATGCATGTCCTCTCAGAGGCAGTTGGAATAAGCAGCATATATTTCATCGGGAAAGCAGTATGATAATTTTGAGCAGCAGGCAGGACTTCAGTAGAATTTGAATTTTATGATTCTCATGATCATCATCCATGTCCCTTATAACATTTCCCTCAGTTTCTTGAAAACATATGCAACTAGATTTTGAGGAAGACGGAGCCATGAATTTTTTCAGGACTTTGTGGAGGCAAAGGATATTTTGAAAGGCAGTGTAAATTAGTCCTTTAGTCCACTTTGCATAGTTGGACTGCTACCCATATACCCTTATTTAGTTTAAAAATAGGCTGGAAATCTTTATTCTACTACATTAGGAATATAAAAAACAGTGTAGCAATGTACAATACCCAGAGTACTGTATACCTATGAGATCAGAAAAACTTGATGCTTTACTTGTCTTCTAAGAAAAAGCTGTTTCTGCAACTTTTTAATATAGTTCATTCTGTCAAGAAAAAAAAAATCAATAGCTTCCAATCCATCCACAGCACATACCTTTAAGAAATCTGTTCATTTACAGTGCTTTGGCAAAATACAGACAGTGATATCAAGGGAGTTGAAAAGCCAATCCTTTTTTGATAAAACGTTCTGATAAGCTACATATTGATTTTCTTTGCACAGTATAAGGTAAATCACGCTGTTGCAATGCTTTCATTTCGAAAACACTTCTAAATAATGCTAAGTGGAAACATCAATTTTCAACTGAAAATGTCTTTCCATTATTTGGTTAACATTAATTGTGTTCTCAGTAACTAACAGACTGCCAGCTGAATAATAATAATAATAATAAAAAAATATTATTCACCCTTTGCCACTGCTGGAGACATGGAAGCACTGTTGAAAGAAACAGTAGTCCAATAGACCTTCAGTAACAACCAGAATTGAGAAAACTCATCTTAAGTGATCCTAACCACCATAGCTAAAATAACTTCAAATTTGTAGCTGTAATTTGAAGAGGTTACTTGGGTTTACATGATAAGGCTTCTTAGCTGCTATTAACAGAAGATAACATTCTCCCCTATTTCTCCTGTGTCCTATTCCAATGGCCAGATATTTCTGCTCTCAAAATATGTACTAATTATCCTCTACCTGGTAAGAGAAAGGGTTACTCTTAAGTTTTGAGTCTCAGCTTCCAGACTTTCCAAACATAAGAGAGATATTTTCATACCAATTTTGGGAAAACATCCCTATCTTACCAGAGAAATCAACTGAGGTTAAAACGTTATTTTCTGAGCTATTCCAATTGCTGCCATTGCAGAAATACGATTTTCAGCATTTTATGCTCAGTTCACAAGGGTAGTTCTTGCTGACCAAAAGTAAAGACCACTAACGATGTTTTGACTAACACAATTTCATCTTAAAAGGACTGTGGGAACTGGCAAGTTCCACTGCTCAGGTGTACTTTCTGGATGCGCCATTACATCAGAAGCCTTGTAAGAGCCTTGATAACACTTCTACAAGGACATGAATGTCCTCCGACATTAAGATCAATTTAATGTATTTGCTTGCAAAATAAAACAGAAGTTTGTTTGCCTTCCTCGGCACTTAGGTTTGTTTACTGGGACTACCTTCATCCTTCTGAATTTGAATGAAAGCTTTTCAAAGGACTTGAAATCATCCCCCATCACCAGGAGCGGAGATTAAGTTTAGAACTGTGTCTCTACTAAATACAACACAGCTAGGATTTCTCACACACAATCTTTGTGGAAGATGCTGCTAAAGACGAAAGCCAAAGATTTTTATAAAGGGGTTTGTGAGTACATCAGACTGCAACGAATAGTCTCCTTCAAGGATCTCAAGCACTCAGTAGGACAAAAAAGGAGGCTGAAATACTTGTAAGACAAAAAAGAACAAAACTGAAAATCCCCTCAACCATACAATGAAACAAATCAGTATTCAAAAATACTTTTACAATGGATAAAGGTGCACATTAGTTGCACTGCAGACTGTTAGGCAGGTGGAGAAGAAATAAGGTGCTTTTAGAAGGACAGTGATATGCATTGCTTAGATTTATTAGATGCCAGGCACAGAGGGAACATGCCTGCCAATTGTTAGGCTGAAGACAATACATAATTGTTTAGATGGATATATAGTTCCTATTTTCAAACCACACACGTGTAGTACTCAAAGAAGGGTATGTATCTATGAACACATATGTAACAAATTATAGCTGTCTATGGGATGGGGATATTACTAAGGCACATAATGTCATTACACTGGATTAGGTGCCTGAGATCAAAGAATTTCATGTCAGCTTTTGTCATAAAGCAAGTTTTGTGCCTGGAGTTCAGTTAAGTCTACTCAAAGAAGCCAGGATTAATCTGACCAAGGAAGAGATCTACAATGATACCTATAGTGTATGGAAAAAGACAGGGATTTCCAGTTTATATCTCTTAAGTAGATCTCTAAAGCAGGTCAGATGAGCTGTACCCTAAACATGCCCTAACTTCTCTCCACCTACTATAAAGGGAGACTAGGATGACTAGCTCAGACATCGATTCACTACTGATATTTTCCAGAAAGTTACTGACATATGACTGATGATTTGAGATAAAAAATGAGAATCTAGCACAGAGGTTATCTAGGCCAGGCAACTTTTTAGACCACTTGATTGGCTCTTGCATTTAGATAATTCTTGGTTTAAAGTCTCCATTTTGAAATCTTCACATATGCAGAGAAACTGAGCCATACAACATTCATAGTGTCATAGTGTTGCCCAGGTCGGAAGGGACCTCCAAAGGTCATCTAGTCCGACCTCCCCGCAGTCAGCAGGGACACCCCCAACTAGACCAGGTTGCCCAGGGCCTCGTCGACTCTCGCTTTGAATATCTCCAGGGAAGCGGCCTCAACCACCTCCCTGGGCAACCTGTTCCAGTGCTCCACCACCCTCACGGTGAAGAACCCTCTCCTAATTCCCATTCCAAAAGTCTAACTCATTCTAATTCTTTGGTATTGTGAACAGAAAGAAACGAGCCTGGCAACATTTACTTTTGTAAGATTGTGCTTCTCTAATATACTTCAAATGAAAGAGAATAGTTCTGATCTGCTATTTTCCTTGAGACTATGATAATAAATTACTCCAAAGAATAATACTATACATGACCTAAATTGAAAAGAGAGCAAGCTTTCTTTTCATCTTGCAAGTTCTGCTTTGTCTAAAATATTGTTTTAGAAGTACTGCAAATCCTTTAAAGGTTATCAGAAACTAGTAGGAGAAACCCAAGCACTTGCAAAAAACATATGACAGAGTAAATTTACAGATAGAGACACATTTTTCTCCTCCCCATGGATCAGCTTAGAAAGAGAAATAAATACAGAAGTATAGAACATTATAAAGAAATAAACATTTTTATTGTTAAATGGTAGTCGTGGACACCATTGGTTCATTTTTTTTTTGCTTCCTGGGTTTGTCTTTTCTCCTTTAAGCACCATAAGATAACATATAGCTTGCGAACAATATTTGATTAACAGTAAAGGAAACATTAAATCCTTATTTTACCACCTAAAAACATTTGTAAGTACAGGTAGAATATATTTCACTGCAAAGCATATTTTAAAGTCTTTTATTCCAATACTACATTTTCTTTGTATATAAGATCATCGATAAACCAGGCAAAGGTCAACATTTTATATGATGAGAACCAAAAAGTTTTATGCCAAGTACAGCAATATTTAAAATTCTTGTAACCTGCACTTCACACCAGTTGTAGTTACTCATACGCAGCATAAATCAGTCATGTGCCTGAGACAAGTAGGTTCTCACACAGCCTTAAATATATTTTAACTGAAGACATTGCTCCATGTAAAGAAAAAAAAACCCACCAAACCACTAATAACAAAATCAGTACCTTAAATACTGGTATTATACCTATTTCTACCTTAACCTTCCCCTGAGAAGTTACCTGGTCAGATAATTAGATTGCATCTACTAAAAATGGATTTCTTTTAAGAAGCCAATCCCTCTCTGTAAATTAACAGAGATCTGTCCTAAAGAGGGCTTGTACAGTTCTAACAACAATGACACAATTTGCTGTACTGAATTGGACTGACAAAGAACACATCCTTTACATCCATTTAGTGTCATGTGGAATGAATAAAATATACTTTACTTCCATGTAAAAACTGAATTTTTATCCTTTCTTTAATAAATAGGATTTTGCTTTAAAATATGTAATTATTTTTAAATGCTACATTAAAGCATTCTGTAACATGTTAAAATATCTTAAAATTTAAAATAATATTCAAATATCACATGCTTGCTGCCAACATCTGAAAGCATGTCACATCACTAAAAGACTGGAAAAAAAGATTCTTGAAATGAAAAAATAGGTTTTCACTTTTAGTCTTTTCTGACAGCATTGGCAATTTTTTTTTCATTTCACTTCCTGCTAATGTTGTTCAAAACTGAGGAATCTATCGATAAATAGAATCCGCTATTTATAGAATCTAAATAGCGGAAACATTTTTCTTCTCTAATGGGTAAAGCAGTACAGTGTCAGAGGCTGAGACCTGATAGGCTTAAAACCTTGAAGGATGGAGTGTAGCGATAAGACTAGGGGTAATGGTTTTAAACTTAAAGGGGAGAGATTTAGATTAGACACGAGGAAGAAATTCTTTACTGTGAGGGTGGTGAGACACTGGAACAGGTTGCCCAGAGAAGCTGTGGATGCCCCATCCCTGGAAGTGTTCAAGACCAGGCTGGATGGGGCTTTGAGGAATTGCTCTAGTGGAAGGTGTCCCTGGCCAGGGCAGAGGGATTGGAACTAGATGATCTTTAAGTCCCAACTCTAACCATTCTATGATTCTACATCAACAAATAAAATACCTAGCTACGCATAATGTTTCCTTTATTGTATAATTTGTTTCTAAAGCCAAAACACTTTTCTTTTGTACCCAGCTCACACTCTTACTATACCTCTATTGAACTATTTAAAAACAAAACTGTATTTTACTTGTACTCAAGGTAAAACAAGTACTATAGACAATAGTATCAAAAACACAATTCTTAAAAAATGCTTTATCTGATATATTTTGGTGAGTTTGTATGGCTGCCTCCATTTCTTCTTCAACTTTTTTTCTGCTTTTGTTATGTATATTTTATTCTTGTACTATATATAAGTAAGAAAAACTATCTTTCCCCTTCCTTTTGTCACCCTTAATATCGAAGTCAAGCTTTGTACAAACAGCAGTATAATCTCATGTATGTTTCATAATTTACTTTTATTGCATTAAAGTTGATAAAAATTAAAATGTCTTTAAATATCTGTGTTTTGAGGCAGTCCAAACAAAGGTGGTTAAAAATAAAATATCCTATGCCTGATACACAGAAGCATGCTCTAAATGCAAAAAAAAAAAAAGATAAGTAATATTTAACTATGGTTTAGGGGTTTATTCTGTAGTACTACATAGTACTGTAGCACTTTTCTGAACTTACAGCAAATTATTCCTTTTTTGTCAATGATGGATTAAATCATACAAATTCAACTATGTCACAATAAAGAATATTACATCAGCAAATTCAATGATCCAATTTTTTTTTTTCTAGGGCAAACAATAGTCTTATAACCAGAATCACAAACTCTTGCTTACTAGTTTTTAGAATTTAAAACAATTTATAATATACATACACGCACATACTAAAGTTTAAGAAATGCCAGATTAACGTAGTGATAGTTTCAGTTGATGTAATGAGTATTTTAATGTAATGCTCCCAGAACAACGTATGATAGACATACGTTGCATTATTACTGAAGTAGGACATTCACTATTTCTGTTCCTTATATGCAATTTTAAATGTCTTGGGTTTTTGATAAATCAATCTTTTTATCCATTGAGATTTTTCAAAATTATACCAAGAACATTTCCATCAGATAAATATTTAAAAATATTTTACAGTTCTGTATTTGCAGCACTGTGCATGCAAATAAACAGGGAAATGTACATGCAAACTTGGCTAAAGTTACCCTCAGATAACTCTCTCTTTTTCAAGCAATGAAATCTGAAAAACATATTCCCTACATCATATAATATCTATTAAAACAAAACAAACAAACAAACAAAACAAATCAGGCCCAAAACATGTAATAGTTGCTCTGGTCACAAAAGCGGTTTCCTTCAAGAAAAGCACAGCACATTAACTAACAGGCATAAAATAATTCACAATACATACAATATCAGAGGTTTACATACCATCAAGAAGGCAAGAAAAAAAGCAAGAAAGGAAGGCAAAAGAACAGGGAAAGATATGGGGAAAGGGAATACTACAAAACTACTACATACTTTATGTGGAAGGCAATATTTTTAAAATAGGCCTGATTTTATTTTTATGGACCTAGTATTGTAGCAGAATAACCAGAAACCAAAAGCAATTAAAATTTTCTACATCCATTGGCTCCTTCTCCTGACTACTTTTATTTTATTTTATTTCATAATAAGTAAAGTTAATAAATGGTAGTAAAAGTGGGAAAGAGATTTCCTGGAGAAATGTAGGCAGGAAGTTAAAGTTTTGAAGGTATCATCAGGTCTGATCTCCATGTAACCTGAGGCGTATACTTATTTATCAACAATTGCATCACAGTTAGTTCTTGAATTACATTACATTAAATAAGAACACCCAAACAGGTTAGGAGATGATGTTAATATTACCTTTGTAAAATGAGTGGGCAAAGCTCTGCTCAGGAATTAACTTGGCAAGGAATCCATGGTTCAAACTTGGGTGAGGGATAGATGGTATGACCACAACTGTGGAGAAAATCATGGAATCAAATGTGAGCCAGCTAGTATTCATGTGTGGCCTGGTCCACTGTGGATCCATGACAGATATCCTATCTCATTGAAACATGCAAATATGGTATTATCAACAAAAAAATAATGCATTTCTAAAGGAAGAAAACAAGTTCTGTATCAAGAGATAGGAAACAGCATACCTATTATTTGGGCACTTCAAGAGCAACATTCATGGGGGAAAAGAGACACAGATAGGTATATATATACACACAAAGAGGCAAGACAATAATGGATGAAATAGTTCACTGAAACTAGCAGCTTCTTAGTAGAAACCATAACATATAACCAGGAAAGCACCAAAAAATTATGATTTCTCATAATTGACTACATTCATGTAGTATACTTAAATTGGAAAGCCTGCAAGCACATGGACTTTAAAAATTATGGGTAACTTAAAACATCAGGATAAATCAGAAAACAAGGACTAAATGTAAATATGACACAAATTAGAAGATAAACTCTATGAAGAATGAACATTAGCAACTCCATAAATGAAGAAAGTAATTAAAAACCAATACAAGAAGAAAAATATACATAAAGAACTTCAAGGACAAATTCAGTTACTGTTTTCAGCTGTCTTAACACAGAAGGCAGAGTTATAATCAACCCAATCAGACTTGAAAAAAAACTACTGAACTGACAGTGTAAAATATTTGAAACAAAGTGGGGTAGAGTTTGCATCCCTAATTTCTGACGGGTTCTGACAGCTAACAGACTCCCTCACTCTCAGGCTGAAGAACACATGCTAGTTAAAACCACTACTACTAATAAAAATCACAAACAGTTCAGTCAAAGAAGGCAATAGAAATGCTTCCTTTTTATTATATTGTTTCCATAGGCTTTTAAATGCAGGCACCAACACAGCAGGACTCCAAGAGAATACTTCACCACTACCCTTGCAAAAAACCTCATTCAAACAAAAGGAGTTCACATGGGCAAACAGCTGTGTTTGCTGTTTATACATTTCAGAGTATAGAGCTAAGGATATCTGTTCTTGCTAACAAAAAACAGATTCAGGAAGATATGCTGATCAACTATCTTGTACTCTACAGCTTTAATTCCATCAGGCACCCTGTTTCTTTTTAATTATTTTCAAATTAAAGAAAAAAAGCATTAAAAAAAGAGCAATATGCAAATGAAAATTAGTTATACCCTACAAGCGAATATACAGAATAACTGGAATCTGCCAATGTATGTTAAAGAACTGAATGATTATAGAGGAAGTAGCAAGTAATTTCCTATTAGAATCTTAAGCTATTCACTAAAAATACTTTTCTAAAAAAAATAATCAACTAACATTTGAAGAAAATAAATGTACCTGTACTTGTTGGTGAATTTATTTCTTGTCTGATATTTCTACCTGCCTGGCTCCCAGACCTTGCAGTTTCTCGTTGTGGTTCTAGTATATCGCGGTATTTGGAGACCATCAGAACGGAAATAAAGTAGACTACTGCCAAAGCTAAGAACTGAGCCTGTTTGCTGTCATCCTGTGTTGGAGAAAAACAGGAACAGACCTATAACATTAGACATTTCCATAGAATTTTCACACAAGATCATCACAAGGCTTAATAAAGAATACCTTTCTGAAATGTTAATTGTTAGCATAGTAGTAAAAGGATTACGTAGATTTAATGGATTTTCAGTGCAGTGCTATGCACACAGCATGTATTAAGTACTGAATTTTCCAGGCAATTTGGCCACTACACAAATCTCTGGGACTGTGGAGTCAACGGGCTTTTCAGAACAGAGGCCTGACTCTGCTCTGAGTGCTTTCAAGACTTCCCAACAGCAAGGGCAACTGACTTTTGCTGCCCCAAGGACGAGATTCTGAAAGGTCCTGCCACAAGAAGGCAAGGGGTACTACTGCTGAGAGGGAAACTAAGCTATCTAATGCTTTCCTCGCTAACAGTGGATGCATAAGCAAGCATAACAGCTTCTTGGTAACATGTATAAGCAGGAGGATATTATTCCAGTAACAAATCCCAGCTCTCACATTCTGACTTCTCCTTCAACAGAATTGTCAGCAGCAATCCTAGTTTTTCAAGACTCTGATATAAGTAAAGACCAGGACCAAAATATCTTTGCTGTCTTCTTTTCCTCCCACCCCACATAGTCTGCTGTTCTATGGCAACTACCATCTATGGCTTTGATATCACCCTAATTGAATTTAAGTTGCTGTAGTTCAATTGAAATGTCTTTTATTATTGTTATAGTGTAAAACCCAACATGGAGCAATTAAGATTTCAGTCTCTATCTACTCCTACAGTGGTTTCACCTTGCCTTAATTCCACAAGTATGCATTCTCTATTACAAATGCAGTGCGTGCTTTCTATATTTTTTGGTGTTAATTTGACTGCCTGTCTTCGCAATTCTTAAAATAAATGGAAGTCCTCCTATTAAGTTCTTTCATAAAAATGCCAGTAACAATATTTACCCCATTCTCTTCTCCTCTTGTTCACAAAAGAGTAGGTGACAGATGTTCACCCAGATTCCACCTTGCCCTTTCATGATGATCAGGTCATTCAGACAGATAATTATTTTTTTTTGTGACAAGTTCTACTTTCTTCTTTTTAAAGCTATTTCTAACTTCAGTCTTCACTTCAATCCACTTGAACTTGGGTTGGAGAAGTTTAAACATAACATTATCTATTTGCATATATATAAAAGTAATTCCTGTTGTACTACTTTCAAAAAAAGCCCCATGTTGTGGTGCAGTTTTAAGCTAAAAAAAAAAGTTGCAGACAAGCCTGAAAAACGTTTTTATATGTATTTATATATAGAATATGGATATATATGTTTAGCAGAAGTGAAAGTTATCTTTATAAATCAATTTTCTGCAGTTCTGTAATACATATAAAATAGCTGAAACCTTTAGTAATAGTTTTAATCAACATAGGTCATAACTGATTTATTGTAGCTGTGATTATTTGGCTAATATAAGATCCAGTCTGACTGTTAAACACAGTTGGCTACTAATCTCAAATAGCTTACCAGTATGATTTTTAAAGTGCAGAAAGTGGCTGGTAGTTACAAAGCCACGAGCAGATGGTTTGCAGATAATATACTAAGTGCAACACATGAAGGATATTTTTAATTGCGGTACAATCAAAATCTCTTTCAAAATATAAGTGATGATTTGCAGAAGAAAGAATTACAGCACACATTACTCACCACATCACGAAAAACAACTGCTCGTAGACGATTAATATCAACATCCTGAAGAAGCCTATCAGGGTCTTTTATGGGAGAAAGATTGCCAGGGACATTTTCAAGGGGAGTCTGAAAATAAAAAGCAGTGAGATATTTTTCCCCCCAAATATCAAAGCATTTCTGTTAGAACAACCTTAATTTGACACAGTTTTTTAGATATTGCATCAATCTTAGATGCTTTTTTACTACCAATAAACTTCTAACATAATACTGAGACAAGTGTTCTAGAAATAAAGCGTTGTTTCGAATTATTGTCTTAATACTATTTAGATATAAATTGTTACATCTTCCCAGGACCTTAGAACGACTGCATCTCTTCCTACGATTTGCACACAAAAGGTTCAGAATACAGTTTTTTAATAGCAGTACAATAAATTATTTCTAATATGTGTGTTAAATTTAAAAACAATGAGCAGAAATATTGTTTAAAATCAGTTTATGTCCATTTTACTGAAAATTATTACAGACTACAGAGTAACTGTTGTTATTGCAAAAGCATAGAGTAGTATGCTTCCTATAAAATATGATAATGTATTTCAAATGATGCTTAAGCACCTAAAAGTCTCCTTATACTGATTTGATTTGCAGTGAGTGTGTAAATGTGGAAAAATGTACTGGTTTTGTAACATTTAATGAAATAATATTGTGAAAGGAGCTGAGTTTTTAAATGCTATCTGAAAAAGCCTTTAGAGAAGAAAAACCACTGAATTTAGTAATAAAAATACAGTAGATAAAAAAGGAATCCTCGGCATCATACGAGGTGTTGTATTTTAGTTATGGGCTGTACTAAATTCTTTGAGATTTTAGTTTCAGGACTCTCAAAGTCGCAAAGCTGTAAATAAATTAAAAAAAAAAAGAAAAAATAACAATGAATTAATGACACTGAAAAAACTAAGCTGTGACTGAATATTAAACAAGTTTAAACAGAAAGTACTCATGTCTAATATGCATGCAAAGGTCTGTTGAAGTTGCCAGAAATCAGATGTTCCACCAACAAAGATGTAATTGCAGGATTTCATCAAAACTGCAAGCACCCCAACAGATTCAGAAAAGCTATGCAGGTATTTATGACAGATATGAGTACAGGGACTTGCTCTTTGAAGTAGACCAAGCAAGAGCAAAAAAAGCTGTTCAAAATTGCTCTAGTCATACTACTGCATGAATGTTTTCTTGTTTGAAATAACCCCCCTACACATACTTTTACTTTAAGCCAGTTAATAGCAAAAACCTAAGCTTTTGCCAAATATTTGAGAAGGCAGTTACATTTTCTGTTCCTGTGAAGCAGTGGTACAGACTTGTCATTGCTGTTGGTAACTGAAGACCGGGTTACCTTGGTTGCTGCTGATGCAGTTACACCCTGAAGAGCTTCTTGAGTTTTACTGCTGATTAATGACGTCTTGTTCACTCTCTCTCTCTGCCTTTGCCGACATTCTAAGCAGTTTCTCACAGCCACACAACAAACTAAAAAGAAGATATGAAAATGCTACAAATTAGAATATTTTCTCAATATTATATTCAGCACATCTATTAGCAGTCTGTACATCTAGTCTGATACGTCAATAACCATGTCCAAACAGTTAAGTGCAACATAGTTCTCATATTACACTCTCTGTCGGCACTAAGAAAGCATTATGGTGACTAATGAATTTCATTCTTTAGTTGAACAACAAAATGTTTTACATAACTACTATATCACTGTATTAAAATCTCAAAATGACTAGTGCTTGAACTGGAGCTCTCGTACATTATTGATCAGTTATCAACACTTAAAATCTGAAAGTACCTATGTAAAGCTAGAATAGAAAAAAAAAAGTAGATAGCAATTTAGAATTTGATGAAGATTGATCGTTGAGAATAAACCACAAGTTTTACATCACGAGTAGTATAATTATCAATGACCTAATAAGTGGTCTGAATAATAACAGGACAAAGTCTGAGTACAACAATTACCCATCATTTGAGAGATGAAAATGTATGTGTGACATAACATTAGCAAAACAGCATCATGCCAAATGACTGCCAAAATTTAATATTCACAACATATAACAATACAGTTTGCATAAACAGCTTGAATTATTCATAAATTTTTAAATTTCCTATATTAATTGTAACAGTATATAGCAAATAGTAAATAGTGAAGATACGTGCCACATTGTTGCATCATATATTTACATCTACAGAGTCTGCACAGGCATCCCATGCTATTAATTTTACATAGCCTTTAAGTAGTCACCCAAATCCATAGAGGTTTTGATAAGGAAACCTGCAACATGCAGGTAGCAAAGCAGTTTTAACCAAAAAAAATAATAATTCTCCATTTACTTATATTTATTGTTTTTACTCTTCCAAAATATATACAACTTGAAATACATAAGAAATTTCAGACATGTTATTTGAGTTTATTCTTATGCCTAAATTGAATCAACCTTAAAACCGTACCAAATCAATAATAAATGGGATTTTTATTTTATCACATCACAGTCAGTTCAAGTCCTTTCCTATATGTGTCACTATTTGATCTCTCCGTAGCTCATTGATCTGTAAGTAATTATTTAATACATACTGTCTGCTGACTTACCAAGCCTTAGGCACTGCCGCATTAGACCTCCAGAAGACATGTTTTTTTCAGCTTCAATCTCACTGAAATTTAGAGAACTGGCAAATACTAGTACATCAACCATTGCCATCAGACGGCTGAGAAAAGTTACTGCTGTCTCTGCTGACATTCCTTGTGTCACTTCAATATTTTCCAATTCAGTCTTTAAAAGGAGATAATTAAATTAAACAGTTTGAACACAACTGAAATATAAAGACAGCACATACACATACAAATCTAAATTGTTATTCTTAAGACAAACACATGGAAAAGTTACTTAAAAATCTTCTACTATTACCATTAGCATGAACTGTGAGTGAAATTCAAAGTAAGACAGCATGAAGAGTGAGGAAATTATTTACATTTAAATGCTGTAATAGACAAGAAAAAGTCTAATATAAATGAGGAAGTTATTAGCAATTGCATAAAGAAAAAGTGTGGCCAGATCGTAAAACAATGCATGGTATACAAGGGTGCAACATCCTCTTATATTCTTCTGTAGCCTAAGAAAACTGACAGGTAATAGAAGAAAGTAATTTCTGTCTGTATAGCTTTTATGTTCCTTTAGATAAACAAATAAATGTGAGGAATGGAGTGGGAAAACCCATACAGTTTTGCCCCGTTTCCACGAATTGACTCTCCCTGGGAATGTTTATACCATATAGGAACCTGAGAGAATCCAATTCTCCTGGAGATTGGAAGAGAGTAGGTCTACTCCCTCACGACAGGAACAGGGGGGAAGTAAAAACAAATTATATGGTGCACAGCTCACATTTCCCAGAGAATGGCCATTTCTTTCCTAGTGTAGTATTGGACTCCCCTTAATGGGAATTCACAGAAAAATGCTGAATGAGCTCAATATTTCTGAAATGTAAAAAGGGGTCACGTTTTTCTCCAAAAATTACTTAGATGTCCAGAGTCACATTTTCAAATGCATTCAGGTGTCCAACAGTGCAGATAAGTGAGCAAAGAGTATGTCTAATTAAAAAAAAAATAAATCTGTTTAAACACTTTTACCTCTGGAGCTAGGCAAAATTGAAAATGAGATTTAGTACTTGACTCTGTCCACATTTATATGCCTAAAGACTATTTTTAAAATCGTTTACGGATGGCTGATTCTTATTGATTATCAACAAGATTTCAGATCACAGGGCTTTTCTGTAGACAGTTTGGTCCGTTTGAAAAGTATTATTTTTGTTGTGTTTATTTTTAGAAGTACCTATTAAAAAAATCAAAATATATTTCTTGCTGTTAAGGCCACTTCCAATGAAAGAAAAAGAAATACAGAAAAAGAAAAAATCCTTTATTCCATACTTCTAAAAAAGTAGTAACCTCACTCATGAGTCACTTTTTAGAATATTTGCCATCCGTAATTATAAGAGCGCAAACTGTGCCAAACAGTATTAAGGAAACAACTGTTTTGAAAGATGAAGGATATGATGTGGCATGTGTCACCACAATGATAGATACCACTTCATTTAATTTCTCTTAAGGATGTAACATGTCTGTTATGTGAGTGATTTGGGATGGGCTGTCATCTATCTGATCTGTCCAATAACATCAGAAAAATGGTAAAGCGACATCTCTCAGCAGAAAGATTTCCAGCCTATCTTCTTAAGCCAGGTCTCCCCCGCTTAGTGTGTGCTGTGTTCCTACTTTTTGGAAAAACAAGTTGCTGGCTTTTTATAACAGACTGGAACATCATTTTGGGAAGCACTCATCCAGAGAGAATATATTTGCAAAAATCTATAGCCATAACAGTCTGCTAGAAAAACTCATAGGTGGTTATAGAAACTTGAACTTCAAGCTTATGCTTGAAATAACATCAGGCTTGCTTGTACCCAACTGATTGCCTGATGTTGATTTTTCTCAAGCTTCAACTGTATTGCATCAATCATAGTCTTAAATTTTCTCAGAATACCTATTGCTTTTTTTTTTTTTTTGCAAGTTAGGTAATAAACTCATTTTATAGAACACTTCAGTGTACTTTACCCAAGATTTTTGCAAACTTTGAATTGGAAAAAAAAAATAAAATCTATTTTTTTTCACAAATCTCCCTAAAATTCTGCTGGACAAAAGAAAAAAAAAAAAAGGCTGACAGCTTTTTTACAGCAAAACTTACCATCAGTTCTACTTGTTAAATATAGCACATTGATATTCTAATAACATTTAAAATAAGCTCTGTCATTGATCAACCTGCATTCAGGTATTAGCAGTATTTTAGATAGGTGTAGGTCAAAAACTCTTTAAAAAGTGAACTGATCACTACCACGCAGTATACTTTAAGAGCAGTAACAAGTCTCCCATACAATTAACATGTTTAGGACTAAGGACTTTCTATATTGACAACTACATTTATAACTTAAACTAGCTCACAGACCTGCCCATGTTCAGTCCAGTAGCTAACTGTAAGCATCATACTTGACCATGCATTAAGGTACTCAAGGAAAGCAGGAAAAGTTAACGATTATACCCAATATATTTCTATTCACATCCTAATATATGATATAGGAAAATAATAATAAAAAAGCCAAAATATTAAATGATCAAAAATAAGGTATTTTTGAAAATGCAGAAAACTGAAACTTACAGCAGCAATACTAACCTTAGAACCCTGGACATGCAACAGACAAAACAGACAACAGATTACAACAATAAAAGAAAAAGAAAATTATTTAAGTTAACTAAAAATACAATGCAAAATTGAAACAAATTAGTATCTTGGAATTATATATTTGTTTAATTTATAGTTAGAACAGCAAAACATTTCAGCTCAGCATGAACATTTGAAAATAAAGACTTGTAAGAGATAGCTATGCACAAGGAAAACTGTAAATCTTGTATTATTATGGCATTCATGTAAACACTGATTCTTCCAAACTAATGTACATCTTTTATATAGTATACAAAGAGCAATTTTATGAAGCAATGTAAACCAAAGTAATGTTTTCACTGATTATATAGAAATAAAATGAGCATTTTACAACAAGCCATTCAACTGAAATGTAATAAAGTAGTTATTGACAAAACAAATATAAATCACAAAAAGCAAACTGGTTCTTCATGCATAATGCTCCTTCCTTTGAAGCGACTCAAGATAGCTTATATATATATATTACAATTGGGTGTGATTTTTCGAACCTAAACCAGTATCACAGTGGATATCTGAATGCTTTTGAACCACAGAAAAAAAAAATATTAAAGATTCACTAAGCCTCTGGGACTGAATTAGTCTTCAAATTTCAATGTTCTCAATGGAATAGGTGTGTTAAAATTTTATGTTTTAGTTTTAAGTAGAAGTACTTTTTTCTTATCACAATAGGCTGAGAACTAATCCTTATGTTTTAACTGGTTATGTTTTCAAAAGAGAAAGAAATAATTTTCAAGAGCACGTCAGTATTTTTGTCATTTAAATAGCGGGAAAAAACTAATTAGCAGAAAGAAAAACAAGATGAAACAAACTGCTTGCTTCCCTTTTGGAACAGAAAATACCACGTTCAACCAGTTTTAAGTATGTCCTTCTCTTTTCTAGCCGGACGTAGCTATTATCTCTCCATTGCCAGCTGACAACTTTTACATCAGTGTGCCACTGTTGACCCCCAGAATTGTTATAGATCACACAGCACCTGTGGCATCACACGCGTCATGAACATAACAATGGTAACACTACACACAGGATGTACAGAGAAATATCTCGGCTTTTCATCCACAGACCTAATAAGGCTGTCTTTGAATGTTTAATTGAGTTTTGTAGAGAGCCATTCATGTAACACCAGCAGCACTCATTACAATTTGAGAGCTGATGTTTTTAAATGCTGCAAGCAAGAACTAGAATTATGGACTACATAGAATAAGGGGAAAAACAAAGTAATTGCAAGGGGTCTGGAAATTTACTCTCAATTGTCAAATATATTTCAACTCCTCAGATTTCTTTTGCCTTATTCAATTGTCCTCAAGTCCTTGTCACAGCTGCTATCGTTGTAGGAAGCAGTGATTACTTCAAATTCCTAGCTTGTACACAAAGTGTTTTATCTGGCAACCAGCTGCTATTAACAGAAAGCATCTTCTGCAAACCTTTTTCCTTACAGCTCCCCAAAAATGCTTTTTTCACATTTGCATAGCATCTTACAAATGTCTTCCTTACCTTGTCATTAAAAAAAAAAAAAAGCCTTGAAGTCCTCCCACACAGAAAGAAAAACAAAAAAGAAAGACAACATTTTATATTTTATGGCCTCCCTATAATATTGACAGCTATCTAATACCCCCAAATTTATAAACAAGTCATCAGAATCAACAGTGGAACACACTGCAGTTATACTATAAAAAAACAAAACTGGATAGATTCTTTTGTTAATATTTGACTAAATTTTACATAATTTCATATATATAAGTGACAACCCTTAAAAACCACCAGCATTTGAAGCAAGTCCTTGTACAGACATTGAGACAGAGGTGGTATAGAATTGAAATCAAGGGAAATATTAAAACACATGGGGATAGATTACTGTAAATTACAGTAAAAATTCTCCTGTATGCCACGCAAACGTATAACCTTCACTGTACTCATAAGTCACTCACAGATTTGCGAGTAGTTTGTTTTCACAGATAATTTATTTTTTCTTTTCTTCTTCCTAATCATATTTAAAGGCTCTTGTTCACAGCACTATTCAGATTATCCTAGTCTGAATTTTTAAAGAAAAGCAAGGAAAAGGCAAATTTCTATTACAAAAACTCAACAGTGAGGAAATTACAAAATTAAGATTGCTTGTCCTACAGCAGAAAAGGGATCATGGAGAAATATTCCACCCAGTCAAGAAGAATTGCCATTTTATTTCAAATCCTAACTGTGCAAACAAAAAGACTTTTTTGAAATGGGAAATTCCCCTAACATTCATATTTTTATAGAAACTGTGAGAGTACTGCTTTTCCAGCAAGGGATGGAACACAATAAAGAATCTTTTGCACAAAGAAAAAAAGCCCTGCAGTTCCTCCAGTATTCTGAAAGTAATTTTTCTAAATTTATCTCTTGGTTCTTTCCTGCATTTAGTCTTAATTCAAGCATCCAATACTCAGCATCTATTCTACTAAAGAGAAATAGGTGAAATGCCTTTAAAAAAAAAAAAAAAAAAAAGAAGCAATGGGACACATGTAGTAACAACTAATTCTTACAGCAGACTGTTGAGAGTTTTGTAACAGACATTTAGGACTGTTTAACAACAAGCAGCTCACGATAAGGTCTTGCTTGAACTCAGAGTGGCAAGGAGCTCTGGAAAGATAGGACTGTGAGGTAGAAAAAGGAACTATGTGTTTCTGTCTGTCATCTTCTCTGTTAGAAACCCAGTAAGCTATCTCATAAAAAGAGGCTGGATTCAGCTCAGGTTAACAATCATTGCAGTCAGTGGACCCTACAGGGATCTGCTGACCAGCCACTCGATGTCTACATCACAGACAGAGGAATCATTTGTTTCTATTGGGTAGGTCTCCATTTGCTAGAAATCTAGTCCAAATGCAAATACTTCAAGTGGATAACTAAATTTACTCTAATATCTTCCTGAATTCCATCATGTTTTATCATCCCAAAACAAAAGGTCCATTCTATATAGCCTTTTTGCTCTCGTTTTTTATTATTCCAGACCAAAAAGTAAATTAATTTTTAGAAGTAGAGGTAAATATGTGTCCTATGCCACAAATAAAACACACTAGGAGGAAATAAGTAAAAACTGCTACTTTAAAATTTCAATATGGGCCCAAAATGCCTTCAGTGGGAATATTTGAGAGTCCCCATTCATGAAAGTGAAAAAGGAAGAGAAGAAGTAAAATGAGATCATACTTGTTGATAAATGATCTACAAAATGTGAAGGTTTTGACACCCCAGAAAAGCTCCACAGAATAGAGATATGGAGAATCAGAGGCTTCCAAAGACAGACAAACTCAACAACATGAAGACTATGGATTCCAACAGGCACACCAGGATTCAAGCCTACCAAGTCATAAACGATATGGAGATGAATAAAGACATGATTAAGCACTCCTTTCATAGCATAAACAGTGAGGCATATAGTGACTTTATACATTTAAGCAGGCTTAGAAAAACAAAGACAAGAAGTGCTTCAAAGGTTATATAATTACTTTGTCAGATCCAATGCCATAGGATATTATGGAGGCTAAAAGCGTAAGTAGCTTCAAAAAAGATTAGATAAAGTCTAGAAGGATGAATTCCTCAATAGTTATTAAACGTGACAGTCTGGACACTCTCTCTAGCTGTTAAAATCCTAAATGCTGAAAGGAAGTATCATTAGAGCAATCAATATGCTTGCTCAGACGTCTGTATTTTGACGTAAGCTGCAAACAGTCACTGTTGGAGGCAGAATGCTAAACTAGCCAGGCCCTTCGGCTGACCCAGTAAGGCGGCTTATGGAACGTGTGAAAGGCTTGCTTTCCTAACAGTAGTGTAGTACTGCTTGACTGAATTTCTAATACTATGCCCAGTTTAAATTATAGAATCACAAAAGCACACAGAATCATAGAATGGTTGAAGCTGGAAGGGATTCATGAGAAGCAACACAACAATCAGACTGTGTATCTTGTGGAAAAAACATTCATTAATGTAATTAACTACAGCACAGCAAGTTCTGTCTGAAAAATCAAGAATCACTTTTTCACTGTGAGGGTGACTAAGCGCTGGCACATGTGGCCCAGGGAGGTGGTGGAATCTCCATCCTTGGAGATACTCAAAAGCCATTTGAACACAGTCCTGGGCAACCACTTGAAGCAGTTGGACCAGATGACCTCCAGAAGTGCCCTTCCAGTGTCAACCATTCTGTGATTCTTTGAATCGGTGAGGGAGAAAGCATATTGGCCCTTTCCTCCCCCTGAGAGTTACTTTCACAGCAAATGTCACTAGAAAGCCTGCATGAGTGTTTTTATACAGTGGAGACATCATATAAATCGTTCAGTTTCATACCTCTTCTCTTTCAGTAGGCACCTCTTGGAAGGAGGAGATTGAGACAGAGTCTATTGTAACTGATTGTAAGCACTGGAATATTTTGCCTTTTCAAGACTGAGAAGAAATATATTCCTAACCAGCAGTTCATCCACTTTCTGGACAGCAGTTCAAGGATGCAAAAGTATTAGAAGCCTGAGAATCAGTATGAAACTTCTTTTCATTCACCATATGATGGATATTCAGAAGTGGCCAGATGCCCTGTTGGGGCATCTTCATATGGTCCCTTCATAACTGATCTAGAACAATATTGAGGGAGAACACCTTCTCTAAGAAAGAAGAAAGGGTGTGTGCTGGGCTCTTTGTCACAATGATGAATAAATCCAACTTCCTGCTAATGTTTATGGATGGACAAAGACGGAACAGGCATGCAGTTGAATGGGAGGGAAGAAGCCCTCTGCTAGGTAGAAGTGATTATGAAATCATCATCTAGATAGTAATGATTATTTCCTAGGTAAAGCTAATTTATGATTTTCTCAACTACTTCTCCCTACCCTCCCTGTACATCTGGGACAAAAGTATTCACTTTTTTTTTTAAATTTCATAGAGTAGGATTAATTGAGTTTGAAGCCAGCTACTGATCTTTTAGTGAATTAGTTTATTTCACAATTTGTTTTTATTTTATTATCCTAAACAGATGGCAAAATTGAGCATTTAAGTAATGCACACAGTTCCCATTGGGTGGAGAAATGCATGCACAACACGAATTTGAAAATGTAGTTTTTTGTATCAATGCATGAAAATCACTGCTATTGTGTCAACACAATATTTTAACAAATGGATGTGCAATTTATATCACTGTATCAGCGGCCTGTCTCTATAGATACACATATATATTTATTATACAGATTAGAGGGAAATGGTGAACTTCAAAATTATTATTCTACAGAATGGGAATGGCTCTGCAGTGTAATAAACTAGGATAAGAGCTAAAAAACACTAAGACCTTTCCATGGAATTATAGCTTAAGTAATGCTGTGCCTGTTTTATATTTCTATATAAAAGATGGCAAAGACAACATCTTCATTTGAAAATGATGCCTAAAATGTTTGCTTTAAAAAATATCTCCCAATGTCCTTTAATCTGAAGACTGATACTACAGCCTGAATCTCAAGATGGCTTGGTGTGCACTCTCTCATACTTGTCAATACTTACAATGAAACACTTGCAAAATCTTTTATTCAGCAATCTGGATGTCATTCTTGTGACTACAGACAACCGAAGTCTTTCCTGTGAGTCCAGCACTTTTGCTTATAGCAAGTATTTTCCCAGTTAACACAGTAAAAATAGTAAAGACATTTAACCATTAATTGCCTGATGGAAAGTCATATTGTTCAGCCAACTGCTAGTCCGTACACTCATACCTTCCAAATAAAATCATACAGAACAGGTTTTTTTGCTGGCTAACTACAAGTAGAGGCAAAATAAAGTTATCTCCGTTGACAAATGGCTAGAGCAAGGAATTGAGCTTTTACAGCCATACTACATTTGCAGCCTCCAGTGCCTACTAGCCACATTTCTTCAGAAGAGCCTCTTTATCCCTTCTCAGCCTCATTTTCTCCCCTTTCAAAGGCCAGTACTTGTTGCAGTTGGTCAGGGGATGTTCAAAATAAAACATTTAGTATGAAATAAATAGTTACAGACATTATACACACAGCCAAAGTATCACATTCAAATACTGTAATTACTATTGACAGGAATGCAATATTTATAAACTATTTATCCCTTTTTCATTAAGCACTCTGCTAGGCTACTTTGCCTGCCTGAACTATTGTCACCTAAGAAATTACAACTTACTAAGAGCAGAGCATCAAAGTGGATACAAATATCAGCCTATTTCAATACAAGATTTTAAAAATATTTACAAAATAAAAAAAAAAAAGAAAAAGAAAACGGTCAGGACCCACTGAAGGAAGAAGCAAACAGAGTGGTGAGGGGATGACTTCTGGTATCATTTGGCATGCAAACACATGGCAGCCATGCAAAACAAATTTATGAATATAAGTGACTAGCCATCATAAAGCATCTAATTTTGTTGCATCACGATTTGTAACCATGATCCTAATGGTCTTCTCTTTCAAAGGAAACACTGAATATCTATGAAATATTATGCTTACTTAGTACTACTTCTCTAAAAGAAATAACATTTCAAATGAAAAATTTTAAACACTTTGTATATCAAAGCTTAACACTTGTAATTATAAACTTAATTTTTTTTTAAGGAATTAGCAGAGAAGGGACAGGAGTCCCTAAAGAAAAAAAGTCAGCTGCAACAGTGGTTGGTATTAGTAAAAACAATTTCTAATATGACCACTAGGTGGAAATATTGTACTTACAGTTGGGGATGTGGCTGCTGACAGCAGTGGCAAAATTCCTCCACAAGCAATAATAATATTGTCTACCATCTGGGAAATGAGGTGTATTGTGTTGTGTACAAAAATAATATTTTCATTGCTATTGACAAAGTCCATCACAGACTTTGTGGAGTGACTGCAAGAACAGAAGAAAGGATGGATTAGAAACAAACAGTTAAAATAAAAGTTTAGATTAATTTATTCTTTGCAACCAGAATGTTAAAGTTTATTTGGTTATAAAGGCAAAATCTGGTCTACAAACCTTAGCATGCAAATTGTCTAACAATACAAGCAGGACTAGTCTAATGAAAAAATTAATTGCTATTTATTTTCACACCAAGATTAGTTTCAGATATCCAGTTGAGAAAAAAACAGCTCGTAACCTTTTATTCCCATCAACCAGTACTTCACAGGCAGTTCTGCTGAAAGCAGTGGGGTTGTTTCTTCAGCATGAAAGTTATTATTTAATATTAAGAGTGCCATTAAAAGCACTCTAGATAACACCTAATGATAACACCTGCCAGTGGTTTAAAGGAGAAACTTGAAATCTGGTGATACCTTGACTAATATTTACTATTAAGTAATACTAAATTTAGCATTAGCAATAGCTTTGCAAGCTACAGATGGTAATGAGATTAGCTGAAATCTCAGCAACTCCTAATTGGTGAGAAATTATCCCACAGAAGAGTCATCCCCCCTTAATATAAACTGTGTGTGTTTTTTGAGAAATACTCAGTCTGTAAGTATGTTCTTTCCCCAAAATGACATTGTTGCCAGCCAGCAAACAAAAATTAAAGGTTTCAACTGAAAATATACAAACTGAAGTTTAATCTCCAAGCATTACCTAAACACAAAGTATAAACCCCTACCATGTATTTGGCCAAAAAAAACCAAAACCAAAATTGTCTATTTCCTAGTGACTATCACAGAAAAGTTCACCAAACTGGAAAGTGCAATATAAATTGGTCCTTGGATATACCTATGTTCAAGTTTTCTGAGAATGAACTATTCTGTCCTGGAAATTAGATTAAATGGTGTCTCTTATACCTAGGGGCTCTCATAACAATAAGTTATTGAGTATCTCCGTTAAAGCGTACAAAAAGCCTAGGAAATCACATTGTTGTCATAAAGTATAATATAACCACCCAAAATAACTACAACCAGGGGCTGAGATGCAAAAGAAAAAAAAAAAAAAATAACTGGCGGCTAGAAAGAGTGATTCCTTAAAAAATGTTACAGGAAAGAGTTTTCATTTATAAGGTTTGGAGGTAAAGAACTTCTCTTTTAACTGATCAATTGAAAAAAATGGCCCTTAGCAGACACACAAGTCCTCCTCATGTCTGAAACAGAAGCAGCAGATTCTAATGCTAAACGTGCAGCTCAGTTTTGTTAGGTATGTATCAATCTCTCAAGAGAACAAAAATTGTTACCTTTGAAATAGAGCTGTTAGAGGCTGGGAAGGGATGGAAAGAGAAGACAGAAAACACAGAAGTGCACTTCAGCTAACACCAACTCTTTTCCCTTCCCATTATCCCAGTAACATCCCCTCTACAACATACCTAATTTTTCCTTGTGGATGGAAACGTGTTTTGTAAGAGGACTTAAAGAAGAAACAACCACCCACCTTCTCCAAACATGTACATCTGTTTCTAGTGCAAAAAGCAAGTCTGTCAGGAGCCGCTGGTGCATGGGGGACCATTTAAACTCTGGAATACGAAACATAGTTGTGCGTGGACCTGGACTAAACTGTCGTCGCTGCTCTTCCGTCATTGGCATTCCTCGAAATCCCAAGTCAACACGTAAATCTCGGTCTTGCTGGGTGACTGATCGACCCTGTACTGCCTACATCAACAAGAAGTTCAAAAATCATGTTCACTTTTTGTAATGTGTTTTTGATTGGGTCAAAGAACTCAAGAAAGGATATGAAAATATCTTTTTAATATAGGAAGAATATAATGAAGTGGACTCAAGCACAAACTACAGGAGATATTCCAAAGCAGGCAGGGTCCACAAGTGAAAGAGCTGCTCCAATGGAAAGCAACCAGCACTGAGAGGCTACTTCTGGCCTTCCTCTCAGCCCTTCACCAGTGTTTTACACTTAGGTTCTTCACATGAAGTATTACAAAGACCAAACGTGGCACATACAAGGTGAGCAGCAACAAGACCTTGTTTATAGGAAACAACTACTCTTTTGTACTGATATCACAATTTTATTTGAATATTTACCTCAAAACATGGACCAACTAGACAGTGATGGCTTGAGAGAATCAATGTACTTTTAGACAGCTCCTCATTTTCCAAAACTAATGTATTTATCTAGTCGTTTTAGCAGGATCATTAAAGAATCAAATTTAGTCTCCCAAATCTCATTCTGCCAATGTTGTTATATTTTGTTAATTGGTTAACAGTTTTATGGATCCTCAGGATGTTCTTCAGATTCTCCCAACAGGTGGTGTATGTGAATTTCATTCCCTTTCACTACCTGTGGAGTAATGACTGCTTCCACTTGGTGATTAACAACAAAAGTAAAAGATACACATAGAGGATATGATGGGAATACCGTGAAGGAAAAGATAGTAAAGAACAAGCATTTCAACTGAATTTGAGGTAATATTCATAACAACAAAATTAGTTATGATGTGCAACATCTCTGAAAGGAAGAAATACAAATTCTGACCACTGAAATTATTTTTAAAGTTCCTTCAGTTTAGCTTCAAAGAAAATATACTTGCTTTGCTCAAATATTCATTTCTGATCTCAGCACGCTGTTTTAAACCCGGACATTTAAAAGCAAAAAACCATTTACAAAATATTTGTGCTAACACTGTAAAAATGGAAATGGCATTGGAGTTGGGCTGGAAAGCTTCTTAGGTCTTTAGTCTGATTTTGATCTTTTGTTGCCAGCATTTTGAGAGCAGGGAAAGTTTCTTTCATTCAGTTTGACCTACTGAGATCAAAATTGTTATTGTTGCTTTCATTTCATATTTTTTTCTTAAAACTATCTCTAAATTTTTATATACCTTTTTCCTAGACTCATCTACGATTTGAAAGCTTTGCATGTATCTTATGCATAGTGCTTTCAATTCTATTTTCAGTCTTTCCTACTTTGAGTGTACTTGAGTGAATCTCTGAAACTCTTTCTTCTTGTGCATTGCTACACACTACACAGTACCAGGCAAAGCAATTTTTGAAATTTTGTTTAGCTCTTCTACCACAGTTTCAGGACGTCTGCTTGACTTTTAAATCCTAGAAGATAAATATTGGTGCATATTGGACATACAGTCAGCTAGGAAAGTCTTAAAGGTAGTCAATTCTTTCACCTGATAACATCCTTAAAAGCAATCTTTGACTACATGCTACATTCTCTGAACAATGAGAGTCAGGAAATTAATTCTGTGCTTTAAAAGTTGAAAAGTTGAAAGCGATCCTATATTTTGCTATGTATAATATATATACAAATATATATATAGACACACACATATATATGTATGTGTATATATATATACAAATTCTTTCAAAGACTAGACTTCTGCCTTGGCCTTCCCATTTTTGGAATGCTAAGGCTCTCACAAAAACACTAATTTTTCAGAATTCTTCAGAGAGAGACCTAGACAAGAAAGGATCTCCAAGAAAATACATGCAACTTCTTTTATTAATCATCTATGGTCCGGAAATCAACTTGCAGTTTTTCCTCTATTAGACCTGAACTATTAATTTTCTTGTGTCAGAATCAAACATGGAGATTATTTATGCCAGCATTCCTGTATGGGAAGAAAAAGAGCGTACTAATGTGCTCTAAGACTACACTCTGAGAAGGGGACAGCAAAAGTAAAGACTACTTCAGTGTGTAAACAGTAAAATATATCTAATCTTAACACATATTGACAACAAAATATAAAGCAGAATTCTATCAGTTAATCTCTCCACAACAACTAAGGAAAATGGATGAGAGATTCTCTTAGCTAAGTTTTTTTAAACTAAAGCATCCACAATTGCGATACGTATTTTCTATACAGACATAAAAGACTACACAATCCTTACCCGTGTTACAGCATTTTCAAAGCAAATAGGCTTGAAGGACAGGAAACTTTTCATATAATTAAAGAAATATACTTCTAACATCTGTCAGACCCCATACTATTAATTTACCCAGCAGCAATGAACAGCAATTACATCAGAAACGTACGTGGCTACAGTACTTGAAACTTACCTGGGTTGTTGTAGTTGTCTGGATCTTCCGTATCTCCTTTCCTGCTTCCTTACCATCATCAGATCTTTCTGTATCTGATATTATACTTCCTGCATCAACACTAGGTACAGTTTTGCTACCAGAAGACTCTGTCTCAAGAGTTGTGGCAGTCATTTCAGCATATTCTAATCCTTTAGATGATGAAGCCAACTCCCTCTCAGAAATGCTACTCATTCCATCTGAAGTTGTGTGAATCTTGAACTCCTTGTCCTCTATTATACTCGAAGTACATGTTATATCTACGCTACCCGTCATATGTGCAAGCAATCCCAAATCATCATTTACACCAAGATGCATTTGTGTCTCTTGCACATTTGGAATAGAAATATGATTACTTGAAATTTCAGGTAGAAGTTTCTCCTCTTGACTAGGTATTTTATCAAAGAGAAATGAGGTACTGTTAGTAGAAGGTTCATCTTTCTCATCAGCCAGAGTTATTAATGGACCATTATCTTTTTCCTCATTCTTCTTAATAATACCCACACTTCCATGAACATTGTTTTGTAGCTTCTCAACAGCAGCGCTATATACATTATCTAGAAGAGATTCGACTTCTACAAGCGCACCATTTTCTCCAGTTACCAGTGTCTCTGGTGATAAATCCATATCATCAAGTTTTACTTCAGTAGCTTCTACCTTTTCAGCTTTTATATCAACTAAAAGGTCATGAACTTCCACATGTACTCCTCCTCCTGGTCTCTCAGCACTTCCAAGCACATCATCTGACACCTTTGTAGCCATGAGCAAGTCCCTCGTATCTGTACTGACAGGGTAATCTGTTTCACTTTCTGGACTTTGGCTTTGTGAAAGGTCTTCTATTTCTCGAATTTCCATTCCACCTTTTGCTCCTGTTGTCTGAGATGAAAGACCTGAGATAGTGCTCACGTTCCCCTTCTTCCCCTTTTTTATGTTTTCTTCCTCTTGCCTTTGATACTCTTCATACATTTTTGCTAGATATTCTTTGTGAGCCTCATATGTGACCTTAGAAAGAAAAGAACAGATTATGTGGATACATATGCTACATGAACTTGGACAGAAACTAACAAGAATTTTATCAACGCATTACATAGAGCTTACAAATTGTTTCACAGCAAATGACCTACAACGATGACAAAAAAAATGCCACCTTGAAATGTATGGAGAAAGCCACCAGATGGCACTAAATCACTGTGCATCTGACTATATTGCTAGTACCTTTGGGGGAGTTATCTGTTTTAAAAAAAACAACATCCACAAGACGTTTCTTACCTTCGAATGAGCTATAGAAAGAGTATCCACCCACACTCTCCAGCCTCCCCATTCATATTTTATTGCATGATACAAAAGAATACGGAAAATGTTGTAAACCATCTCTGTGATCTTCTGCTCTTCAGAGTTCTTAGGGTTAATGTATCCCAGAGAAAACATCCAGTCCTGCCACACTGAACACTGAAGTAAACATCTAAAGTGAAATAATTAGGTCAAAATTTATCCAAACAAAGCTTCTTTATTTTAACATTATGATGGTTAAAAACAGAGGAAAATAATATATGTTCCTCTGAACATCAATCCAATGTAGGAGGAAACTTAATACTTCAGGATGAATTAAAATTTAAAGTATATTAAAACCAGAAGAACCCAGTATAAGTTGCTGAACTAATAGAAGTCCCACAGACCTATTCCATTTATTTTTTATATATTCCATTCAATATACAGGATACAACTCTACACAGTACCTCAGATTGCTATTACTCACAAGTAAAGGATGACAAAATACTATTGCTAGTGACATACCTTCTGTTTTCACGGCTATTACTAAAGAGTTTTATCATATCAGATAAGAACAAACGTCGAACTTCCATCAGCTCTGCGCTTGGCGTGGAGTTTTTTAACAGCGTTGCCACCACCTTAAGAATCACTTTGAAAGAATAAATTAGTTACGTAACACATTTTAACAACATTTAAAAACAAAACAAAAAAAATGTTGCTGACAGCAACTACTCTAAGTAGAAACTGAAACCCGTATGTATTTGAGATACACTAATGAATTTTCTTGCTTCCTGGACCATATTCTTTCAAAAATTCCACAACCTCTAGGCAATACATTCATCATACAAACATAATATATCGTCCTTACTTGGATTCTGAATTTTCACTGTAGAATCTGGCTCTGGATGTGGTTTATGAACAACTTGAGTGCATACTTGTTCTGTCAAAATCTAAAATAGAATATTAAGATCCTTTTACCATTTTTAATTAAACACTGCATCATTTCTTTGTTTATTTTTTAAATTTCTTAAGAATATTTACCATGGCCACACTGTAACTTCATAAAAAATATTTTCGTAAAACATTTTTATTCTTGAAGAATAGAAACGAGCAATTCCACTATGCAAGGATCATGATTTCCATGGATGTAGAGTGGCAGGTTAACTAACTTTTTAGTTAGCTATGTGTTATACATTCATTGATCAAAAAGTCTTTCATGAGCACTGTACATCAAAAGTTATTCTCATACATTCCATCCATAACCAAACCCAGCCTTTATTAAAAGTGGGTTTAGTTTTCTCCAGCTAGGAAAGAGGAACAGTCACAGACAGCATCCCATAGGAATAATCCCGGATCTTCACATAATAAGCAAGACAGATCATTCTCCTGTTTCATGAATTGTACTTGACAAACTAATTAATCTGTATTGTAACACTGCAGACCTTTCACGCTGGGATAACTGTCACAGGTTCTATGTAGGCAACTTTATTTTTAAGAACAAACTAAAAATTTAATCATAATGACATGGGATTCTCAGTAAGTATATTCAAGGAAATGTATTTCAAAGTAGAATAATTCCACTAATAATTATTACTTATTTTAAACCAGAATTTTAGTTCATTCATTAATCAATAATAAAACTAATAGCAGTGGTAAACACAATATCTTTGAATGCGTCTTTACATACTGGTATTTAAAATAGAATGCAAATATGCCTATGCTTTTCATGAGAGATGATGGAAAATATCCGCATTAGTTCCTTGATAAATGCTTTGTACTTCTGGCACTTCTTTTTTATTCTTCCTCTGGCTATTTTTTCAAATGTGAATGTCTGTAGATGCTGGACTCCATGAGGACTTTAATTGTGTTACTAAGCTATGTATTTTCTGAGAATATCAATGACAGAAGCTATCAGAAATCTGAATGCAGTGACATCTAGACCCAAGCGGTCAAACCACACAGGGTAAGCTTAGAGACATGCAACAAAAAGGAACTTAACATCTAAGTCATTGGCAAATAGATGAAGTTTAAGCTTTTACAATCACAGGAGAACATTTTCTACATCCTACACTCAGACTCAAGCACTCCTTTAGTTTTCCATGTCTCTTCTGGAATCAATCCTCAGTATCTAGTCATAACACCTATTTGTGACTGAAAAAAATAATAACATAATTAAAGAAAAATATCTTTCTAGTGCATAAGATCCTCAGAAATTGCAAAAGACTCAATTCTAAGTCACCATTTTAAAAAACAATTAAAGATTGGAAATGATCCTTATGCATTTGCAGGCATTAGGACATGGGTTTCAACAAACTTGATGTTGACATTATTTTGATTTAACAAAATTGCTCATCATCGCTACTGAAGTTTCTACAAGCGACTGGTAGAACAGTTGAATGCTTCAAGGTCATATTTGCCTCAAGCAGTACCTGTTACATTAAAGAGGCTGTGTTCAGCTATCATTTTGGCATTACTATCAGCATTACTACCAGCACTTTTCAAAATTATGTAAACTTGAAAGTAATGGCTCAAAAAAGAAAAAAGAAAGGATAAACCAGAATCTTTCTGTCTCCAGCACTTTCCATTGCAATGGAGGAGTAATATCAATTGAAGATCTGCAGTAGTATTTTTTTGGTGTGTAAGCTGATGAACATCTTAAATATCAGGATCTTTTCCATCACCCTTTGTAAGTGGAAAGTTTTATAGAGATTATGTATAAATTATTACACTGTTAGTAAAAACATCCAAAGTATGGCAAAATATATTCTGAACCAAGAAATCTTTTCTTAAAATTTCCATCTAAAATTTTCTCATAAGTCTTGAGAATCAGGTTATTGTAAAGCACAGAGTCACAATATAGTTAACTCATAATTCTTAAAACAGAGATGACAACCTCTATGTTTTGTAATTTGTACCTCATAAAGTGTGTTATATGTTGTAACGGTCACTGTATTTGTATGCAGCATCAACCTTTCTCCAAGAAGAGTGAAAAGACTGTGAGTATGCATGATTTCAACCTTTCGCCTGGAAGAGAAAATAAAAATATTAGGTAAATGCAAAAAAAAACCCACAACCCAGAAGCCAAATATTTTGATGTTGTACCAAGTCCTAAAACTTGTTATTTTGTAAATAGCATGAATTAAATATCAATTAAGATCTCTCCCAATATGAATGTAATTGCAGTAATACACAAAGGTTCTCAGAAAGCAATGCTGTATTTGGGATGGGTTTTTGTATAAAACAAAAATGACAATTCATTCTCACCCTCCACGATTTTCACAGTGGAAAAAGACAAAGGAATCCCTTTCTATCTTACTTAGGCTGAGACAGTTTATGATGTTCAGAGGCTGGCTAAAATGTGATCGCTGCAGAACATATCTTTTGTCGCTTTCTCAAGGACTCAGAGCAATCCAACCTCAGACCTTCCAACATAAATACTAACACATACAAATTTATCAGTACTGTCATTCCCTTCATACAGCATTCTCTCATGCAGCCAAAATAACTAGGTCCTGGAATAACATGTGTTACAATATAAAGGAAATAAAATCCTGAAAAGTTATGTAATTCCAAATGACTGAAGTGAATTTTATAGCTAGGATCAAAACTACTCAAATCTTAAAAGGAGAAGAAAGCAGATCGCATCAGTGAATTCCATCTGTTCCAAAACACTACTCTCTTAAAATTGGATATAACATCATATATAAACAGAGTACTTCTCATAAATTACATCATTACATTTATCTACTACTGTAATGAATATGAAATAATGTTATTGAAAATAACTAATAATCTATATTAAAGCAGAAAAATATGAAACAAGGTAAAATACAGTAAGTTTCTGTAAAATGTTATGCCTTCAAAAGCTAATAAATGCCCTTTTCATGATTACTAATGATAATAAAGGTTTAAATTACATAGATTCATTCTATAACTTTTGTAATTAATACATTATATTATAATTTTCAAATCATTAAAAAAGAGAGTGGCAAAAACTTATAACAGTGTGTACTCTTGTGCACAGAAGAATTACTTATGAGAAAAATTACAGGTATTCAACCTTGTAAGCTATGATGTAGCACATGTAAGTGAAAAAGTGCAGAAGGTTTAAATGGGTAGATGAAACCCAAAAGTAAATAACAGACTGATTTCAGTGGTGGTATAGAAAGAATCAAAGGTAGCAGAGAAAAAAAAAAACAGCATTTTCCCACTGTTAAGGTTATACAAGGTAATCTATCATCACAGATCTCAAGGAAAAATCGAGTTATTCAGGCTGTCATCTAACATACTACTGGTCACTTCAAAGAACCAGTTACCTCCACTCTATAGCTTAATCTGCAATGAATATATATGAACTACAGCAATGATAACTGCCTTTGTATCTACACGTTTGTTATTAGTATCATATTGGTTCAGATTTCATAAATCACATTATAAAATCTTTATGCAATTCTGCTTTAATGTATTAAAATATAATGCTTGTTTCCTATACTGTGAAACAAAAATTTAAGTGCTTCATAATTTCATAATGTATATATTTTATAATGTAGTTTATAATTTCATAATTGGTTAGAATTTCCTGTAGCTGACTATAATTTTATAAAATCATGCATAATACATGAAAGATAAAGTTATTTAACTTTGTGATAAGTACTTAATTCCATTCAACATTGGAAACTATACATATATGTCCATAATTACAAGCAGATGCTGAGGACCGGGAAATTAAATTTCAGCTTCTGAAAAATCTCACTTTTCTTTTTCTCTAATATTCCACTTACAGAGTTTGCTATGTTATTTACTGGATAAGCAACTAACATTTTAAACAAACGTACTTAATTTGGACACAACCAGCCCTCTGCACAAGCCAAACCTTCATCTGGTGTATCTTATTTATTCCAGCTCCTATCAATGTGAATGATTTTTAGTAAGTAACGTTTGAAAAGCCCTTGGAGATTCTTGAGCGAACTATCAATTTGCTTTATTAATTCCCAGAACACTATTTGGCTTGCTGGATCCCAAAAGAAAAATGCCATTTGGGAGCATATTCTCAGCTAACTGTCAATTATACAGTCATACTTTATTGATTCTTCTTACTGATAAAAGCATGTCTAGCAATACTGCACTCTGGCCGGACTCCTGGCTCCTTCCCCTTCTAAGGAGGTTTTACATGATGAAGTCTCTTGTAAAGCACACAGTTAATCTTTACACTGCACAGTCTCCCACTGGAGTATTGTTGTGGGTTAACCCTGGCAGACAGTTAAGCACCACACGTAGAAAGAGAAAACTGACCAGCAGCAGATTACACAGCGCTGCACGCTTTTCACTTTTTTCTCAACACCTAAATATGGAAGATGAGACTAGGTATGTCTATTTCCTGACACCACTTCTTTTTAAATGTGAATGTTTCTTGCTGCCACATTTTATATGTATTTCTTGCACAGAGCTATGTCCTTACCCCCTTTTTTTTTATGATTGTTTACTTAGTCTGTTTGCTATTCCTTCCAAATCTTTCCCATGTGAATAACATATTATTCTAATTCATTTTTCCCATCATTTTAAAGCTATTTTTAAAAGTCCTGCCCTGAAACATTTATTGCAGTGACACTGAAAATTCCAGCAAGAAATATTTGATGACACTCATATGTTTCCTGTTATCCTTAGCTGAATATAAAATATACATTTATAAAATGTATTTTTGGAAAATGTTTTCTATTGTTTTAAGACTTGAATTTCAGCATATCGTATATTTGGCAGACAATCACTATCTTTTCAAACATCAGAGTAGTAAGAAGTTAACTGGAAAAGTAATTTCATCCCAATGTATAAAGGTGCAAATTAATAACTAGAAAACTTAACAATTTTAAGTAATTCGCAAAGACTGTCAAAGAACATACAGTAATCCCGACAAAAAGACAAGATGAACTGTGAACTTAAACACACCACTATAACAATTTTTAAAATGACACTTACTTATGACCCAAGTGTTTAAGAAAATATCCAAGGACCTTCAAAGCTTGCACCCATATACTTTCACTTTTGGAAGCCAATAATTTATAAATTACTCTAAAAAAGAAAAACAAATTCAACAAGCTTTTTCAGTTTATTATTAACATCACATACATAGAGTTTATTTCACTGAACAGGGATTTCTTAATAAATAAAACTACAAAAATAGCAATTTACAAAAAATGGAAGCACATACTGAAAGTAGCAAGCACAGCATAGGAGTTCGATTATTAATTCTTCAGGTTAGAGACATGGTGTCTTTTTGGTTCAGTTCAATGTTTTATAAAAGAAAGTAACAACCTTCTCTCATACTTCTGGCTTGGAACAATCAAATTAAAGACAGTCTGAGCAGTTGTAACTTAAGACAAGAGAAGCAGATTGGTGCACATGAGATCATATCCTGGAGTTTCTTGGAGTACCTGGATGCTATTGAAAAATCTCCTTTCATTCTTAAAATCCCTATTCAATATCACTTCTGCATAGGATAGGGTATCTGCATTTAATCAGAGGATGTTTATACTGAAATCGCATTTGTCAAATTAAAACCTGGCAACGTGTTACACAAAATCCCATATACACCTATGAAGTCGCATCCTCATTGCATCAAAATTTGAAGTAGAAAAAAAATACACTCTCTGGTTTTAAATCCTGGCTAAAAAAGGCCTCAAAATTTAACTAATTTAATGTATTACTTCTGTAATTGATATGATTGGTTTATTCTAGTCTTTCAGAAAGGAAACCACTCCTGATTTGAAGACACCAAGAGACAGAAAACATTACCCTTTCCCTGGAATGTTCTTCAACAAATTTTTAAATTTATATTTTAGTTTCCCATTTGAATTAGCTGAGCTTCAGCTTTTAGCGATTCTTTCTAGAATTCCTCCAATTCTCCAACTGGTTTTATTTTTCTTCAATAAACAGCACTGTAGCAGACAAAATCTTCCTCTTTTGAAAGGACTTAGGCCATTATCAAATGACCTCTGAGGCTTTTGTCATCTGATGACTCAAGCAGATGAACCCCTAATTCTATGTAAGGCATTTCTTTTTTCATACTTAAATATTGCAATTCTGTGCATTCTCTCCAGGTTTTCAACACAGAATTTTAAATACAGAGACTGCACCATTTTACAATTGTATTATTGGTACCATTAATGTTACATAAAGATGTATTAAATCCTGTAAATCAGCATAACCCTTCTTTGAAAGGTGTGAGGAATAGCATTCTGTCTGAATACAGAAACTATAGGTTTAGAAAACAAAGTCCTAAACCAGGAGTAAAATAAGTCTTCTCTTCAACTAGTGTTGTCATTCAAACAGTTTTAAATACAAGTATTTGTGTACAGATTTTAGTATTTTGGCAAAACAGGACTGGAATTTATCAGGTAGTATATGTTGGGGTTTTTTGTCCCTGCTTTACAAGCTCCTTGCACTTTCCAAACTATTTTCAAAACAGCACAAAATAAAATTCTATAGTAAATACTAAATCATTATCTCTGAAAAACCTGCATTACCAAGTTAGGCATAACAAAATAATAAAAATACCGCTTCTTTGGGAATTATCAGTTATTAATTTTACTGTCAAACAGATAAACATATGAATTCCACAGATCATTTTTTAATCTTTTTAGAGAGAATTTGAAAGGTTAGGGCACAATTTCTCTTGTTTTCTTCTTCCTCCCTCCAGATTATGGTAAACATCTGAAGAGGGAATATTCAAAATTATTCTGAGATAGATACTTGGCTTTTTGATGCATTTTTTAAAATACATATTCTATTTGAGATTAAGAAGCAAGTGTAACAGTACATTTACCTTTAAAATCATAACGATAACCTTAAGCGGAAAATGTTTTTCCTCCAAGCTATCAAAACCAGTCTCTTTTTGACAAAAAATATAGCCGAAGTTAATAAAATTGTAGTTTGACAGATCAGCAAGTGTGATATTTATGTGAAAAAGAAGCAATCTGGAGAGTGATGATACTGGAACTACATTTAAGATGTTTTCTCAGTTCACTGTCTTACCGTATCCCATTTCTCTGATCAAAGGCAGGTATCATGGATGCTGGGTGTTCGGACATTAGTGCCACTAGCAGCTGCAGCACATCATGAATATTTTCATCCTGTACGACAAGCACCAATGTTATTCTACAAACTAACATCAACAGCAGGCTTCCCATAGAGCTGGTACAATTGGTTATAGTAAAAGATAGGTAATTACAGAAATTTACCTCATGCATTGTTAATAAGTAATTTAATATGCTCTGCAGTTCATCTTCCTTTACTCCTCGATCCTAAAAAAAGAAAGACAAAAAGGAGGGGCATTATTTAGAAAAAAATACATTCTTTAAGTTTGGCTCAAAAAAACTTGGACCAAGTCAAATAATCCTAGAATTTTTTTTCTATTTAAACTCAAAAGACAAAATTCTCTTTCATTCCATTGCTTTTCCTTATCAAAAATGACAATTCAAAACAGTACAAAGTCAGCTCTGTATTCCTGCTAGATAGGACTCTTATAGTGTGGGACCTCAGATACTTTAAACTATTACTGCAACTCCTCCAGGTGGAGGAATAAGGTCAGAAAATGCTGGTTTTCAGTTAGTCTCAAACGGCAGATTATATGTTCAAGTCCAGGGGAACAAAGCTGGTGAGGGATCTAGAGCACAAGTCTTATGAGGAGTTGCTGAGGGAGCTCAAGTTGTTCAGCCTGGAGAAAAGGAGGCTGAGGGGAGGCCTTATCACTCTGTACAACTCTGTACAACTCTGAAAGGAAGTTGTAGAGAGATGGGGTCGGTCTCTTCTCCCAAGTCACAGGCAACAGGATAATAGGAAATGGCCTCAAGTTACACCAGGGGAGGTTTAGATTAGATATTAGGAAAAATTTCTTCACTGACAGGGTTGTCAAGCATTGGAACAGGCTTCCCAGGGAAGCAGTTGAGTCACCATCCCTGGAGATATTTATAAGACTGGTAGATGTGGTGCTGAGGGACATGGTTTAGTGGTGCTTTTGTCAGTGTTAGGTTGATGGTTGGACTCGATGATCTTAAAGTTCCCTTCCAACCTAGATGATTAGATGATTCTATGACTAGCATTCAGCTGTAACAGAAAGAGTCCTAGATCATTTCAACCAGTGGTAGAACCAAAAACAAAGGATAAAGCAGTAACTAACTTAACAACTACCATTACTTTTTTCATTTGATCAATCAAGCAACTATCTATTTTCACTGAAAAAATAGCCCAGATACCTGAAAGGTTCTGTCGTGTCATATACTATTTCTGCAAGTACATTTAATAAAATACTTATAGCATAGTTTGGTGAGGTTAGTAAGATATATTGTATGGATTTAATACCTTTATGTTGATTAGAAATACATGCATGAACATTAAAATTAACCAGAAACAGACACAATACCTGAGAGGAATTATATTTTTACTACCATAAAGATCCTATTACATGTATATACCAGATTTCAATGTTTTCCATCTGGACTGTTTTACCTTCAATATAAGTTGTTTCAAAAACAGAAGCATAAATGCCCTTAGTGATATGATTTCTTTCTGCGAAGGCCGAGGACCATCTGGAAGAAGTAAAATATACCACTTTAAAGTATAAACTAATTCCTTTAATGACTGCAGCTTCTTAAGGAAATCACAGTTCCTACAACAGATTTAGTATTCTATTCATTATATAAAAGTTCATATTTGAAAATGATATCATTTATAACCTTTCACAATGACATATTACAATGCCAATATACATAAGTGATGTTTTGTTTGGAAAAAAATAATAAATGCACGTATATATATATATTACTATTTTTAAAAACAAACACATGGGAGGATGAAATATAGCAACCAGCTCTAGACTCACAGAACTAAATTAAGGTGTGTTCTGTAGGTGTCTTCATATGAGCCAGGAGTTTCAAATCCCAATATAAGCAACTATTCTCTTTATTGACACATTTACTCAACTAACCAAATGTCAGTGCCCAATTCAGGATAAAAATTGTCTGTTCTATTGACAACATTGAGTTGAATTCCTCTGAAAACAACGGGAGTTGAAACACCTAGTACAAGCTACACTGTGGGCATGTAAACTTAAAGGGTCTGAATGCAAAGTTGAATCTCACCTCAACTCTTGTGATAACAACGTGGAATAATGAAGCCATTTTGTTAAAAATCATGTGAATGAAAACCAATAGAGAAAGCATTAATGAAATAAGAGTGGTGGCCATTGCCTGTAGCATGAACTGAAGCTATTTAACCAAAGATAAACTACCATCTGAAGAAAATATTAAATTTAAACCAGCATAAATAAATAAATAAATCAATAAATAAATCTGTAATCCAAACAACCGTGCTTGAGGAAATACATTAGGAAAACAGAAGTATCTAAAAAACTGAATAAGAAACAAAGCCTGAACAACTATAGTCACTTGAAACTTGCTCTGTTTCCATTCTCCTCTTTCATAAAAAGGTTGAAATGGAAATTTCTTTGTTAAATTCCTGCTTTTCAAAAAATGCATGTCATAGACAGTCTTAAATTTTGCACAGCGAAAATAAATTCTGCCTAATTTAATTTTTCATCAACCTTTTCATTTTATGATATATATAATATAATAATATATATATATCAAAACTTAATAACCCTCAATGTCTAAGTATTATTTCCAATGCAGATGAATACAACTTTTTAATGAAGATTTTTTTGGTAGTCTCCCTGAAATGAAGACAGTGATGTACACACAATAATTCAAGTTTGCAACTAGGGCAAAACTGAAGGTAAGTGTGCTAGTTTTGGCTGAGATAGAGTTAATTTTCTTAATATAAGAAAATTATCTATATGTTTTAGATTTGTGCTGAAAACGTTATGGACAATACAGAGGTGTTTTCTTTATTGCTGAGCAGTGCTTACATAGAGTCAAGGTCTTTTCTGCTCATCGCACCACCCCATCAGGGTGCACCCCATGGGCTGGGGGTGCACAAGAAGTTGGGAGGGATGCAGCCGGGACAGCTGACCCCAAATGACCAAAGGGATATTCCATACCATATGACATCATGCTCAGTATATAAGGCTGGGGGAAGAAGGGGGGGCATTTGGAACGATGGAATTTGTCTTCCCAAGTAACTGCTACACATGATGGAGCCCTGCTTTCCTGGAGATGGTTGAATACACCTGGCTGCCAATTTGAAGTAGTGAATTAATTCCTTGTTCTGTTTTGCTGGGGTGTATGGCTTTTGCTTTACCTATTAAACTGTCATTATTTCAATTCACAAGTTTTCTCACTTTTACCCTTCCAACTCTCTGCCCAATCCCACCTGGGGGGAGTGAACATGCAGCTGTGTTGTGCTTAGTTGCCAGCTGGGATTAAACCATGACAGTAAATTATATTTATTTGACTAGCAGGAACAAAAAGAGTGGTTAATCCTCTCAAGTTTTTTTTTTTTGTTTTTTTTTTTTTTTCCCTGTTTAGGAGTGAAGAGAAGAGAACTGGGTACTTTTCAGAAAGAAGCAAATAAATCTCAACCTCTCCCCACCACCACGTGTAAAAACAGTAAGGATATTGTTGTAAAAAATCTATCATATAGGCTTTAATGATATAGGAACAGTTTTATATCCACACATTCTCATGGCACTATGAAACATCTATTTCCCATTGTAAAAACAGAAGTAAGTTGGATTTCTCGGTACTAGCTGCAACTACATTCAATATTGCATGTGTTTTTATGGCAATGGTGTGCTTCTAGCCAATAGCTATTTTCTTCCCTAATTCAAATGCAGATTCAATTCATCTAACTGCACCACAGAAATCTGTTTCTTCACACACTGTCTTCCCTCCTACAGTTTATTGGGATTCCATATCGGACAATATCTGAAGACCAGGCCTAAAAACTGAGGCATTTTGTCTTTTCTGGAAGACTGTAATTATGGAAACAGAAAACAGAACATTAAAGCAATTAGGAGCTCTGCAAAGCAGTTCTGTAACTAAAATTCTAAGTAGGGATTTAAAAGAAGATATCCCAAATTAACTAGAAACCTGTTCAAAGGTACCCAAGTTTAATACTTCTTATTCAAATACCCACTAGTTCCTCTGGAGATGTGCGAGAACCTTGAAAAGGGTTCTTCAACATGCAAAAGATACCAAAGGAGTTGTTGCTTGGAGACTAAATGCCAAGTAGGCAAAACAGCACTTTTTCCTTCAGTCCTCCAGTATTATTTACTCCTTGTAATTTGGTTGTGTCTTGCAGCTTCACTGCATTAGAATCAGAAAAGCCTTTACCTAAAAACATTTATTAGTTTGAAAAATTAAAAGAGGACTGGTAGAGAAAAATAAGAGAGGTAAACTGGAATCTCTCTAACCAGTATACAGCTTCAAAGAGTGGAAGAAAGGACTGCAGCAACAGCAATGCAAGTCATCTGATACAGATTGAATGGAAGTAATTAATCTGACAAGTTGTAAAGCTACATAAAACAGATTTGCCACTATAATTGCTATGTCATCACACTTTTTGGCTTCATTACTAGTTGAAGATTTATTTTAAAAAATTGCATTATTGACCAAACAATGATATAATTTATGCTATAAAAAAAAAAAAAAAAAACAAAAAACAAAAAACATTATGAACACATACACTGAGGAAAAGAGATACAAGTAGATCTTGTTTTCCAACACTACTTTTCATAGTTTTCTTTAGTGTCTATTAATCTTTGTGCCCATCACTAGGTACAGACAACTCAGTGTCACCATTATGCAGAAACTCCTAAACAGCACTGCTAAAGACTAAAACCAAACCCAAACCAAATCAACAACAAAGACAATCCTTTTAAGAACTGGTTCAGCTACCATAAATCCTTAATATAAAATAGCAACATTCTTGTTAATTGGCAAAGAGAAAGGATGCCTCCCTTATCCCACACCAGGATGAGTCACTAAATCATTTCCTGCTTTTAGATTCTTTATGTATTTATTTATTGCAGATAGCACATGATTTGCATCAGATTTTTTAAAATATACACTCATAATGAGAGTTCGTCAGCTTTAGCCAGACAAAAATAAAGGAAAAAAATTTATCTAATTCATCCTTGAAGCACAGAGCAATTATAGGGGCATAGAACAGAACTAATTAAGAGGAAATAAGTAAACATATTCAGAGTAAAGTACACTCAGTACTGGTGTAAAAAACTGATTAGGAGCTTTGAATAACAAAAATAATGATTTCTAATCCTGTCTTTGGAAATAAACCATTGTGTTATCAGTTCTACAAGCAACCAAATGCAACATTTTTCCATCTGGCTTTTTTTATATGTAAAAAACATGATTTTTCTACTCCTTAAATTAATAAAACATGATACCGATAGCAGAATCTGATCTCTGCGCATACGTAAATACCATCCCATGTTATGTGGATCACAGAAGGACCTACTTTTTACCTTGCTGATGAAAAGCTAGTGAGAACTGAGTTCCACGCTAATCCAGCCCTTGAAATAACTCTGTGCAACTTTTTCGATCCACAAAAACCAATAGTTACTTTCTCCTTATAATAATTTTCATAATTCTCACTTTTCTACCTAATGTTCAAAAATACTGGACATTAAAAATGTTTTTGAAAACTCTATTTAACACGAGTTAACATGTACGTTAACAACCATGCGTTCTCTAGTAGAAGGAAAGATACTGCTTATAAAGGTTCATTCCAAATAAGAGTTGAGAAGCAAACAGGAAATACTAATAGAGAAAAATAAATGCTTTGGTCAACAGCTCAAGTTGTAGTCTGAAACTACATAGAGATTACTACAGTAGTCTGGAACTTAAATGCACATTTCTTTCAAGAAAAGTTGCAAGTATTTCACAGGGATGCTCCAAAACACGGTTCAAAAATTACAATTTAGCACAATACATTTCTGAGAGTTATTAACACTGAGTGTAGTAATTCATTTTTTTCTTAGGAAAAAAGACTCCACCATGTTTAGTTTACATTTCTGTTATTGCCTTCATATTATGCTTTCTCATTACTGCACACCTGTTGGTCCATCTGTATTTTCAAAGAATGCCATGCAGTTGGTAAGTAATTCCAATGGAGATTTATCAAGGCATAAATATCCCGGTGGGCTCTAATAAATTCTCTCTTAAATTTACAGGAATTTTACATCAAACAAATTCAGCAGCATGGAGAATTTTTTAAGTGCATAAATGTTTTGTTTTTATTTAAAAAGGTTAATAAATAAATTAAAGTATCCAACTGTTACTAAACATCCAAAGACGAAAATAAAAGAAGTGTGTTTACATTTTTCTCTGTTGCTTTGATATTAAAAATCTGTGTGCTTTGCCCTTTTCTGAAAGACAATCACAGCTTGGATTTCATTTAAATATCAGTCTAGTATATATTTTGAAAAGATGAAACATCAAAGAAGAATTAAGACTGCTAGCATAAAGCTAAGATGTCTTTGGTAGCTTGAAGTATTATAATTGAAATGCATCATCTACTATAGGAAGTAGGAAGATAAATCTCTCCCCGCTTATCCTCATATTCATTCTCAAAACCCACAAAAGGAAATAACTATGGAAAGAATTAATATAATTTTAAATACATTTTACTTAATTGCCTGTTTCACTGTGTCTTTAGATGCTGCAACTGCTGGGAGACCCTATGGTCTATTCCCATCTTCACATCTTATTCTGTACGATTTAATCAAGCGTTAAAAGCATGCACATGGCAAATTTAGATAATAGCTTTAACCATAGTTCAAGTGTGAAATGTAAAATACAATAAAGTTTAGGGATTCTTTCCTATGCAAATTGGTTTGGCTTTTTCTGCTATTCCCAACATGAGAATTATTTTACAAGTTCATTTTTAATAGGGTCTTAAGAAAACATAAAGTCACTTTTGTCCTGCCACCTATTTGTAACTGGTATTGTAATTTAAAAAACACACAAACACAACACAAAAAAAAGAAAGTAAAACTCAAAATTTTACACAGAAAATTTGCTTCCACTATGAAGATCTATATATGAAATATAAAACATACTAAGAATAATTATCAAGCAAGCTGATAAGTATACATTTTGAAAAAGTGTTTCTAATGCTTCAGAAGGAAACAAAACAATACGAAAAACCAATACTGAATTCCAAGAATACCAGCTTGAAACAGGAAAGCAATAATGAAAGAGAAGATACAAACCCAAATTTTAAATAAATATTTGAGCCTTTTAAATAATTAAAAACATTTCATTCTATTTTATAAGCTGAATATCAGGAAAAGCAACTTTCACATTTTAAGAAAACAGTGTTAGTCAAATGGGAAGCTTCAGTATTGTCACTTTGGCTTTAAACGAGGTATACTAAACTGTCAGAACAAAACACTCACCTACATTGTGCTTTATTAAAGCGGGGGAAGGCAATAAAACCTTGAAGCAGGTTAACTGACTGCAAGTAATAGTCAAACTACTAATATTAAAGTGTTTCAGTATCTCTACATAAAAAATGATATGCCTAGAAGGCAAGAAAGCATCACACTACCAAAATGTCTGCATGAATAAACTTACTTTCTAATATGACAGCAAATTATTTGAAGGCACTATACCACAGAATGCCAAAATTCAGATATTGGCAGGATTTCCATTAAAGTCTTCTTCAAATCTGAAAAGTCTGATGTCAAGTTAGCTTAGAGTTTCAGTTGCCTCTGATCAGGGAATATCATATGCCATTTTCTCACATTATGACATTTTTCTTACAGTAAAATTCCTGCTCACAGACAACGGGCCCTGTTCTTTCATTTTGATATGCCAAATGCTACTTAAAATGCAGTTACTCTAACATTCACACAATTGCATTTTTACAGTGTAAGTTTCTTATTTTTACAAACTTCTTTTTATGCAGTATTCAACATTTTAACAAATAATAAACTTGCCAGCTACATGTGGCTGTATGCAGGCTATTAAAAACCAATACAAACCCAAAATCTTGAAACAGTTATTTTTTAAAAAATATTACGATTGGTGAAGTTATGACTTGGTGAAAAGAGGCAGAAAGGAAAAAGCATTAAGCTTATTAACTACTACTACTACTTATAGTATTCTAAGACTATAACTCTGAATTATCCAGACCTGCATAACACATTGGCAGATTGCACTTAACGTTAAAAGAAAGAGCAGCTTGTGAAGAAAAGCAATGTAATATCCAGGTGATTAAACATTTTGCAAAGTTTTCAGGAATTTTATCAATTCAAAGTAGTTAATGTAAATTTGATAAAAATCAAATATGAAATTAAGTTAATTTCAAATCAAATTTAGCAACCCATCACCTCAGCAATTATTATATTTTCACAGTCATTTGCTTGCAAATCACCACAGTTATTACAGCTGTATTAGTCAGAAGCAGAAGCTACCTCTGAAATAGCAGCAAAAAACCTCCTGGTGCTGATTTGAGTGGAGAAAATTCTGTAGCTATGCTGGATTTGTACATCCATTGCTATGTCACTGATCTTCCCTCCCTGATAAGCCGCCTTTCTTCAACTCACCAGAAGGAAAGCCATTTTTACAGACAGGAAAGAGTACTACAAAATTGTATCTTGCAGAAAGCACAATTGTACAAAGTCGTATCAATTACATGGGACTTTCTGCAACAGGGAGGAAGGGAGAGGAGAAGGAACAAGGAAGAAAGTTGAGATTAACCTTTGAAAAATCAAGTTTACCTATATATCTAACTAAAGAAAAAGGATAACATTCAGATAAAGTGCATAATAATATGTATTTTGAAAATGTGCATGCTCTCACAGTTTATCAAACACCTTCCCAACTACTGTATGAAGGCCTTAGTAATGGTGATTGTTGTTGTCATACTGCTACACCAAACCACCAGTAATTTGCACTATCTAATTGCCTTTCAGGGACCTACCTGCTTGCCTTCCTGAGAAAAATGGAGTTTGAAATTGATGTAAAGGAGAAGAGAATGTACTATATCCTTAAAATAGGCAAGAATGAAAGAAAAGGTAGGGAAGTAAAACAGCCATATGTATGCTAATTTAGAGTTAACTGATTCATTTATCATTCCTAATTTTGTGTCCTTGTGTACCCCATGCCTTCTGTTCAAATTTTGATGACTATTATGTATTCTTTTTGTAGCTATTCAACTGGCATTACACATGCAAATACTCCAAAAATACAGCTAACCGCAGAGAGGCAGACCTGGGCAAGATAAAAACAATCCATACCTCCTACAGAAAGAAATGTCACACTATTTCCACAAAATAGCAAGCCTGGCCAGGGGGAAGGAATATGCAATACATTGTCAAAGTGCTGTTAGGTACTACTGTCATGACACAGAAGTACAAGAATTCTTTAATTAATAAAACACAAACAAAGAAACAAAAAAAAAACCTAAAGAAAAACACCCACCCACCACCCCAACCCCAAGAAATACAGCAATAACAAGTAGACAATACTATCAAACTCACAGTCTCAAACTAGTTGAGCAATTTTCCAGATCCTCTGTCCAGGTGTAAATACGGTTGACACCTGGAAACTTTACCTCCCAACAGCTGGTCATTCAACACTCACAAATACAACGTACATATTATAAACCAATCAACCGATTTTTTAACATCCTAATTCCTCACTAAGCTCAGATATGGTTAACTTGTCCGGATGGTAAAACTGTACCTGTGCAGCACAACAGTGTAATCCTCAACATAACAGAGCTCTGAAAGCATGAAACTGGGTAAAATCAGTCCCAGGGTAGGATTCAGCTCTAATTTTAGACATCTACAGCTGCCAACGTGTGAGACCAGCCTCAAAGTTGTCACTGAAGTCAATGGAGATCTAACCAATATAGTTAATGGAGTCTAGAAAGCAACTACCTTTCAAACTGAGGAGTTCTCAAGTCTGTTAACTAGAGGTAGGACACAGCTTCCTAAACACACTTTGCAGTGTGATTTGATATGCCATAAGGTAACCAAATATCGACATAGAAAAGCATATTTGACACAGGACATCTGTGTCCTCCTGAAAGGCAGGTGGGAAGCCCCACAGAGACTAAAATGATGGTGGAAACACATATTCAGGCAATTGACTCTTTCCACTCTCTATAATGAGCAGACATTGTGCTCACATGAAGACAATTTCATTGTAGCTACCAAGAATGAACTTAATTACATTTTGGTAAAGAGAATCTAGAATCAGTGTAAATGGAAAATATATTTTATCACTGACAAAAATTTCACACTAATTTAGTAACCACCACAGTTAATTTTCATAATCTGATATTACAAACTTTTCCTTCACATGAACAGAGAACAGAAAGACAGCGTGCTTTTTTAAGGTATTTTTAAAGTAAATTTTAATGACTTTATGAAGAATATAATTTGACTAATATTATACTATGACAGAAGTATAAATGAAGTCCAGTTCCAACAGCAACTCTTTCTGTGAACCTTGACAAGTAACAACTTCACTGCATATTAGGATACCTAATCTAGGATATGAATTTTCCCTTCCATTTTTAATTATTAAAAAATTACTGAAGAAAAACTCTATGCATACAGCTCACTAACAAATGAAGAATGATCCAATAACATATATTTCACATTCTTAAATATTTGGCTACATGACAGCACTAAACCATCCCCCAATTATTCAATTTCTCAGCATGACAGTAATAGTTAGAGAATAAAGATAATTAATAAGTTGTCCTATATCAATTCATTTTTAAGAGACTTTCAGCCAAATCCTCCCTGCATTACACAAGTAGTCAGCTAAATGCAATGACATTACAGCTGGAGTGTATGGGATTAGAATGATTTGATGCTCTGGTTAATACACATCTGTTACATGCAGCGTTTAGCTTCTATGTATTACTACTGTATTTTGTTATTGCTGTCATTCAATGCTTTCTGAGCTAAGCCAAGCACATGGCTATAAGTGAAGTTAAATCAATCCCTATTTTATAAAGGTAGAGAAAAAAAATATTATTAAACTGGAAATACAGCTTCAGAGATCTCAGCAGCAAGAACTAGAAGCTTCCACTCTGTTTTCAAGTTCACTTAACATCACCAAGCATTCAAACCTCACAAAGCTTTCTTTGGCTTATGAAATACACTTAACATTTCCTCTTTGTTACAGAAAAGGAAAAATCAATTATTTTAATATGATTCCTAAAGTATACCCACATAAGTATATGCTATGCAATTGAAGACTAGAGTTGGAATCTTCTGGGAATACATATAGCCATGAGGAATTATCATCAGAGGTGTGCGATACGTCAGAATTACTGGCCTCGTCCTTCTACTGGTAGGATGTTCTCGTCCTACCATTGATACGGATTATTGCCATTACCTCATTGTCTACAGATCCAAGGAGCTTTCACACATTTACATCATAAATCTTCCTATACAACAAATGTTTGTGTTTGCTTTCTTATGCATGGTACTTACCTAATCCTTTAGGAGTGATGCCGCTGCTATCGGCGGGATTTACCACCCAGTAGTAATATTTTAGTGTGTGCATTAACTGCAGTACTGTTCCTACTCTGCGTATAGTGTTATAGATCGTAGCAGTTCCAATGAATTCAGCTGACAGGTAGGTATACAAAGACAGCTGCACCTGAAGAATAAAACAGTTATCCACATAAATTTAAGTCATACATTAATAAACTTAAATTTTAGGGTTTTTAGGATTTACTTTGGATATGCTATAAAAAACCTAAAAAATAATAAAAGAACTTAGGGCAAGGACTGGACTGATACCTGGAATTACCCTCAGAAGTCCCTTCCAATCTAAATTTTCTATAATTCATGTCATGATAAATGTTTTCTATTTTGGCTTTTTATAATAAAAGTATATAGTATCAGATTTTAGGACCATGACAC